>JARHVA010001365.1:1942500-2377500 GCA_037957365.1 Torreya grandis
AACATATCATAATATAATTAAAACCTATAATAATGTGTATAAAATGCAACATTCTAAAGTTACACGTCCTAAATCTAAATTTTATGTGAGTATGAATATTAAATATCCAATAAAATTCATTATGTATTCCCCCCTTTTTAGGTGAGGAATATATCATGTGAATTAATCATCTCCAAAAAAAAGATATAAATAAATTATGTTATATTAAAAAAAAAATTAGTGTAAAGCATGTACTAACATGTGGAGAATATGTTATCATAGTAATAATAGATAATTTGAGTATGTTTTATAAATGTATTAATAAGGAATACAAGTGTCAAATTAATATAAATATATCAATGAGGAACACATTGAATAGTCAATGAGCATATTAAAATTGAGTAATAAATACATGAAAGGTGCATGATATGTGTCATGGTACTGAATAAATGAATAAGAGTGTGTGATATGTATCACTTCACATTAAGCTCAACAACAGTCATATATTTATCCATGCATATAAAATAAATTCACACACAATGTCATGTACATGAATCACATATAATATGACTCAACTTCAATCAATTAAAGAAGCCATACTCAATGGAAAATAAAATGTCACTCAAGGTCGAGGGCCACACACAATGAAAAATCAAATGTTACACACATAATGAAAAATAAAATGTCACACAAATAATGTAAAATAAATTATCACAAAAAATTAGAGTCAAACAATTAAATACTTGTTGTAGCATCAATTTTTACCCTTGGAGAAGGTTCTTCAGGATCTCTATAATTGAGCTACACTATGAGAACAACCCAAAGCTGTGGGTCACCTATGATGGGGTTGAACATACGAAGAAGGATGAATTCCTCTTGATGAATCACTTATACTAATGTTTACACTAGGGAAAGGGTTAGAAATAAAGAAATAGGGATACTAATATAGTTAATAAGGGCTATGCACCAAATTTAAATAATAACCCACATAATCATGAAGTAAACATTGAGGAAACATAAGACAATGCTAGCTCACATAATCTCACAAACTTAGCTAGTTGCGTAAGTGTTTCATAAACTAGGTTCAAGAATCAATGAATGAAGGAAAAAAGGAGTTATAAGACTCACTGAGAGCTTGCATCAATGATAGAAAGAATATTAACTTAAACTTGCAACTAACTCGAAGACACCTTAGAAATGTGTAATAAAGAAGGACAATGGTAATCGAAGACTCTCCTTCACAATTACATCATTCACAAGCATTGATATACATAATTGAGAGGGGAGATATAGGTAAAGAAAGTCTTTATTTTTTTAAGAGGTCTTTCATAATTTTTTTGATAGGGTCTAGCCTTATCAAATGAGAGTCTCTTCTCAATTGAGAGAGCAAATATTATCAAAAGAGAGAGTCTTTTCTTCTAAAAATAGAGAGAGAGTTATAATGTGTCAAAAAATGAAATATATAGAGAAAGGGTAAGGAGAGAGTGAGCACAGCTCACAGAGCAATAAATGAATTGCCACCTTTTATGAATGCTTTGTCATCTCTTGGATCAAAACAACACCAGTTATCTATTAACAATTTAACTTTTTTTTAATCCTAATAGCCCCCGATTCTCCTCATTGGTTGAGAAAAATGCACTAGAAGACATAGTTTGCTGAAGGTGGTGAGTCATGATCTTACTATGAATAAAAAACCTTAGAGACCCTAAAAATATATTAAATGCTTTAGCTACTTCCTCCAACCACCAGATCTCCATCTGAAGACTCTATGCCATCTTCCACTTGACCTACTTGTGAAGATAAAATTTTCATATCTATAATTTTGATAGAGTCATCACTATGTCTAATTTTAGTGGTTACTAGTACCTGCTTCTCAATTACATGACTATGTCAAAGTATGAGACACCTCTCCATAATAATGCATTTTCACCTATCCTAAACTTCAATATAGGTCTTACTATAGATTGAAAACCAATGTAATTTATTTTTTTTCTTATAGTCAATATGTCAATGAATAGCTTACACACTACATAGCTTATTTCTTGAACTATATTAGGTCTAAAAAGACTTATTCTACCTATCAAACTTGTGTAATCCAAGGAATTATTATACACAATGTTGAAAAAATAAGAAAATTGAGTTTACATTCTCTAGATTCTCCAACAGAGGTCTCAACTAAGCTTCAATGGAATCTTTTGAAATATCTTCCCTATTTCTACCTTAGGTTGCATTTACTCTCCATTGGAGTCCCTTAGATTTCAACTTTTAATGTCAGCCATTAATCTTGAATTAGGTCTTCTATATTATGACATCTGTTAGGTTTTTATTCATTCTCAAGATCCTATTGTCATCACTTTCACTCTTTGACCTCATGACATCGTAGATCTCCCTTTGTATGAATGGACATTATCAATATATCTTCTATTAGTCTAATGTAGTTTAGACATTTTTCACCCAAGCATTTTCTCTTAATATCTATTGACCTTTTGATATATTGCTTGCCATTAGATATGCTTTATATGATTACAAACACACCATCAATCTACCTAGGCCTACTAACTCAAGCTTCATCCATGCACTATTATATCTAGATTTTAATCTCTAGATTATGCCATTTTTCACTTAGACATTCACCTTATATATATTTTGACCTTTTGACTCATTGCTCATTATTGATATTTGATGCATGATCAAATTCACTCCATTAGATCTCTAGGACCCACTAGCCTTATTAGTTGACTCACACAATTAGATCTGATTTTGGGTACCTGAGATCTTGACACTTTTTAGGTTTATGTTCATCATTAGGAAATTTTAATTTAAATGACTATTTCACAAAGCTTAAACTTGATGTCCATGTGCATGTTTCTCTCTATAAGTCTATCTTAAAAGGTATATATCTTGAGATATAAAAGACATCAAGATATGAAATTTGTAGAGCATGATTTAGGCATGAATAACCTCATGTCCATATATTCATTTGGCCTTGAGTGGCCTCCTAAGTGAACCTATCAGATTCACAGTAATTATAACATGTTCCTTTCTCTATGGCATGCGATGACAGTCTTGTCTATCTAGACTTGTGCAAGAAATTGTTATCTCTATAGAAGGCTCCAATAAACTTATAAGAATTTTTACAACCTCATTCATGCCTTTTAATACTTAAAACACCATGAGAACCTACTAGTCCTTTTCACCTTACAATATTAGAGCTATTTCAAGGCTTGATTCTCAAATATCAATAAAACACTCTTTAAGATTGCCTAAAGTGTCTCAAAAGTTTTATAAGTGACATATGATATTTTATATTAATTTTGATCTACTCATTCCATCCATACCACTTCTCATCTGTTTAAACCATTCCTAGGCAAAAGATACTTATGTGGCCCAAATTTGGCCAACATTTTTATTACATCATGGGGTTGCATGCCTGTTATGCAATGGAGTGGTTGTCTTATCTGATCCATTGGGCGTGGATTCATAATTATTCTCAACTAAAATTATTTTGATATTGATATAAGGCTAACCCTTTTTGAAACTTCCTCTTGAATAAAAAAGAAATGAAAGAGGAAAATAAACAACTATTCCCAAGGCACTTATTGAAAGGGAAACACACAATTGAAAGTAAATGTGCTCAAGGAACTTAGAGGAAAGCAAAAAAAATAGAGGAAAGCAAAAAAAACTACTATAATATAATAAAATATCATATAATAGCTAAAAAATCTTCTAATAACAAGGATTTAAATTAATGCCATTAACTAGGATGGGTAATACCTCTCCATCCAATTCGGCAAGCTAAAAATCATTATGTTATTTGCATCAATGGATTGAATAAGGACCACTCCACAAGCTATCAAAATTGGTATGGTCTCCTGGCTTGGCCTTATTTGAGTCCCATTTAAGGATTAGGTCCCCTTCCTTGAAGTCCTTTGTTATGGCTCTCTTGTTAAAGGATTTTTGACTTGAGCTTGTTGTGACTCTAATGTCTTCATTTCAAGGTCCCTGATTTCTTTAAGCTCCATGAGCTCTTCCATCCTCATGTTCATATGCTGACTCTCCATCAACTCAAGCTAATGGGAAAATTCCAAAGTAGGAAGTTCAAGATAAATGGGTAATTTGGCTTCCCTTACATATATAAGTACATATGAAAAATTGATAATAAAAGCTTTGGGAGTCACTCTGTTAGCCCATAAGGTTGTCTTTAGCTTTGTATGCCATGTTCCCTAATTTTCCTTCACAGTTCTCTTGATAATCCTTAACAAGTTATTATTTATGGACTCTACTAGTATATTGCCTTGGGGGTAGTAATTGGAGGATGCGTTGAGGTGCATGCCTAGCTTAAGTACCCATTCACTTGTCTTTATACCAATAAATGCTAATTCATTACCTTAAATTATAGTAGTTTGGACACCAAACCTAGTTACTATTATTGTCATAAAAGTCCAATACTATTATCTGATTGGATTATTTCAAGGCAATTACTTCCACTCATTTGGAGAAGTAGTCAATTTTAGTGAGCACCCATTTATTCCATGAACTTTAAGGTGGATTTATCATCCCTATGAAGTCTAACCCCAATTGTATGAAGGGTTACTCCACCTAGAGTGGCTTGAGTGGAAGAGCTACTAATATTTGTTTTCTTATAAATAAAGCACACTTATGGCATTTCTTGACCCATGCATGAGAATCTTTGAAAAGGTTGGGCCATTAATAACTAGTCTTCATTGTTTTTGTTGTTATTATTCTTGGATCAAAATGGCCTCCTACAAGTCCATCATGAAATTATTCCAAGGACTTTGTCACTTGATTGTCATCAATACACCTAATCATTACTCCATTGAGATATTTTATAAATAAAACCCCATTAAATAATGAATAAGGTATGGATTAGAGTCTAAAATACCTTCTTTTTTATTTGTCTAAACCTTGTAGACATTTATCTATTATAAAAAAAATGGCATATCTTAGAGATAATAATTGTGAAGTGGAGGTGTATCTATCTATGATTTTCCTTGTGTCACCAAAATAATTTATTTGTCTTCTTGAAGATCATATACCATATGCTCACACAAGCATTTTCTTCTTAGTAACTTGGTGAATTTTATTTCTACATCATACTCCATGACCTTTGTAATCCAACCTTATCTTTTCTCATTCAAGTCTTTGTTTAGGAGGAAGTCCATAACTCCAGGATGAGACACCATAAGATAAACCTTGAAATGGGAAAGAATTAGCCTAAAATTTTTTAGGCTTCTCAACATTAAAAGAACTTTCTTTTAAATAAAATTATACTTCACCTCATATCCTTCCAACCCTTGACTAAAAAAGGCAATTGGTTGCTCAAGTCCTTCACCATTCTTTTGCATTAACATAGTTAATATGTTCTCAATGTTGGCAAAGGTGCACAATATAAAATCCTTTGAGAAGTCAGGATTCATGAGTGAGGGTGCTTGGGAAATGGGTTGCTTGATGGCTTCAAAATATACTTTACCTTAATTTTACCAAGTAAATACTTCACTCTTCCTCAACATGATAGTGATAGGTTTGACCGGGTTTGTAAAACTAGATATAAACCTTCTTACAAAGTTTATTTTCTTGAGGAAGCTCTAGATTCTTTTCTTGTGCTTGGGTAAAGATAAGGCTAGGATGACACTTATTCTATTAGTTTCAATCGATAACCCTTCTTTTGAAATAATGTGACCCAAAAGTTTTCCTTCATGAAAAATAAACACACATTTATTAACATTTAAATAGATCCCATAGTCTCTAAATATTTGGAAGATCAACCTTAGATGGTCCATGTGCTCACTAACCTTATTGGAGAAATTTTTTATGTCATCCAAGTAAACTAGTACCATCTAATTCAGAAACCATTGAAAATCCATGTCCATGGCTATTTGGAAAGTTACCCTTGCATTTGACAATCCAAAAGGCATCTTATGGTAAGTATATGTGCCCCACTTTATGGTAAAGGTAGTCTTATACTGATCTTCTCTCACTAGCACCTAGTTGTATCTTCAATATCCATCTAAAAGATAGAAGTGTTCTGAACCAACAACTATCTGAAGTATTTTCTCCATGGATGGCAAGGGTTAATGATCTTTCAAGGAAACCTTGCTCAGATCCTTGAAGTCAACACATAATCTGATATCCCCACTCTTCTTTCTCACATGTACTCAATTGGATACCCATGAGGATTGCTTAATGGTAAATATGATCTTGGATTCAAATAATTTGGTTAATTCTTTCCTCATAAGCACAATTTTGGGTTCTATAGGCCCCTACTTCTATGTAACAGGCTTGACATTAGCCTCTAGTTCTATAGTGTGTTGCGGTAGCTTAGGATCAAATCCTCTCAAGCCAGTATATTATAAATAAAATATGTATCTAGATTATTTACAAATTTTAATGAAACTATGCCTCTCAGATTTAGTGCTTATCTTCATAAGCTTGAGGAGCTTATCCTTAAAGATAAGGACCCTTTAATAGTTCTCTTCACTTGTTGACATAACTACCTTATCTTTTCTCATATGATCTTCCTCATTTAAAAATCTTTTTAGATCTCAATTGAATAATTTACCCCTCATATTGATGTTGAAACTATTATTGGTTTATGGATGAGAACTATGCTTCCTACTATAAGAAATAAGTAGTTTATTTATCATTCTCAAATACCTACCAATGACATTCATTATCTGGCATTGATGGTCTCACCTCTAGTTTTACATGTGGTTGTACCTTGGTCTTTTTTAACTCATTTTGTATATCAAATTGATCTCCCATAGCTACCAACCTATCAGCATGTCCATTCTGGTTCCTTGGTACTAATTAGATGTTAAAGCCTCAAAATCCTTAATTAGGTCCCACACTCTATTTTTGTAAGAATTCATCAAGGGATTATTGGTGATATTATATCCTCTGACTTGGTGCATTATCAGATCATTATTCCCATAAACTTGTAATTATTTGATCCCTCTTTTATTAGCCCATTGAAGGTCTTGAATAAGACCCTCATACTCTATTTCATTAAAAGAGAAACTAAATTAGAACTTGTAAGAAGATAAATAATTGTCATTAGAGGGGGATACCAGCATTACATCTTCACCCACTCTGTGTTTGCTCTTTTAACCATCAAATAACAATTTCCATAATCCACTAGAGTCTTCTTGATGTCTAATGAGGGATGGCATTGGCTGATTTTCTTTATGCAAATAGTATACACCCAAGTCTTTTTCTTCAACACCTTAAAATGGGTCAATTGAATAATTTTCATTCCATAGCTCATCCATGAACATATCTGGTATCTCCTCAAGATGAGTGTTTATTTCTTGACCAACTATAAATTTATCCTCATAAAGGATGGTGAAATTAAGGTTTATATTGTATGTCTAATAATGTTCAATGTGGAATTGTGTAATGGGATTATCCTTGATAAATACCTTGGTTCCATATCTTTTTTTGAATTCCATGTATGACTAATCTTCACAATATAACCTCTAATATTTGTAGTGAATTATCTAGATAAGTAGAGGGAAAAATGAGGATGCACATAAAAAATTGATACATCTTGAACCACTAAGACTCTAAGACAAACATATAAGGTCAAGTTGAGGTCTCTGATGAACTAGATGGCTTGATGGAATAACCATCAAGTTGTAGAACTCTTTTATACTAGGACCCATATTTTATACCTTGTTGATCAGCTATGGACTTTGGCATTACTAAGGTGCTAGTCCCACTATCTACCAAGCAATTATGTAGTAAATAATTACCAATGATTTTTTAAATATAGAAGGAAGGAAGTTTGACCACCTTACTTGGTTACTTTTCATTAGGTCATTTGGATATATTTTTGAGAACAACATTCTCTTTGACTAGTGGTTTATCAGAAACATTGATTCTTAACAACCCTTCTTGAAGGATGTCTACTAGACTGGGAATGGAGAGCATATCCCACATTGGCACACTCACATTGTAACTTTTCATTTTTTCCACAATGTTCATGGGTGAAATACCAAACATTGGCTATGCTTTGGGAGCCACAACTACACCTTGAGTTTGTTAGTTTTGGGTAACAAAGACGTTCCCCTAATTCTGATTATTTAAAGCTATTGGAATCTTTGGAATAGAAAGAGGTTGGTTTGGATTTGATATTGAAATATTAATGATAGGATGATCCTTGAATATTTATTGGTTACCATCTATGTTCCTTATTTTAAACCTTGTATTTACCATTGGAATGTATTCCTAGCTAGAAGTATCATGCTGATTGAGTGCTTAACACTCTTATTGCTCATAATTAACCATTATAACACCCAATTGGCTTAGTATTTGATTAGGGATTTGACCTTATTGAGGATCTTCTAGTTTTTTCATCATGTGTACCTCTATGTTATGATCCATAAGAGCTTGATTTTGACCATAATTAGTAGCCTATTTCCATTGATCATTGAAAATTTAAGTGAATTCAGTGTTTGGGATAATGGATTGCCCAAAATATTGATTCCATGGCATGGTACCCTTAGCTTCTTGATTAAAATTATTCTAGATGAGGACCAAAGTGTTGGAAGTGATTGAATCATTTGGATTATAGTTGTTTTTCCTAACATAGTTAGGCTGACCTTGTCCTTGGATTTGACCTTGGCCTTGGCGTTGGAAGTTTCCTTTGTAGGGTGGTCTATTTTCTTAATAAGCTTGTTGTTGAGGTTGATATGAGGATTGATAAGGCCAATTTAAATATTGTTGCCTGTTAACATTCATTAGTTAATTTCCTAAGATTGAAACATACTCTTAAGCTCTTCAAAGTTCTTTTATTCTTGGGAATCACTAGATTAACTAGTGGAAGCCTTTTATTTCTTAGGTGAGGGTATAATAGAAATTGTAGGAAAAAGAGGAATGACATAAAGGGGACTAATAAAAATAGAGGGTGGTATGATCTTAGGGAATAATGGTATTGGTGGTCTAGGTGTAAGTTTGCCAGCCGGCACTAGATAATTTTTTGCTCTGATTACCACCTCATATGCATTTAGTATTTTTTTCCTCCCATGGACTAGATAATTAGTGAAATTTCACTATTTATAGACTTAAAATAGTAAATAAATTAAAATTTAGGGTTAGGCCTAATAGAGATTGGGATTCTATCCCATATCTTTTAGAACCTTGTGTTGAAGTCTTGCATAACTTCATGAGGGGCTCTTTTAATTATGGTCAACTACTCTATAAGTGATAAATGGTTAATTTTATCTTAAAATATCTTACACAATTCATCTCTTAACTAATCCCATATGTCAATGGAATTACCAGCAAGGCTTTTATCCTAGTTTAAGACTTTACCTTTGAAAGAGAATGATAATAACCTAATTGCTACATTTTCCTCATTGATATCATGAATGTTGCAAAAACGAGCTATATCCATGAGGTGTTCAAAATGGGATTTATCTTGGTCTCTAGTAAAATAAAGGACACTTTTAAGAGTTGTTACTAGAATAGGATCATACTGAGGGAGGTCTAGAGGACTTTGACCATTAAAATCCATAAAGGTGAAATATTTAGAGGCTTCCATGGTAATCAAAGGGTTTAACAAAGATTTTATTATAGGGGTAGACCTTGAGATTGACTTAGGAACAAAGTTACCTTTGTATGGGTGTGTATTAGAAAATCTTAATATTTTGGCTAAGTTTAAAGGAAATTAAATGAATTCAAAGGGAATACCTCTAGAATCTAGCCTTGTATTCACCTTTGGAATGATATGTAGTCACTACTCTATTACCAAAATGTTTAATCTTTTTTTGGAGTCACCAGATGTTGTTGCTTGGAAGCTATAACTACTATAAATTGATCAAACCAACATCCAAATTTGACCAATCTTCTTTGAACTGTGTCCCACTATGCATGCCATAAACTATTTTAGTATCAAATTTCACCCTTGGAGAGGGTTATTTAGGCTCTCTCTATTTGATTTACACTATGGTAACAACTTTAGGCTATGGGTCACCTATGGTGGGGCTAAACCTTTGAAGAAAGAAATATTCCTCTTAATGAATATCCTATAATAATGTTTACACTAGGAAAAGCATTAGAAATGTGGAAATATGTATCCTAAGAAATTTAAAAAGGGTTATGTACCAAATTTAAATTATAACTCACATAATCATGAAGTAAACACTGATAAAACATAAAATAATGTTAGCTCACACAATCTCATAAAATTTAGGTAGTTGCGTAAGTGTTTCATAAACTAGGTTCAAAAAGTAATGAATGAAGACAAAGAGGAGTTCTAAGATTCACTAAGAGCTTGTATAAATGATAGAAATAAAACTAACTTATACTTATACCTAACTTGAAGACACCTTAGAAATGAGCAAGAAAGAAAGACAATGGACATGGAAGATTCTCCTTCATAATTCCATCATGCACAAGCTTTTCTACACACAATTTAGAGGGGAGAGATAGGTAAATAAAGTCTTTATTATTTCAAGAGGTCTTTCATACAAATTTTTACAAGGACTATCCTTATCAAATGAGAGTCTTTACTCTTCTAGAATTGAGAGAGAAAATATTATCAAAAGTAAGAGAGTCTTTTCTTCTAAAAATTGAGAGAGAGAGAGAGAGAGAGAGAGAGAGAGAGAGAGAGAGAAGAGAGAGAGAGAGAGAGAGAGAGAGAGAGAGAGAGAGAGAGAGAGAGAGAGAGAGAGAGAGAGAGAGAGAGAGAGAGAGAGTTACAATGTATCAAAAAATGAAAGATATACATAAATGGTAAGGAGAGAGTGAGTGCACCATCATATATAAATAAATTAATTTCCACCTTTTATGAATTCTCTATCATCTCTTGGATCAAAATAACACCATTTCTCTATTGACAAGTTAAATTTTTTATTTGTCCCAATAACCCCCAAATCTCCTTATTGGATGGCAAAAAATCACTAAAATACAACAATTTTTTGAAGGTGGTGAGTCATGATCTTGTTATAAATAAAAAACCTTAGAGACCCTAAAAATATATTAAATTTTCCACCTACTTCCTCCAACCACCAGATCTCCATCTTGGGACTCTACAACATTTCCACTTAACCTCCCTATGAAAAATAAAATATTCATATCTATAATTTTGATAGAGTCATCACCATGTCTATTTTTTATAATTATAAGTACCTACTTTTTGTTAAGAATGGAATATACTGAGAGGGGGGGGTGAATCAGTATATATATCTTAAAAAACTTTCCCTTAATCAAACATTCAAGATATGCAATAAAACTCAAATAATAAAAATCACACAAGAAAGAGAGAGACACTAGATATAACGTGGAAACCCAATGTGGGAAAAACCACAGAGAAAAATTTCAAGTATATTCATGAGAAGAAATTCACAGGAGCACCATACCCGTTTGTCGAGTACTAACCTCAGCTACAATTCATGAACACCAACCCACAGGAGCTTCAAACCCCTTTGTCGAGCACCAACCCAGCTATCATTCATGAGCACCAACCCACATGAGCATCAACCACTTTGTGTATACCACACACCTATCTCTCAATGTTTCTATATCAACAAATGATAGTTCAATACAACATCTCTTTCCTCTCTCACACCTTTGCTCTTCTAAGCTAGATAATACAATATCAAATAAACCTCTCAAACTCATATTACAAATGGCTTCTCAAGCCTTTATTTATAGCTTTCCAAATGACCTTTGGCCTTCCCCCTTTGTGACCCTTCAATCCTCATGGAAAATGGCACCAATTTTGGATGACCCTTCATATTCAAGCCTTTGAAAAGTCATTTGGTGACCCTTCATGACCAAAAACGTCCTTATCACTTTTGTCCTTGTCTTTGGTGACTTTTCGTATTCCTTAAAGTGTCCCTTCATGAGAAATTCGCCCTTACTCTTTTGTCTTCACTTGGTGACTCTTGGTATTCCCCAAAATGACTCTTCATGGGAAAATGTGTCCCATCCTTCTTTTGTCTTTACCCTGTGGCTCTTTGACTTCTCCATGGGCCCTTATTTTGTCTCATATGCAACCAAAAATATATTCATTAATATTAAATAAATATTAACTCATATTAGCCAAGATATATTTATTACAAACAACATTAAATGTAATGGGGCCTTTATCACCAATAATGTTAAACCTTTGACATCAATGACAATATTTCCAATAATCTCCCCCTTTGTCATTGATGGCAACCTCAATCCTGAAACTGCCACATCCTATCACCTGCACATCCTATCATCTAAAAATATATAGTAACTCCCCCTTACTATAGCAACCTATACCTGTACCTATTATTCTCCCCCTTTGACATCAATGGTAAAGGACCTACCTAGAGCTAACACTTAGCTCCCCCTCAACTGATGTTGAACCTTAATGGCAGGAAGTAAGGGAAGTTACTCCCAAATTCTCTCATAGATACTCAAATGTGTCTTTTGGTAATGCCTTTGTGAAAATATCTACAATCTACTTTGTATTACTAATATATTCCAACTTAACATGTTGATCTGTAACCTGCTCTCTCAAAAAGTGATATCTAATGGGAATATGTTTTGTTCTTGAATGTATTACTAGATTTTTTGAAATATTGATAGCACTTGTGTTATCAAAAAAAATGGAAAAAGGTTCATCATACTTTACCTTAATATCTTCCAAAGTTTGCTTCATCCAAAGCACTTGAGTACAACACAATACTGCTGCAATATATTCTGCTTTAGTTGTAGAAAGTGATACTAAGTTCTGCTTCCTACTTAGCCATGATACTAAGCTATCACCAAGGAAGAAATCTCCTCCACTTGTACTCTTTCTATCATCTAAACACCCTGCCTAATCTAAATTTGTATAAGCAACTAAAGTGAAATCTTTACCTGTGGCATACCATAATCCATAATCCAATGTCCCTTTGATATATCTAAAAATTCTTTTCACCAACTGAACATGACAATCTCTTGGAAATGACTGATATATTGTAACCATACCTACTGCATTCATGAAGTTTGGTCTCGAAGCTATCAAATATAAAAGACTACCAATCATAGATCTATACAAAGATTGATCTATAATAGGTGAATCTTCATCCTTGCTCACCTTATTTCCTATACACATAGGTGTGCCAACTGGTACATAATTCTCAAAACCAAATTTCTTCAACATGTCCTTGGCATATTTACTTTGAGATATAAAAATTCCTTTATTTGATTGAAATATTTTTAATCCTAAGAAAAATGATAATTCTCCAAGCATAGACATCTCAAATTATTTTTGCATTCTATCAGAAAATTCTTTTGTCATCTTTTCAATATTTCCTCCAAAAATGATATCATCAACATAGACCACAACAATCAATTGATGCTCACCTTCTATTTTGATGTAAAGATTACTATTAGCAAATCCTCTCTTGAATCCTTGATCTTGTAGGTACTTATCAAGTCTTGAATACCAAGCTCTGGGAGCTTCTTTTAATCCATACAGTGATTTCTTCAATTTGCATACATGATTACTAATATTCAAGAGAATAAACCCCTCAAGATTCTCAATGTAGACCTCTTCTTCAAGATTCCCATTTAGGAAGGCAAATTTGACATCCATCTGAAATACTTTGAAATTTTTAAAAACTGCATATGCAAGAAACTTTCTAATAGCCTCTAACCTTGCTACTGGTGCAAAAGTTTCTTCAAAATCTATTCCCTTAATCTAAGCATATCCTTTACATACTAATCTTGTTTTATTTCTGGTTACTTCTTCATTTTCATTCAACTTATTTCTATAAACCCATTTTGTTCCTATCACATTGTGATCTTTTGGTCTAGGCACTAATTCCCAAGTATCATTCTTTTCTATCTGATCTAATTCTTCATCCATAGTCTTAACCCAATGCTCATCATGTCTAGCTTCTGAAAAATTTCTAGACTGAATTTTAGATAACAAAGAGAAATTAACTTGTTTAGATTCACTTACCATCATTCTTTTGGTGCAAATTCCTTCTTTTAAATCCCTGGTGATGTCACTTTCATTATAATTTTTTTGAACATATTTGGATGGAGTCTTGGTGCCCTTTTTCTCCTTGTCCTCATCTTCATCTAATTTTTCAAAGCCTTCCTCTTCATTGATTTTAGGAATGTCTACTAGATCACTGATCTTTTGTGTTCCATCTTCTTCTATCCTGACACTTACACTTTCAACAATTATCTTGGTTCTTTTGTAATAACATTTATAAGCTTTACGTTTGCAAGAATAACAAAGAAATATACCTTCATCTACTCTGGATTCAAACTTACCAAGTTTTTCATCAGTTCTCTTTATGAAGCATTTGCTACTGAAAACTCTGAAATAATCAACTGTTGTTGGTTTTTCTTTCCATAGATTATAAGGAGTTTTGTCACTGTTGACTCTTAATAAAGCTCTATTATGAATATGCACTACTATACCAACTACCTCTCTCCAATATTTATTTTCTATCTTGGATTCATTTAGCATTGTCCTCACCATCTCTTGAACTATTCTATTTTTTTGTTCAACTACTCCATTTTGTTGTGGAGTTCTTGCTGCTGAATATTGTCTCTTTATTCCATGATCTTCACAAAACTCAATAAGTTGATCTAACAAGAATTCTCCTCCTCGATCTGATCTTAGACACTTAATATTTAGATTAGTTTCATTCTCAACTAATGCTTTGAAGTATCTAAAAGCTTCTGATTTTTTATTTAAAAACATTATCCGAGTCATACGTGAAAAATCATCAATAAGTAACATGAAATATTTATCACCTTGAGTAATTTGAGTCCTCATAGGTCCACATAGATTAGTGTGAACAATCTCTAGCATCTGAGTGGTCGAGTACTCTTTTGTTTTGAACCTCCTTCTAGCTTGCTTCCCATGCTGACAAGGTCCACAAAGTGTGTTAGATGGCTTTGTGATCATTGGAAGATTCTTGACTGCTTACTTTTTGAAAATTTTGACAAGGTTGTCAAAATTTATGAGCCCCATTCTCCTGTGCCATAGCCAAATTTCTTCAATCTGACTCAAACAACATTTTTGACCTTTGATGTCTAATAGCATATATAAGTTATTACCTATTCTCTAAGCATCTGCAATTAATACATCTGAATCTTTTCTTCTAATTTCACAACCTTTTTCATAAAACTTTAGTGTGTGTTCCTGATCACACATTTGACTTACACTCAAAAGATTATGCTTAAGACCTTCTACATATAAAACATTTTTAGTTTTAGTTCTACCATTATCTAAACTTAGTGTACCTTTTTCAACAATTCTGGTAGTAGTGTTGTCCCCAAATTTCATTGAGCCACCATTGATCTTATTCAGGGTTATGAACTTGCTCTTGTCTCCTATCATGTGCCTTGAACATCTGCTATCAATAAACCATGGCTTTTCTTCATTTCTTGCATACAAAGCTATCTGGACCAACATAGAACCTTCAGATTGTTTCTTCTACCATGTCTGAACCTTTTTCTTGATGAATGGAGCCCTGAAAATCTAGTCCTTCTTGACTGACTCGAACATGCTTCTACAATACTGAGCTGTGTCTGAAGTTATTACACTTGTAACAAATTATGGTCTCTTCATCAAAGCTTGATAGAGGAGTAAAAGAGTTATAGCTTCTGCTTGACTCTATATGACCATCCTTTTCCTTATTTTTGAGATTGTTATCTCTTTTTATACATTATAGTTTCTTATGACCATATCCATTACAATAATAATAGTAACAATAAAAATAGGACCTATTTTTGAATCTCTAACTTGATTACCTTTTATACCTTTGTTCCTTCCATCCTTCTTTATCCTCTATATTATTCATTCCTTCCCTTCTTGTTTCTTTATTTGTAAGAGCTTCAACATAGCTCTTCTTCTTTTTAAAATCGATACCTGTCTTATCTGATATTGACTTTTGGCCTTCTAATATCTTATTCAGCATATTAGTGCTATTCTCAAATTTTAAATCATTGACTATTTTATTATTGACTGCTTTCTCGATCCCTTTTTTTAAAGAGGCAATTTCAGTAACATACCTTTCACATTCTTTTCTTTATATTTCCAACTGTGCCATCAGATCTTCAATTATCTCCTTTGACTCCATGTCATTTTTCTCGATTTGATGCTTTAGTCTTCAATTTTTCTTTTCAACAATTTTCAACTATTCTAAGGCACACATGAGTTCTCCTTCCATATTTACTTCAGCTTCATCCTGTTCTTCTTCTTGATCAACTATTCTTTTTCTTGTAGAGGCACCTTTATGTATGGCCATCTTGTGCTTTCCTGATCTACCTTCAAGTTGTAAAAATTTTCAAAAAGGAACTTGCTCTGATACTAATTATTAAGTACAAAATATACTAAGAGGGGGGGTGAATCAATAATATATATCTTATAAAACTTTCCCTTAATCAAACATTCAAGATATGCAATAAAACTCAAATAATAAACATCACACAAGAAAGAGAGAGACACCAAATATAATGTGGAAACCCAATGTGGGAAAAACCATGGAGAACAATCTCAAGTATATTCATGAGAACAAATTCACAGGAGCACCATACCCCTTTGCCAAGTACCAACCTCAGCTACAACTCATGAGCACCAACCCATAGGAGCTTCAAACCCCTTTGTCAAGCACCAACCCAGCTATCATTCATGAGCACCAACCCACATGAGCATCAACCACTTTGTGTATACCACACACCTATCTCTCAATGTTGCGATATCAATAAATGATAGTTCAATACAACATCTCTTTCTTCTCTCTCACTTCTACTCTTCTAAACTAGATAATACAATATCAAATTAACCTATCACACTCATATTACAAATGGCTTCTCAAGCCTTTATTTATAGCTTTCCAAATGAGCTTTGGCCTTCCCCCTTTGTGACCCTTCAATCCTCATGGAAAATGGCACCAATCTTGGATGACCCTTCATATTCAATCCTTTGAAAAGTCATGTGGTGACCCTTCATGACCAAAAACGTCCTTCCCACTTTTGTCCTTGTCTTTGGTGACTTTTTGTATTCCTTAAAGTGTCCCTTCATGAGAAATTCGCCCTTACTCTTTTGTCTTCACTTTGTGACTCTTGGTATTCCCCAAAATGACTCTTCATGGGAAAATGCATCCCATCCTTCTTTTGTCTTTACCCCATGGCCCTTCGACTTCTCCATGGGCCCTTATTTTGTCTCATATGCAACCAAAAATATATTTGTTAATATTAAATAAATATTAACTCATATTAGCCAAGATATATTTATTACAAACAACATTAAATGCAATGGGGCCTTTATCACCAATAATGTTAAACCTTTGACATCAATGACAATATTTCCAACACTTTTCAAGGAAATTACTATGTCAAAGGATGAGACACCTCTCCATAATCATGTATCTTCACTTATCCCAAACTTGAGCATAGGTCTTACTATAGATTGAAAACCAATCTAGTTTATTGGTTTTCATATAATCAATATGTCAATGAATAGCTTACAGACTACATAAATTCTTTCTTGAACCATATTAGGTATAAATAGACCTATTATACCTATAAGACTTCTAGAATCCAAAGACTTATTATATGTGATGTTGAAAACATAAGAAAATTGAGTATACATGCTTTAGATCCTCCAATAGAGGTATCACTTGAGATTCAATAGAATCCTTTGAAATATCTACCTTGGTTTTACCTTAGGTCACATTTTATCTCCATAAAATACCCTTATATTTTAAATTTTAATGTTGGACATTGATCTTGAACTAGGTCTTTTAGATTATGCCATTTGCTAGCTCTTTATTCATTCTCAGGATCCTACTATCATCTCTTTGAGTCTTTAACCTCATGTGAACCATAGATCTCCCTTTATAAAAATTAATGCTTGCCATAGATATTATTCTAGTCTAATGTAGATGAGACACTTGGCACCCATGCATTTTCTCTTAGGATCTACTGACCTTTTGACCCATTTCTCATCATTAGATCTATTTTATATGATTACACATGCACCATCAATCTTGTTGTGCCCAGTGACTCAAGATTAATCTATGCACAATTAGATCTATAATATTCTCCTAATATTATGCCACTTGTCACTTGTATATTCACCTTGGATATCCTTTGACGTTTTGACTCATTACTCACTATTGATCTTTAATGCACAATCAAATCTTCTCCATTAGATCTTCGAGATCCACTAGCCTTGTCAATCAAATCATGCCATTAGATCTAAATTTAGGTATTTGAGATATTGAAACTTTCTGTATTTTCATTCATCATTGGGAAATTTGAATTAAATCGGCTATTTCAAGAAGCTTAATCTTGATGTCTGTAGGCATGTTTCACTCTACAAGTCTAACTCAAAAGGCTTATATCTTTAGTTAGAAAAGACATCAAGATATGAAATTTGCATAGCTTGATTTAGGCATGAATAAATACATGTCCATTTATCATTTTGAACCTAATTGTAATCCTAAGTAAACATATTAAATTAACAATCAATATGACCCATTTATTTTAGTATGATGTGCCATGACAATCTAGTCTCTCTAGACTTGTGCAACAAACTATTGTCTCTTTAGAAGGATCCAATGAACTTATAATACTTTGTACAAATTTATTCATGCCCTTAAATGTTTGAAACACCATGAGAACCTGATGTTCCTTCTCACTTTTAAATCTTAGGCCTATTTCAAGGCTTGCTTCTCAAATATCAATAAAACACACTTTAATCTAGCTTAAAGTGTTTCAAAAATTTTGTAACTGACATTTGATATTTTTCTATTAATTTTGGTCCACTCATTCCATCCAAAACTCTACTCATATTTTCAAACCATTCTTAGGCAAAATATCCTTATGTGGGCCAAATTTGGCCAATAAGACTCACACATTTTAATAACCAATCAAGCATCACACCATGTAATGATCTTATAATATCAATCAGACATAAACCAAACGAGGTTAATATACATAAGAAATGTATATCCTTATTACATATATAATAATAAAATATTTAGTTAAATATATATTTGATTAGTATGATTCAAATCAAGTCATGTATAATTAGTGTAAAGTAGCTCAATGGAGGTAGGATGATTAAATCCATGTAAAGTATAAAGATGCCTCTATCAAAATCATGTCCCCAATATAAGAAGGTAACCCATGGGTCTAATAATATCCTACATCTTGTATCCATGTCATATATGACCTACATGTCCTACATCTCACTCATTTATACTATGAAAAAAATGTTCATAAAAAACTAAATATATAGTTTAATATCTATGGTAAAGCATATAAAACATGTAAACAAGGAAAACATGTCATGCATAAGTCATGGTATTTTACTTTTTGAATATTTCATTTATTTTTATTTTTTGATTTATTTAGAATGTTATGGAAGACTAACCAATGGTCCTATGAATGGGATGTTCACATGTAGGTATTGTGTAATATGTGGCTAATGTTACCCATTATAATCAAGTGGTAACATGTGTATCTATGTAAGAATATAAAAAATGATCTCTTGTTATAACCTATCCAACATTATCATTAGCAACCATTTAATCATGTGTATGCTATGTAACTCTATTTATCATATTATTGTGTGGATTATAATGCATACTATGAGAATGTACCTATGTTCATTATGTAACATGTGAGGGATTCTATAACACTAGTATAGTACATGATAGAGAAAATAACAGCTTCCATGAGTTTTGAATAAATATCCTACTTAATGGACACTGTAGTTCTAGTTGTTGAAGATAATTCATTGTCCTTATTTAATTTGTCTCAGTAAAATTAACCATTGTAGTTTATTCAATTGACTATAATGGTGGTAGGGGTGGAGGAGGAATAATATCCCACTAAAGATGAATTCATATGAAATACCTAGAAATGTAACCACCTTAATGGCATGTATATAATTAACACATATGAATAATGTAGATGTTAATACATGCATGTTGTATATTCAAATATGTCCTAAAAAAACATCAAATTTCCATGTACTTGATCAAACTAAGAAAAAAGTAGTGAATATAGTAGGGCTCACTTTGAGTAGTAATATATTCCTCCCAAGAATATTTTGCTTCCATCCATTGAGTCTCTTAATAGTCTTTGTTGTATCCATAATTTGTTTGTATTTTTACATGATTAGTGAGGAGTGTCATGGTAAAAATATTTTTAATTGAACCATTATCTTCCATGAAATGATGTATAAGCTGAGAATCTATCTATGTGTATATAAATAATGCCTCATCATTATATTTATCATGAAAAATATCATTTTCATAAAATATAATACTAGTTATATGTGTCTATATTTTCTAAAGTGTGCCAATAATAACATCTATAGGATTATATTACTCAATTCTATAAGTATAATAATTTAGAGGAGGATTTTCATTATAAGTCATATGAACCTCAAGCTTATGAGGAGTATCTTGTGTTTCATGATTTATAAATGTATTATTACGTTTATTCAATTTAAATTTCCCATTAGGCTATATTGGTGACTCATATATATGTGTTTTAATGAGAATTATGTTATCATATATCAAATCTTGTATATTATATAAAAAACTAAATCATTTTTTAGTTTAATGTCATGAACATTGATAATAGTAAATATATGCATTATCGTCAAATCCCTTACCTTGAGGATTACTCATATTAACCTTTTTGTTTTTGTTTTGTTTTTTTTGTGGGAGAGGGGAGAGATATAAGGTTTCACTCAAGTAAAAAATTTAATTCCTTGTGAGGAGGTTTTGATAAATGTGAAAATTGCCTCCTTGGTGGAGATAAGAGAACAAACCAATTAGTTGGTTGTGTTATTGTGATACTTTTTATTTTTGCATCATTTTTATTATTAATTGGTTTTAATTTTAAATTTGTTTTAATTTGAATATTTTAACCATAAGTGGTTATAGGTTTTTAACCATACTTTAAATTAGTCATTATGATAATTTTAACTTCTATATCCTTAATTATGTGACATAGGTCATAAAATGATTGGAATTTATTAAACATAATAGACTCATGTAGAGGGGAAAGCAAGAGTTACTTGAATATATCTTGTAATTGTTTATTTCCCACTTGACTTGTCATATTAAATAGAATGGCATTGTAATGCAGTACATAATCAATGATGATATTTTTGGACTCTTAATTTCTAGAATCTAAACATAATACATCTCACTAATGTTGATTTAAAAGTGTCCTAGATATTTATCATCCAAAGGATTGAAGTCATGGAGTGACTATACATGGAGATAATTAAAAAAATGAAAGGCGTAGTCCTTAATAAATTTTGAAAACAATTTATTCAATAACTTATCATTGGATGCATGGGCCAAACATGAGATGAAAAGGCTTTATTATTTTTCTCTAGATCACATTTAACATCGTATAATGCAATACTAGGTGAAAAAAACCTATTATTAAAGGATAAGTTGAGATCTAAAGATCTAATGGATTATTACATAATGCATGAGAGTTAGTGGTGTGGCCAAGTCTATATATTTTTTGATATAATTATAAGACCTCATTTTATAGATCAATAATTAGTTACATATTTTCTTGAGCATATATAATATAAAACCTATGTATCATTAGAATGTTTGACATGAGTAGTAACCTTATAAGGCATGAAATTAGGATATGTAAGGATAACCATAGTAATTTGAAGAAAACCATGTGTTTCCCTTTTACCTTGGATAACCAAAGGTATAGATGTGGGATTAGTATTAGTAGTAGTCTTAAAACCTATAAAAATTGTAATAGTGTTAGTAAATACGTAATTTTATTGATAGTTAATATGTGGTGACCTTATTATTATTATTATTATTATTTATTTCATCTCTAGTTACATGTAAAAATGCATGATGGAAATGAGTATTCATATGAAGATATTTAATTATTTTATATTTATAAAAATCATCAAATCTATCAATAACATTGATTATACTTACCATTATGATCAAGTGTTAATGAATAACATTTAAAAAATAGGTTTAAAATTAGAAATGAATATTGATATATAAAAATCTAATAAAATGTAAAGAAACCCTAAGTAAACTAGGGTTCACTGTGTTTAAGATGTTGGATGGGTTAACCAATATGTTTTATCTATTTTTGGATTAATGTGAACCTATTAGGATAAAAATAATAGAATATTTAGGTTTTTTAAGATATATAATAATGAAATAAAATTTATTGTAACTATCCAAATATATTAACTTTCCATTTATGGAAAATAGTATATAAATTGAATAGTTAACTTGTCTCAAGTATTTATAAGTTTGATGTAGTATATAATCCTAAAATATGATCATTAAAGGGCGTATGAGTGCTAAAATTTGGAAGATAGTGTCCACAAATATTATATAAGATTGTGATTTTTGGACACCTAGATAATTCAATACTATATAATAGGGTGAAAAACTATAATGTTTACCTATGTTGATATATGATATTAATTAATGTTTCACCTATGTTTGATAAGGTTCATGTGTATGTAAATGTATTAAATCCCTTGTAAATGTATTTTTTTATCCTTATCTTTAATTCAAACCCTATTAATAAACTAAATTACCACTATAAAATATGTAAAAAAAGTCAAAGGTAATGGTTGAGCTAACCTTACTAGCCACCCCTTGTTAATAAGTGTTACGTACGTAAAAAATAATATGATGATGAAAATCAAACAAAACATAGCTATCCCACCTAGTTAAGTGTGTGAAATACTATGTATGTTTTTAACAACTTAAAAATGTATGACTTAACTTTGATAATGGTATTAATATTTAGCTTATGGATTTCTCCTTTGAGTAATTTCATGTTTGGGATCTTCAGGGAATCTCTCTTTAATATGTAAAGTGTTTTCCAATGATAGATAAGTGTTAGATGATCAAAATTCTTAGGATTTGTATATTTATATAAATGTTTATTTAAGTAATTCAATAAAAATCAACATGTGAAAACTATATTTTAACCCAAAATAATAATTTAAATTTGGGAAACTAGTCATTAAAGTTTCCAAAGATAGGTCTAACTTAAATGGACAAGTCTACGATAACATAAATGTCTAAGGAATTATGGACCTATCTATAAAATATAATTAGTGATATGAGATTAGGATATATTTCAATATTGATATTAAGTTGTTTAGGTAGAGACAAGGAAAGCCATATGTAGTATTAAAAGTAATTTGGAAGGGTCAAACCTATATTTGATTACATGGCTAAGAAGGAATGTGAACAAGAGTCATGCATGTGAGAATAAGTCAAGTATATTTGATAGTTTTAAAATTTCACATAATAAAGTGTCTAATATAAAATATTATTGTATTCAATCATCTTAGAGAGGATAGTCTTGTAATGGTGCATATATTCATTGATAGGCTCATTGGGTCCTTAAGTTTTTCAATCTGAGCATAAGACATCTTCTCACTAATGTTGATTCATAACTGTGATAATAATTAATTTAAAAAAGGATTGAAGGCATCTAATAACTTTATTTTTAGTTCATATAACCAATGCAAGGAATAATACTTAATAATTAAGAGAAATAACAAAGTCAAATACCTATAAGTGGATGTATAGTGCAAAAATTCTATGTGAAAAGCTCAAAGGTGATGTTTGGGATCATCCTTAACACTATATAAAATAGTATTTTGTGAAATAAAAATATGTAAGGGATAATATGAGATATTGGAGGCCAAACTACTATGTAATAATGAGTGAGAATCAATGGCCTAGCCTACTATATAACCTTATTCTAATTTTAAAACCTTAGTCTATATATCAAGAACCATTTGTATACAGATCTAAGGGTTTTCCATAGAATATTATGTAGTAGTAGATGGTTTCACACAATTCAAAACACTATAAGGTATGAAAATATGTTATGCATGGAGATTCATAATAACTTTATGAAAACTTTGTGTTTACCCTACACCATTGGTGGGAATTATATGTGTAATGATAGGATAAATATACGAGTAGTAGTAGTAGTAGTAGTAGTAGTAGTAGTAGTAGTAGTAGTAGTAGTAGTAGTAGTAGTAGTAGTAGTAGTAGTAGTAGTAGTAGTAGTAGTAGTAGTAGTAGTAGTAGTAGTAGTAGTAGTAGTAGTAGTAGTAGTAGTAGTAGTAGTAGTAGTAGTAGTAGTAGTAGTAGTAGTAGTAGTAGTAGTATGAACACTTATGGTAGAGTCAATACCTTTGGAAAGTATATTAGTATCAATGATGATATTTTATTTTTCCTCATATGTGATAACCTTATCATTTTTTATGTTTCTAAACTCTAAAATAGTTCTTAGTGCCTTGTCAATATTGTGAGGTTGCATACATATTTTTTATTAAAATTGACAAAGAGACATTTTTTTAGGGTCTACACCATCAAGGTCATAGAATGTAATAAATCTTGATATTCATGATTATATTCATTTTTATCTTGATAAATAGTTTAAGTTAAGACATATCATCATTAGTAATATTTTTTACTTCTATGTGTTCATTATTAACATTTGTATTAATAGAAGATGGAAGAATTGTCATCTAATCAATTTTAGCCATTTTATACACAAGTCATTAATCTAAATAAAACTTAGTATGTTCTATTTGAACACCACTTAACCTATCACTTTATCTTAGATGGATAAGATAACTAACCTTGTAAAAGGGTATAGAGTATGATCATGAAGACATAAATAGTGGTTAGAGCCAAGGGTAGATTACTATTGTATATGGGAGATAAAAAATAAGAAATTATATTTTGAAACCCTAACATATAAATATTAAACCATAATAACGTAGAAATAAAAACCTAAAGGAAAAATAGGCTTTGGATGTGATAAACATATAAAATTAAGGTTTTAAGAATTAAAAACCTAAAATAAAAAGACCACCTATGAGGGAAAATCATAAACTAGGTCTAATGTGTGTGTGTGTGTGTGTGTGTGTGTGTGTGTGTGTGTGTGTGTGTGTGTGTGTGTGTGTGTGTGTGTGTGTGTGTGTGTGTGTGTGTGTGTGTGTGTGTGTGTGTGTGTGTGTGTAACCCTAAAAACTTAGAAACAAACCCTAAGGAATATAGGGTTTGTTGTGCTCAAGATAATGATCAGGTTTACTAGTAAGGTTTAACTAATTTTAAACTTAGTGGTACAAATAAGCTAAAACATTCAGTCCAATCTGATTATATAATATATGTTTAAATTAATAAAATTTGACTTTATCAATATAATATAAAATATTTATTAAAATTTATGATTTTTGAAAATTTCCTAGAAGACATGGTACTTATCATTTTTAGGCTATGTGCATGTCTATGGAATTGTGTAGTCATAAAAAAAAATTTATAGGGGTTCTATGTTGACAATGAGTATAAAATTATAAGACCCCATTTTTTATGGTGCTCATATTTGACATTTGATGATTACAATATTTTGGCTAATATAACTTGGGTTCAGGAAGTATGCTCTTAGTCACATCTATTTGAGGCATGTAAATAGTTTAATGAAGACTTGTCATATGTTTGGAACCATGAGAAAGACTTATTATCAATCATGTTTTTTATTATTTACTTAAGAAAGTATAATGATTAAATTTATTTTATGTGATGTTGTAATCATGAATCTGATTATGTCTATGATATATATTTACTTAAATGATGTTGGATAATTCATCATAAACTTGTATATTATCAATTTCATGTGTATAAGGTTATATGAATCTATCTATGTGAATTCTTATATTCATTAGATGTTGGCTATGAATAATTTATCAAGTGCCCTAATTTATTAAATTTAGTAAATTTAGCTATTAGGTTAGAGTTATTTTATGTATGCATAAAGTATTTAGGAATAGGGAAGGGAAAATGAAGTAAAGGAAGTACACCAAGCATGGTTATATCACTAAATAATATTACCTTAAACCTTTCTTAAAACCCCATTAATTAATTGGTTGTCTAAAATACCATCATCACCTATTTCTAACTTAGTGTGCTAGTTTTGTATCTATATTTTAAGTTTGGTTTGTGAAACTTGTTGTCTCCTTGCCTTAAGATCTCTTTCTCAATGTTGAGAATGCCTATTGGTAGATACTTTCATTAATTGCTTAGTCTAAAAATAAAGTGAAAAAGATGAGTGAATTTAAGAAACAACTACAAAATCTTGCAAAGCCACCTTTCATCCTAATTGAACATGGAAAATAATGTCCCTTAATGAGGCATGTGATGGTGATTAGAGGGTGGTTAGTTGATTCTAGGACATCTATATGTAAAATTTTATCTCTTCATTATAGGTTAATTTTTAAAGAATAACTTTATCCAATTAGAGAATACTAGACTAAGAATAAGGAAGTTCTTAAAAATAGGAAGAGTTGGTGAAGAGAATCAAGACTTAGACAACTAGAGGATAACACCTAGGAGGTATTGGATTCGATAGGTGGGATCCTTATTAACTTGATTTACAACTTAATTCTTTTTGATGAAATAATTATAATTCCATGTTTGATCTCTTGCTTAAAGGTGAATAAGACCACTTAATTTATTCTACCTATTTTATTATCTTGACTATGGTTGTGAATTAGCCACAATTGTTCATTTCCCATTTGAGGAATTGGAGAGGGTGTATTCCTCCTTGTTGATTAGAAGTTTTTAACATACTTTCTAGAACGTATTTATTCTATGTTGGCACTATATGGTGGTTGTCTATGAGCAACATTTTCATGGTGGTATAATGTCAAGACCTCTGATTATAGGCATGGTGGTAGAATGATTCATCCTCCTATGAATGTCACTATAGTATATTGTTGAGACCTCTCATACTGAGGTATGGTGCTAGATTTCTTAACCCTTAAGTGACCATTAGATGAAATCATTTTAGTGAGGTATCCTCTTTCCATGTAATCAAGTGATGGATGTTGTTTATGTTTTAAAATCTTGCATGTTTGTTTTCTATAATTATAAATCCTTAGATTCATGTGAATGTTAATCAAATGCTTTTTTGAATGATATTTGGGACTATGAGTATCTTTGGGTAAGAACTGGGAATATGACTATAGGTGATGCATGGTATTTCCTTTGTGTTAGTATACCATTATTTAAATATCCACACTGGAATTTACGAAGTGATGTAAACTTGATCAAAGTTGGGATTATTAAGATTAAGGGTGTATAAATTAGCATCTTGGTGATGACAAAAGGTTTGGAAATGAGCTCTCCTTTAAATAGCCAACAACTGTTGTGGTGAAGACAAGGATCTTATTGAAGAGTATTATTCTATTATTAAATCAAGCCTAGAGTTTTGACTCTTTATTATGTATAATATTTATGATACCTCTATTATTGTTAAATTTTAATAATATCCAGCCTACTTGTATTTTTCTTATGAAAGATAATATTATGTATAATGACCTAACTGTGGGTAAATACTTATGTTATCTTTTTGTTAAACCTCTTTGGAAAATTAAGATGTAACTATAAGGTATATATTTTTTATTTAGAATATTAAGAAGGATTCATTATGTAAGTAAATATTCCTTAGCCTATTTGTCTCTTTAATAAAATGACAACATGTTTCATTACTTAAATATTTGTTAAATATCAACCTATTGAATGCATATTGTGTATCTTCTATATTTATTTATGGTATATTTTTATGGATTGATCTTATCCAGCTATGAGTGAAAATCAAATAAATATCTATGAGATTATTATTATAAATAACAATATATAATGATGATATAATTTAAATATTGGATTTATTCTATTAAAAATTATGTCTTATGGGAGGATTCCTTAAGTTTCAGAAACTAAGTAAGCAACAAGCTAGAGATCTTCCCATTAATCAAATCAAGTTTTAACAAAATAGAATTTTATAGAGCTTGGTTATACTATTATAATTATAACACGACATGAATACTTTAGTTTTGAGTGACGTCTCCCTTGCAAAAAATTAATAAAATAATAAATTCTTATGATCTTCCTTATATGAGTTACGTATGCTTCATAGAAAATAATATTGTTTGATTGTTCCTCTTGAATGGAATAAAATGGGATTGAGGAGAATTTCTAATAAATTTGACTAATCCTATAAAACTATTTATAAAAATGAGCATATCCATTTTAACTTAGATAATTCTAGTAAAGTAGAGTCTCTCAGATTGTCTACATATTTGCCTAAAATAATTAGAATATTGATTTATATTTGAGAGAGTTTCAGCTTAACACATTGTTCAATCATTTAGGTGATGAAAACATAGCCTAGTAATACCCCATTTGAGGAATGAAGATTATGCCTAGATTAGGTTTTCAATAGTAGTTAATGTGGGCTTAAAAATTTCCTTAGCTAAGTTAAAATTCATGGATTCATCTCTAATTTTTACTTTGGCCATGCCTTAGTAAATTTATGAAATTGACTATATCTAGGTTTCCTTCCCATCTTGGCCTTCTTTATATTTGGATTTGTATTGAATTTTGCCTTAGCCGATCATTGAGTCTCTTATTGTATCTTACTACCTTACTCATTTTTTCCTTGTCTACTAATTATTCTGCTTAGACATTGACTTAGATGCCTTTTAGTTGGGTCTTTTGTGGATTTTACCTTAGTTTATTTTGTGAATTCTTGATATTTCACCAAAATCTATCCACATTCACCATCCTACTAACCCATGGGTGATGTTATCTTGGGCCATTTTATAGATGATATCGAGTAAGTGGATCTTTAATATCTATCCACATGTCACCATCCTACTAACCCAGGGTTGATGTTAGCTTGGCTCATTGTATAGTCAATGTTGGGAAAATATATCATCAGAAGATATTCATGTATCACCATCCTACTAACTTGGGGGTGATATCAACTTGGCCCAATATACAATTAATTCTAGGCAAACAATCATTAGGATTAACCCACATTTTTACTATCCTAATAACCTATGGGTGATGTTAGTTTGGACCCATGTATAGTTCATGCTAGGCAAGTGGATCATTAGGAATAATCCACATGTCACCATCTCACTAACCTAGGGTGACATCAGCTTGACCCCTTATATGGTCAATTATAAGCAATTAGATCATCAAGATACATCCACACATCATTATTCTACTAACCTAATAGAGATAATAGTTAACACAACTCATCATGTAGTTGTGATGTAGGTATAAAATTATAGGTTGTTAGGGGAATGCCAAGTGGAAAAAAGTAGCCCCACTAACATGGCTAAGGAGAATTCCATAGTGGCCACATAGATCCCCATTAAATTAGTAGTGGTTGATGTTAATTATTATGGCCTCTCAATGTCTTAACATATTAACCTTTAGCATGAGCTAGTGAACATGTTTTGTAGTGATTAGCCAAATGATTAAAGCTTTTGACCTCTTAATTAGAAGTATGCACCTATTTATAAAATGATGGAAGTTGAATCGGTTGCATATATGAGTATATGATTGATATGATTCTTGAATTTTTTATTGTTTTTGGTTGGTTTTTCACAATGTGGTTATGTTGTGCTTGTTATGAATAAAAAATGGGCATGAAATTTTGGTATTAGATCCTAGGTTACTATACCAAGATCTGTAGGTAATTTTGATATGATTTATGAATTTCTTGTTTATGAATGAACTATAACATCTATCTTATTCATGTGCATAATGAGGAGAGGGTATATACCATTTTAGGATAATGATAATTTTGGTGTATGATCCTCTCAATTAGTAGGGGATGAATTATATAGTACCCTTACTTCTCTTGGCCATGTAGTAGATGTGATATATCTTATAAGAGAGACTACCAAAAACACAACATAAGGATGGGAGTAACTATCAACAACCCTCTTTGAAAGAACATATATTATTTGAGAAAGAGGTCTAAAATTACTTAAACTCAACATTGAAAAGGTGATAGAGGTGAATTTCATCACCATGGTGAGAATCAAGAGAGATGAGACCTAGACCACCTTATAGGTTTAAACTTGGATACTTAGTAAAGGATTTAATTAGACTACATCCTCCTAATTTTGATGGTACTTAGGAAGGATTTGAAATAGAAATTTGGTTGGATAACATGAGAGGATGTTTTACTTTATATGATTATCACCAATGGGAAGGCATGACTAGGAACTCACCTATTTATAGATGCATTTATAATGTGTTAAGAAGGAAAGGTGTAGAAAATACATTTAATAACACATCACTTGGGAATTATTTAAGGATCATTTTAGAGTGTGATACCTATTTAATTGATATGTTCAAAATAAGGTAGATGTATTTCACAACCTTTGATAGGGAGTGGCATCATGGCACAATATGAGTGAAATTTTATATATTTGATTAGGTATGTACAAGGCTACATAGATGAAACCATCCAAGTTAACATGTTCATTAGAGAATTGAGTTTGGAATTTATTGGTGTAATGTGTATTTTAGCTCCCATCACCTTATAAATAGTAGTTTAAAAGGTCTACTTGTCTAAGGAGTCTTGAATAAAGACTCAAGATGCTCAAGAGATTTTTTGAGGTAAGATGTAATCTAAGCATGAATGAAGGTCACAAGGTGCATAACCTATACCCATGGGAGGTTAGATAACAACTCAATCCAACTCTAGACCCTCTCAACAATAGTAACAATAGAGTAACCATTATATCCATATCCATAATAGGAATTGATTTGATAGATAGAATTGAGGATGAAGTGAGGTTGGGCCTCAAGATCAATATTAGACTAGAATTATGTGGACTCAGCAGTTAACATAAGTGAGACCATCAGAATTAGTGATATCATTTGATCATATACCCCTTAGAGATACCATATGATAATACCAATGTAGAGGTGGGAATTTTATGTGTAGATCCCTTGATCAATATGCACTTGATTATGTTCTTGGACCATAAATTATAAATAAGTAGAAGGCCCTAATGTCAGATTAGGCAATGGATGACATATGTCAAGGGCACCAAATGTATGCAGTGGTGAAAAACCACCAAGTCGAGCAACAATCAATAGTCACTAAGATCATAGGTATGATTTATGGAGTTTATATATCATTTTTATTTTATTTTGGAGGCCCATAATCATTTATTTGTGGGCCATTATGTATTGGTCACTATTGGGCACTTATAAAGTTAGGAAGTAGATTTGTCTTTAGGGGATAAAATAGTTTTTATCTCCTTGGTGAGTAGTTACGTGTTAGGTATTGGTGTCTTTTTCACCAAGGTATATTTTGTGAATTATACACTTAGGATAATATGGGTTTGTCTTATGAATAGATTGGATTATGTATCATAAATCCAAATTGGATTTCCATGAAAAGGTTATTGAGTGTGCATATGACCTTGGGACTCATATGGCGACATCTGGAGTGAAGAGATATATATTACTTAGCGTGAATTTTTTAATGTAGCTCAAAAATATCATAAAGAAGGGTTGTTAATTATTTTACACCATGGTAAGTGATATGTTATATGATTCAAAAAAGGCTTCTTTAGATGATCACATCATTCTTTTGGATTTTATTAATGTATTTATAGATGGATTTCTAGGTATTCCCATATAAAAGAGATTCATTTTTAGATTAACTTAATATTAGGGGTTAATTCCATCTTAAAATAACCATATCAGATGAACACCCCTAATTTGTGTGAGCTCAATATGCATCTTGAGAAACTTATAGAGAAAGGTTTAATTCATCTTAGTGTGTCCCTATGGGGAACACTAGTCATCTTCATGAATAAGAATGATGGATCCCTTCAATTGTGATTTGATTACCACCAATTGAAAATGGTAATGGTTAGAATAATTATCCCTTACCTAGACTATATTATTTGTTTTATCATATGTGGGGATCCAAGGTGTTCTCCAAGATTGATTTGAAATCTTGATACCATTATTTTCATATTTTAGATCTTTATATTCATAATATTGCATTTTGAATGTGGTATAGGAACTATGAGTTTATAGTTACACCATTTAGGTTGACCAATGCCACAAAAGTTTTCATGAGTCTTATGAATAGATTATTCCACACTTCGACTTTTTTTTGTTGATATTTCTTGATGATATATTGATTTACTCACTAAATGAACAAGAACATGAGGACCATTTGAGATAAGTCTTGTATGTTTTTAGAGAAACTAGTTGTTTAGAAACTTATAAAAGTGTTATTTTGTAAAATTTTACGTGTAATAACTTAGTAACATCATATCATGGGAATGAATATTTATACACCCCTATAATATTTTTGTCATTATGGATCGGTCATCACCCATGAATGTTGCAGATGTTCACAACTTCATGGGTTTGGCATGTTGTTATATTCACTTCGTGGAGAACATTTATCGCATTATGAATCCCATTACTTCACTTTCAAATAAAGGGAATGAGTTTTTATTGAAAATAATATGCAAATAATATATTTTAGTTATTAAAAGAGTGAGTCACTATTCCACCTATTTTATCTATACCAAATCCTACTGGGGAGTTCTTTATTTGTATAGATGCATTACAAAAAGGATTAGGATATGTACTCATGGAGGAGGGAAAATTTATTGCATATGAATCTTGAAAACTTAAAGACTATTATTTTAAATACCCCATGAATTATATATCATTAATACTTACGTAAGGTAGTGACACTTCTTACATTTGTCACTTTGTTTTATTAATAGATGAATTGTGTTTGCAACATCTATTTAATTAGCCTAATATTAATGCATGTCAAAGGCATTAGATGGAACTATTTTTTAAATATGATTGTGAAATTATGTATATAAAATCAAAGGAAAATATAGTTGATGATGCCTTAAGTAGGAGTCATCATGAATTAGTAACATTGAGTCTATGTACGAACTTGAGAGTTCATATTTTGGAGAATTTGATGGAGGATATCGTCTACAAGGAAGTGTGGAAATTGTTGGATTATATTTTAAATATAAAATGTGAAATTTAATGTTATTATCCTGATCCATATGGCCTTTTATGCCATAAAAAATTTATCTATGTTTTGTCAGTAGGTGCTTTCAATGAGCTAATTATTTTTTAATCTCATAGAGCTCCTTACTGAGCATACCTTAGAGTTAAGAATATTCATGCTAAGTTAAGACAATTATATTATTAGGTTGGTTTGAGGCATGATATTTCTAAAATTTTAACTCATTTCTTGGAATGATAAACGGTTAAGGAAAAGCATCAACATCTATAAGGATTTTTATATTCTCATGAGATTTCATAATATAAGTGGGATACTATTTCTATCGATTTCATTTCAGGTTTCCATACCTCATCATATCATCATGATGTAATTATGGTCACTATGGATAAATTTATCAAAAAACCCACTTTTATCCCTTGAATACCTCCTACAATGTCACTTTAGTGGTGAGCATTTTATTGGATGATACCAAATTCCCTATATAATTATTTTATATAGAGATCCAATGTATAATTCATACTTATATAATTATTTATAGAAGTAATTGGGAACACAACTCAATTTTAGTGCTTATTACCATGGTGAGACTTATGGATAGACTAAGAAAGTCAATCGTGTTCTTGAAGACATGTTTTGCATGCATGTTATTGACAAATAATCCTAGTGGGACAAATAATCATGTTCTAAGATTTGTACATGCAATATTTTATAAACCCATTGAATTGGGATCAACTTGAGGATATATTCATAATTGGCCCTTCCATGTTAGAACACATGGAGTGGTAATTAGTTAAGATCTGAAAACACCTTGAGATTGACATGGATTGCTAAAATAAGTATGCTAATGAAAAGAAAATTAATCGACATTTCAATGTTGGTGATAAACTATTATTGAGGGTGAGAACCAATAAAATCCATAGCCATTATGGAAATGTTTTTAAGTTGACACCTCATTTTGTAGGTCCATATGAGAGTTTGGAGACTATTGGACTAGTAGCTTATTAACTACCCTTTCCACCTAGCCTATCTCATGTTCATGATGTATTTCATGTATCAATTTTATGTCAGTATGTATCTAACATTACTTGAATATATTTTATTGGATGGTCTTATAAGTTGAGATCGACAAAGCTATAATATTGGATTTATTCATAATTATAGTGTATAGGACACTAGTCATTAGAGGTGGATACATGGACCAGGTCAAGGTCTAGTGGGAAAATAATGGTTAATTAATATCTACTCAGGAATATGTTTCACCTTTTAGGGTCATTTAACCTTACCTCTTTTAGTGAATTTGAAGAGGAAGTCTACATAAGGGGAGGGGAATGTAAGACCCCATTTTTCATAGTGATCATATTTGATATCTGATGACTATGTTATTTTGGCTATTCTAACTTGGAATCAATAGTTACATTATTAGTCATGTCTAGTTGAGGTGTGAAAATATTTTTATGAAGACTTATCATGTGTTGATAACCATCAAAAATACCTATTATCAATCATGTTTTGATTACTTATGAAACTATAATGCTTACATTATGTTTATGTGATGTTATAATCATGAATCTGAGTATGTCTATGAGATATATTGACTTAAATTATGTTTTATCATTATTCATAAACTTGTATACTATAAATTACATGTGTATAAGCTTATCTGAAACTATCTATGTGAATTCTTGGATTCTTTATATGTTGGCTATGAATAATTGATTTAGTGACCTAATTGATTAAATTTAAAAAATTTGGCTATTAGGTTAGATGAATTTGATGTGTGTATCGAGTGTGAAGGAATATGGTTGGGCCAATGAAGGAAAGGGACTATGCCAAGAATAATTATATCACTAAACAACATTACCTTAAATCATTATTAATCCCATCTTAATTACTTTATTTTTTAAGATACTATTGTCACCTCTTTCTAACTTAGTTTACTAATTTAGTGTTAAGATGTTAATATTGGTTGGTGAAACTTATTGTCTCCTTACCTTAAGATCTCATAGGAAACATATATAATATCTAGTGAAAGATCTTTATATTGATTTTTTAGTCTAAGAATCAAGTGAAAGAGGTGAGTGAATATAAGAAGAAACCATAAAATCCTATAGAGGTACCTTACACCTTAATTTAATATTGAAAAGAACATCCCTTAATGAGGCATGGGATATCAAGTAGAGGGTGTTTGAATGTTTATAGGATGCCTATATGTATAATTTGATATCTTCATCATAGGGAATTTTTTCTGGAAGAATTTTGGCCAATTAGAGAAGAATAAGCTAAAGAAGAAGAAGGAAGTTCTACAAATAGGAAAAAATGGTTAATAGAGTCAAGACTTAAATAAATGGAGGATAACACCCAGGAGGTCTTGGAGTCCATAGGTGGGATTATTATTAACTTGATTTATAGCTTAATTCCTTTGAATGAAATGATTTAGATTCCTTGTTTGATCTCTTGATTAAAGGGGAATAAGACCACTTGGTTTATTTTGCCTATTTTATTGTCTTGAATATGGTTATTAATTGGCCTCCATATAATTTATTTCCAATTTGAGGTCTTGGACAAGGTGTATTACTCCTTTTAATTATAATTTTTTAACTTGATTTACTGAACATATTGATGTCATTGTGACACTATTTAGTGGTTATCTGTGAGAAACATTTTCATGGTGGTATAATGTTAAGCCATCCTATGTGAGGTATAGTGGTATAATGTTTGACCCTCCTATGAATATCATTGTTGTAGATAGTTAATCCCTCCCATGTTAAGGCACAATGGTAGATTGATTAACATTTCTTTGACTATTGGATGAAATCATTTATGTGAGTTATTTTCTTGATACTCAATTCAATGGTGGGCCTTATTTATCCTATTAAATATTTCCTATTCATTTTCTATATTTATAAATGCTTAGATTCTTTTAAAAGTTTATTAATTTCTTATTTAAATGGTATTTGGGATTGGGAGTCTCCTTGGGTAAGAACAAAGAGGACTATAGGTGGTGCATGATGTTTCCTTTATGTTAAGTTACCCTTGTTTAAATACCCACCCTTGCCTTTACCAAGTGATTTAAACATGCTCGAAGTTGGGAATATTGATCTTGAGGGTGTATATAACAGTAGCTTGATGATGAAAAAATGTTGGGTGGTGATCTCTCCTTCAAATGGCCAACATTTATTTTGGAGTAGACAAGGGTATTTTTAAATATTATACTTATATAATTAAATTAGGCCTATATTTATGCCTATTGCTTATGTATATTATAAATGATACCTCTTGTGTTGTTAAATTTTAATATCAACCTTTGCATTTGTATTATTCTTATGAAAATAGTCTTATGTATAATGACCTAGCTGTTGATAAAGACTTATGTTATCTTTATGTTGAACCTCTTTGATAAAATAAGATGTAATTTCATGTTATATTATATATATATAAATCCTTTGGAAGGATTCATTATGTAATGTAGTATTCGTTAATCTATTTATCTCTTTAATAAAATGACAATGTTTTTCATTGCTTAAATATTTGTTAAAGATCAACCTATTGAATGTGTATTTCATCTCTTCTATATTTAGTTATGGTATATTTTTATGGATTGATGTTATCCAGGTATGATTTTAACTCAAATAAATATATATGAGATTGTTATTGGAAATATAAATATATTTTAATGATATATTCTTAGTAGTGGCCTTATTCTAGTAAAATTATGTCTTGTGGGAGGATTCCTTGAGTTTTCATAGCTGAGGAAACAACTTGATAGAGACCTTCCCTTTAATAAGATAAAATTTTAATAAAATATAGTTCTATATACCTTGTTTCTAATTTTATAATTTTAACAAGGCATGAAGCCTTTAGGTTTGACTAAGGTCTCCCTTACATAAAATTAATGAAGTAATAGGCTCTTATGATATTCCTTATATGAGTTACTTATGCTTCATAAAAAACAATGCCATTTGATATTTCTTCTTCAATGGAATGAAATGGGATTAAGGACCATTACTATTTGTAATATTAGGTTGATCCTATAAGACTATTTCTAAAAATGAGAAGATCCCTTATGACTTGGAGAATTTTGTGTAAAGTAGAGTCTCTCATATTATCTTCATGTTTGGCTTAGCCAATGATATATTAGTTTAGAGTTGAAAGAGTTTTTCACCTTGACACATTCTTGTTCAATCATTTAGGTTATGTATACTTATCCTAGTATAACCCCTTTTGAGGAATGAAAACTATTCTTAGATTATGTTGTCAATAGTAATCAATGCAAGCTTAATAATTGCCTTAATCAAGTTTTAATTCATGGAGTCATGTATAAGTTTTACTTCGACCATGCCTTAGTCAATTTATGAAATTAATTTTATTTGAGTTTCCTTCCCATCTTGGCCTTTTTTATATTTGTCTACATATCAAATCATGTTTTAGCTAATTATCAAGTCTCTTGTAGCTTTTTTCCTTAGTTCAATTCTCTTTGTTGATTAATTATTTCATTTATACTTTGCCTTAGATGCCTTTTAGTTTGCTCTCTTATGGATTTTGAATTAGTTAATTTTGTGACTTATTGAGAGTTCATCGAGAGCCATCCACAAGTCACCATCCTATTAAATTGGGGGTTATATTATCTTGGACCATTAAATGGTAAATTCTAGGTAAGCAAGTCACCAAGAGCTATCCATGTGTCACTATACTACTAACCTAGGCATGATATTAGCTTGGACCATTATACATTCAATGCCAAGAAATTAGATCATGGAAATCCATCCACATGTAATCATTCTAATAACCCTAGGGTGATTTTATCTTGGACCATTATGTGATTAATTATAATAAATCAAATCACTAGGATTTATCAATGTGTCACATATTGCTAACTCGAAGGTGATGCTAGCTTGGCCCCTTGTATGATTAATGTCAGACAAGTAGATCACTAAGATCCATCCACATGTCACCATTTCACTAACCTATGTGTGACATTATCTTGTCTAATTATATGATCAATGCTAATAAATAAGATCATTAAAATCTATCTATGCAGTGACATACCAGTAACTTGGTGGAGATAAAGTTATAATAACTTGTCATTATGTCATGATGTAGTTGGAAAACTTTGAGTTATTCAGGGATCTATAAATTTTAGGAAGTAAAGTGGCCTTGAGAGCTTGTAAAAAATTTGGCATGGCCAAGGAGCATTCTATAGTCACCATGTGGATCCCTACTACAACAACAGTGGTCAATGTCAATTTAGATGGTCACCTTAATGCATTAACACTTTAACCTTTGGTGTCAGATAGTGAGTGATTTCTTAATTACTTGGATGAACAATTAGATATTTTGACCACTTTATCAATAACATGTTCCTATTTATGGAATGGTGGAAGTTTTAAGGGTTGCATATATAGTAATATGATTAATATGAATTGTTATATCTATTCTTGTTTTTTTTTGGTTATATGCAAGATGTTTGTGTCATTCTTGTCATGAAGAAAAAATGGGAATGACAAAAATAGATAATGAAACATGATAGGATGAGTTAATTGCTAGATGGAAAATAATGTTTTGCATATTCATATATGTTTTACTAGAACCATCTAAGAGACCTACACTAATATATAATAGTTTGGATCACTATGCCTACACCTATAAATAACTCTGGTATATTTATATTTATTTGGGCATATGTTAACCCCTATGTTTTCCTTATTTTTACCTCATAACATTAGTTTAAACTATGGAGATGAATGTGACTGATAAAATCAAGATATAAAATGGGTTGAGCTAACTTCAACAAACCTCCACCAAATGTCTTAGCATTGCATATATTCCAATACTTAGAAGAGGGCCCAAACCACACATATTTATCCCACCTATCTATGTTTATGAAATTAGTGTAATACCATAATTTTTTTCAATCCTTTTTATAGCTTTTAACACTATAAAAATTGTGATTTTGAATTTGTAACGATATTCAAAATTAGCTCAGGGCTTACTCTTTTGAGATGTTCCACATTTGGAAGCTTTAGTGAAGTTCCTCTCCATGTGAATATTAATAATATATGTGATTTGGATTAGTGATAGATAAGAATAGGCTCAGGCATGATATGATTCTATAGATGAGGGGTTTTATATTTAGAATCTTTAGTACTTTTCCTTTCAATGTGAAAATGAATAACATATGGGTTATTAATTAGTGCTATATAGGAATAGGTTTATGAATTATATGCTTATATATATATATATATATATATATATATATATATATATATATATATATATATATATATATATATATATATATATATATATATATTATAATTTTACTCATAATTAAAATATAAAACATTTGGGATGACCCATAAGAAATATTTAAATATGGGGAAATAGTCACTAAATGGCACATAATTAATTTCAGCCAAGGTAGATGTCTTCAGTAATTGAATCCATATATGCACAAGTATATGCAAATATATTACACAAATTATGCCTTATATATGTGGGTTTATTATAATAAATAGGTAATCACAAGATTAGGGATAAAAATATTATATATATATATATATATATATATATATTTGTAAATCTAAGACTCTTGATATATCCTTGAAGAAGTGTTGGAAGTTTAGAAATCTAGGGAGTTTCAAAAAGGACTATAAATCGAGTAAGGTGGGAATTACAAACCATAATATGATGTGCAATCATTAAGTGAAAATTTATCTACTGATGAATATCGATATGTATATATTATAGCCTCAAGTTCACATACATGTAAGGATGCATCACTAATTTATTTTGGATTATTATATCATATGAATCTTATGATGGAGTGGTTTTAAGAATATGAAGAATATTATGGTGGTGATGTATTTTTTCGGGACAATTCAACCTACAATATGTGAGTAGAGGAAAAAATATATTAATTTTAGATATTTCAAGATCATGACTATCCCTATTATTTTTCACATTTCTTACCTTGCAAGGAATTTGATTTATATGAAAAAAAATGAATGGTTTTAGTGTCTAGGTATAATTTATTAAATATGGGTGAAAAATGGTGCATGGAGAAATGGTGTTGGAAATGGGAATGCACATGAGTTATTTTTTGATGTAAGTGTGGTAAGTAGTTCATGAAATAACATTGTTTCTCTTGAAGCTAAGGATGGAACAATAATTTGTGCATTACTTGTGATGGGTAATACAATTCTCTAGCATCATAGGCTAGGCCATATTCATTAAATATGTATATGCATGATGGATATTAAATATATGGAAAGGGGGATGGAAAATTATCCTTTAGACTTTGAATTATATGAAAAATTACATCTATGGAATGTAAAATTGGGTAAAATTTCCCAAAAATATTGCATGGATAAAAGGAATCTTGTAGGTGATCCACAATGATGTTTTTTCAACTAGTAGATTCCCATAATTAAGCAATTATATCTTCTATATTTCATTAATAAATGTATACTCTCTTAAGACATATATATAGTTGATACTAAATAAACATAAATCTATTAATAAATTTCAAGAGTTGAAAACCCTTGTGGATAACTAGAAAAATAAAAGAATTAAAATGTTGTGCATATATAATAAGGTGAGAAATACCCTATGTTTTTGATGAATTATGTAAATAATGTGGTATTCAAAGTAAAATGAAACTCCATACATACCAAAATTAAAAGTATTTTTAGAGTATATGAGTAGGACATTGATGGACATGGATGAAATTACATTGAGTGATATTCACTTGGAGAAAAAAAATGGGATAAATAAATGGCTCCTAATTATTATATTTTCAATATATCACCCATGTTGATCCTATCGGACAATACTTTATAAGAAACATGAACTAGTAATAAGCAATGATTTCAACACCTATGAGTTTTTTATTGAAATTTTATTCACATAATATAAAGGAGAAAATGTAAAAATTTGAATTCAATTCTAAAAATTAATTCTTATTGGATATGTGAATTGTATCAAAGGGTACAATATTTGGAATCCTAAGACAAAGAAGGTGGTATATAGTTGAAATATATTATTCAAGGATCTGCACAAGAAGAACTAGATAATCAGCCAAAATAATAAAAATAATAGATATAGGTTGACATAGATTTTGAATAACATGTATCTAAGTATGGTGTTATTAATGAAGAGTTTCAAGACTCATAAGAAAAAGAACATCCTATGAATCATACTCTAAGGAGATTAGAACTGGTGCCAAAAAATTATTGAAAAGTATATACCACCAATGTTTTCTTCTACATTCATGTTATGAGTCACTAATGGTGAAGATGAAAAGATGTTGAAGGAAGATCTTATGTGTGTAGATAAAAAGTCTTGGAATAAGGCCATGAAGGAGGAAATAGTGTCTCTAGACACAAATGATACTTATGACTTGGTAATGCTACATTCTAAATGAAAATATGTGGGTTTTAATTGGGGTTTTAGGAAGAATAAAAATACACAATGGAAATTGGATAAGTATAAGGATCACCTAATAGCAATGGGATTATCATAGATAGAGGGAATTGAATTTGGTGAGACCTTTTATCCTATTACAAAATTGATTTTAGTCATATTTATTTTAGTTATTACTAGTTAATATGATCTTGAGATAGATTAAATGGATGTTTATACAGGTTTTCATATAGGAAGAGCTTGAAGAAGAAATTTACATGCCAAAACTAAAAATATTTAAGATGAAATAGAAAAAGGACCTGATATGTATAGTACATAAGTCCTTATATGGCTTGACATAGTCACCTAAATTTAATATAATCAATTATATGGTTGGAATTAGGATTACATGAAAAAAACTATATCTTTATGTTTACAATAAGGAGGAGGGTGATAATTTTTTCATTGTGGTGTTTTATGCAGATGATGTGTTGATAATTGGAAATCACAAGTGAATGATGAAATGGGTTTGGGTTTCAACTAAATTCACACTTCAGCATAAAACATATTGGTGTTGTAAGATTCATATTAGGCATGGAAATAAAATTGGATTGTGAGAACAAGAATATTTGGCTAGACTAGAGGAAATACATTGAGATAGTATTAAAAACATTTAATATTTAGGATTGCAAGAATCTGGGAAAACCTTTTCCATTTGGTAAAAAAACTGTCTATGATGAAATGTCCAAAGACATAAGAGGAATTAGAGGACATGGTTTAGTTTTTGTTATGAGAGTGTAGTAGGAATATTTATGTATGTAATAGTCTATAAAAGACATGAAATTTTTAAAATAGTGATATTTGTGAGTATATTCATGTCCAGTTTTAGAAATAATCATTTGTAAGTGTGAATATGATCATCAAGTATCTTCATGAGACTTTTGATTATGTAATTTAGTGTCATATAAAACCTATTGAAATAAATAATTTACATCAACATGGAATATTTTCATAGGATAGAGATATTAATTAGTATATGTCTACCAATGAATATGTGTCCAACTAGTATGGTGGAGTTGTAAGTTGAATGAGAAAACGGTAGGTTAGTGGTATAATATCCACAAAATAAGTTGAATAGATCACAAATTCTCATGTAAGAAATGAACTAGCATTGATTTCAAAGGTTATGTTATTATAATCATCAAAAATTTTAGTTGAGTTCAAAGAGTGTTACTTGAGACCACCCATTCCTAGCTTAATCCTAGACCTATCTTAGGGCCTATTTCGATACTTATTTAGATTTTTTATAGACCACACACATCCATATACATCTCAAAGTTAGTCCCAAACCCTTATTTACAACTTTATGCCCCTAGTGCCTTATGTTATACGACCTGAATAGTATGACATAAGTGGACACTAGTGCCATAAGTGGACACTACCACCAAATCATTATTATCCTATTTGGGTGATATTATCCTTTTCCCTCTTTTTAACTCTAGTAGATATATTTTAAATTCTTTTGACACCTAGGGTTATCCTTAACCTATTTCAAACCAAATATAAACACCAAATCAATATATATACATTAATATTATCCATTTATCTACTAGATGTAAATTAGATTCAAACACACACAAACACGCTCAAAACAAGTTATGATAAATCAATGTTATTAATCCCTATTATACCATAATTATGCATACAATCATCTACATCCCTACTAATATTAGAATACATATATTTATAGTCTCAAATATCATTTAAGGAACTTACACCAAAATTCATACTTACTTCACTTGCACTTACACCATCACATGAGGAGAAAATACATTGGGCTTTATCCCTCCTTAGAGTATTGGTATGTAGGCAAATCTCATCAAAATGGGGTGGTGAGGATGTATAACCTACCCAAATAAAAATACATGTTTACTACTTGTGAGAAATCAAATTCCATAATCACATGAAGGTTTAGGGTTTATATACAAAATCAATCACACCAGGGTCACAGATAGTGAATCAGGGTTTGTCTACAAAGGAACAATATTGGTAGACTTAGACGTAGGTTCTCCCATAAGATTATAATATTTATTAAATGGATTAAAATATCACCATAAGTGGACATTAGTGCCAATTTCTACTATTTGAGGTAGGTCACTATTGTCTAGGAGGGTTTTTGACACTTGGGTCCTATTTTTGACATTCAAACCATCCCTTATACTAGTATTTAGCCTTCAGATCCTTCATATTTAGAAATTTATAGTTAATTATTAATTTTTATCCTTAATTTATATTATTATAAATATCAATGTTAGGTAACTAGGTTTTTCCCTTGCTGAGGAAGACTGCTCACATCCATATCAAACCTAGGCTAACATTGGAGTGACCTATAGGTTATGGGATGCCTCAGATGTAGGTTATATATATATATATTATATATATATATATATATATATATATATATATATATATATATATATATATATATATTATAATATATATATATATATATATATATATATATATATATATATATTATGGTTCTACTTCCCCCTAATTTTCTATTTCAACACTCTCTATAATTCATAATATTGTTGCAATGAAAAGGGAAAAGATATGAAAACTAGTAAAATAACCTATACTAAAGCAGTGGTGCACCAGTGATTATAGATCCTATCTTAGTATATCCTTTAAAACCCACTAATCAAACTAAAATAGAATAAAAATAATCATACCTCTTGATGGTATTATAATAATTAATGTTTCATATGGATGTCAAGTAAGAGTTCTTTAACTTAAAGGACAAAGGCCTAAATTTGCACAAGACACTATTGGCTTATGACACTTTAAGAACACTTCTTTTACCCAACACTGCATAAAATATACATAAGATAATAATATAAATTTATGTGAATAAAATTACCTAAATATGATAATATCATTCATACACTCTAAAAATCAACTCTCATAAAGAACACTAGCATTCAATAAGAAATCTGCAAGTATTCTTCTATTGAGTTAAAGGATTACAAGGTAATTTTTAGCATTTTTTTATAACACCAAACCAAGGGATGCCAAATAAATATATAAATGACTAATTAAACATAAATTTATAGAGAGAAGAGATAAGATTATAGACATGGGAAAGGCCATGAATGAGGTCAAGATGACATATGGTTGTTACAACATGCCTATTCACTCTTCTCATACATTGACATTTCTTCAATGAGTACATTTTAGCATTGGGAAAAGGTATGAATATTTTAAAACCCATATTTGAATTCATGTATGCCTTAAAATTTTTCAAAAAATCCTAATATTATCTCTAATGGAATTATATAATGTAAATTGGGTATGTATAGGCCTCCAAGAGGCATTAAGTAGCCTTTCCTTCAATATCCCTACAAACTTGTCCCTGAAATTGCCTCTACATTATCATAGTGGTATATAATTTGGGATATGATCACCTATATGAAAGTTACAAATTATTAAATGTGATTAATCAATTCCATTATATGCATGCTAGACTCTTCTACTTGCAAATTAAGTAGGCCAATTTTGCTTGTTCTTCATCTTTCTACTTGTCTGCTCCTTAGGTGATTAGGATAGTTGAACCAGGATATCAGTCCATTGGAGAAAACATGAAATATAATTTAATTTACTCCTTGTATCTAAAATTATGCCTTTCCCAACTATCCCTCACCTTAAAATACATTTTCCCTACATGACTAGGCCACTTGAACTAGCTTTACAGACTGACTACTTAAGAGGAGCTAATAGAGACACTTGAAGTTAGATTCATGGTTAATTTGGGAAATGGAGGAGTATAATAATATTTTTAAATTACCTTTACCATAGCTTGGAACTCTTGGTTAGGCTTTTCAACATATCTTATACCCAAAAACCTTATAAACTTTCACTTTAAAGAGGTGTATCTATAACCTTCATACCATCAGATGTCATGGACATGAGCCCCTCTAAGATATAAACATGTTCCAATTGTTATTAAATAAATTCATGAGCATTTTAATGAATTTTTCATTAAAAATTTCTAGTCAAGTCACTTTTAGGATTTAAGGGAGGTTTAGGAGTGTTAGGGGGTCTTAAAGATGGTTCATAGAGACCAAGGCTTAAATCCCTAAAACAATTATACCAGATTAAATATAATATACCTCATCACCTTCCATAATTTTTTGAGATACCCATGCATAGAAATTAAAAATGTGATGAGAATTTGAAGATGATCTTTGGGTGAGAAACATACCCACTGAATAGGTTTTAGATGTATGCAATAAAAATGACTAAGGGATTTTCCTAGGATCCAAATTGATAAGGATGTGTCTAAACATCATGATGGGCCCTAACTTTAAGGATTTAAGTTTTATTAGTATTCATATGGACCTATTCTCCACCTTTTAGTTATAGAGTCATAGTAGAGATGATGGATCAGTCTAATGATATGACTTAGATCCTAAATTTTTCATCTAAACCCTTGGTTTTTAAGGTACAATTGCATCATAGACAACTTGAAAATTACCTTATATATGCTATGAAGTAGAATAATTAACTTAATTAGGCCATATATCCCCCTTTAAATTCACATATCCATGAATTAAAACATTTGTGATTTCTTTCTTACTAAGCCAGTCATAGAGGTTACTTGGATGATTGCTAGAAGACATGTTTAGATGATTCAATACTCATTTTCCATTCTTGACTTAATTTTTCATACAAACACTCCTTATATCTTTGATTTTAAGCTCAAACTAACAATTATAGGTTTGTTCCATACATTTTTACTCCTACAAAAGTGAACTAGTGTCATTATAATGCTTAGAAGGCTTGGGGAGACCTTAAATTTAATTTCATGGAAAACCCACTTCATTTTTATGTGTTGTGAGGCCAAAATCTACCATTAGCTCATTTTTGGGGTCTATGTAGGGTTTGAGACATCCACCATGTTAATGATGGATCATAGTGTAAAAATATCTCAACTAGGAACAAATTCCATGAATCTATAGTGCATTAATCTCCTCATCTTCCATGAATGGCTTGGGTTTCTATGAAAAGGATGTGTAGAGATAATAATGTTGGAAGATAACACTAGGGTTGTTTATAGACCACTTCTAGCTAGTTATTTTCTTAAGGTTTATTCATAAAGGTTATCCCCCAACTACCAAATAATATTTCATTAATATTAAGTCCTTAGGGAGATTTAAACTTTCCTAATATTTTTGGATCTGAGCATTTATGTGATGAAGTGGGTGAGCACTTGAAGTTGTCTCTCAAATTAACTATGTCTAGGGTGAGTGCTTCAAGTAGGGTTTTAAAGCCACTTTGACTTGTTTTTTAATTATTTTTACTTGAAACCTCCTTATTAGGGTCTTGATCATCTCTATACACCCATTTTTTACCATCCAATATTTTTAAGAGCTTGGAGGGACCATAAGATGGTTGTAGGGTCTGTGAGTAGGCTTATGCACTTGTCTATATTGGCTTATCTGTAAGGGCACCTTATATGAATCTTAATACTAATATATTTAGATGAGTTATAAGTACCTTTAAAATAATTTTGTACTTATATAAAACCTTATGTGTATCCCAATCTATCTATAGACCCTTCATGGCATGGATCCACCTTTCAACCCACAGAACCATCTCTCATAGATAGGGCTTGGTATGAGATAAAATAGTGGGTATACCCATTATTTTTCTAGCCCAAATGGTGGCATGACTACCTTTGAATGGTCATTATTACCATTTTTACTAAATTTAGATAAATATACATGCCTATAAAGGCCTCAAACTATCATTTTAGATCATATTTGTAGTAAATTACCTGTTAACTATGTGTTTGAGCATGAAAATTTTGATTATGGCCCTATATATTATTTATTGTAGTATTTGTGATAATGGAGTGTTTATGAAACATATAAAATATGAATCTAATCTCATATGGTGACTTTCCAACTCTCTCTCTCTCTCTAATTTCATACACTACCTTTCTCAAGCTTAAGGTTCATGTTTGAGTATGACTATGTGTTCAAAAGCCTATGTTGATGTTCATTTGCCTTATTATATGTGGTTACCATAAAAATTAAAATATATTTTATTATGAACACTAATAATCCATTTATGAGTGCTAAATTTTTACCATCATAAAATTATGGTTCTTTATATGCATTAACACTACTATAGATACACATTCATATATGCCAACTATGTATAGGGACTTCAACACCATGTGTATATGAGAGGAAGGTGATCTAATATCACTAAAAAATTATATAAAATATACACATATTCATTCACCTCTTTAGGATTAAAATTATCTCATACTCATACCAATACTCATGCCTTTGAATGGTCTACATAGTGCCCTTTTGATAATCAATTATAATAGGCTTAAAATGGCTAGTTGTAGTTAGTGATTGTCTTTCTCAGTAGGACATATGACCATATAGGTTTGACCATCAATTATTTAATTATTTATGAGGGTTATAAGGGATTATAGAGGTATATATATTGTGGTCTAGCATTGGAATTAAGGATGGATAGATGAATGAGGGTGGCTATGGGGTGGTCAAGGGTTGGAGGCATGAAATAATGGTGAAACATAATAAAAAGATAGTGGAAACCATGTGAAACTATAAAGGTATTAAAATGGATTAGGATGGATTATGAGAACCCTTTATTTAAAAACCTCATGAATATTTTGTACCCTCACAAATATACCTAAGAAAACATGTCACTTTGGAGGCATAAATGAGGCATACATAGTGAAAATATGGAACCTAAGAATCTCCAAGGAACCAAAATTTTGTAAAAAGCCTTATACTCTACTAAAACTAACTATGTGATCTTGGAGTAAAGAAGGATTGATTTTAATACTTTAAGTATATCATGGAGGAAAAAAATCTTATTCAGAAGGTCATGATGATGATCTATTAATAATTCAACACTTCTTTCCATGTTCTTTAGTTGTATTTGAAGGATTTATAGATGACATTAGATCACACATAGTGTTTACCATAGTGGTCCTCACTTATATATAATCCCATTATTATTGAAGATAAATTGAAGTTAAAATAGCCTATTATACCTCCATCATAAGCAAGGAGGCATTGGGAAACTTTGAAACATTATATAAACTATTCAACTCAGTTAACAACTTCTAGTGAGGACATTCAACCTTTGTCCATTGTAAAGACCTACTTGCAGATTACACACAAGATCTAGTATTTAAATTTTTTGAGTTATATGATCTCACATGTGTTAATATATTGAAAATAATTCTATAATAAGCTCCTTAAATACTTGAGGAAACAACGTCCATCATTAGTTTGATAAGGCAAGCCAAGAATCCATGAAAACCATTTAGTCCAAATTATCCTATGTAGATGAGTATGGAATATAGATTCCTTAAGTTCTTAAGGATTTTTAATATACCTTATAATAAAAATACTAATAAAAATACACTTGGGTGGAATTTGACTAAATTTACTTCCTTTGGTTATGATCTTGGGCCTCCACTCTCTCTACTCTGTATGGTATAAGTATAAAATTAACGAGCTCTTTAAGTTTGTCAATGAGATCAAGGGGGAGATAGGATGGTTTTGAGATAAATTTACAATTAAATACATTTATTTATTGTCTATTTTACATTTCTAACCTTCCTTTATAAAACCATAACTCCATCTGAGTTAGTTCATAGTGTACAGATCCATACCACTTGAGAATCCTCTATAATCTCTAATTTATCTACATTTATTCTTGTTTTAGACATAAATTAATCATTATTAGGAGTTATGGATGTAAAATATGGGTCATGTGACATTTTTAATCTAATGGTATGAATTAAGGGAGTTGAAAATTCACTATCTATAATTTGTGGGGCCCTTTTAGGAGGATTTAGGCATTGACCATGATGGTAATCGATTCAATGAGGCATGAAATGGTCTTGTAATGGATTAATGAGGTTTATAAGGTATATTAAAGGTGTGTAAGGATACTAAATGGTTAATCAAGGTCAAATTAGGTCTCATTATGACTAAAAACATTGACTTTAGCACACATATATGACATTAAAGAGGCATATCAACTAAATATCATGTCAATATCATATTAAAATACCTTTATGACCTATTAGATACTTTGAATGAAACTTAGGACACTTTTCATGATGTTATTGAAACTTTAAAGATAAATATACCTTATGTGACTGAGCAAATCAAAGGTTTTTATGAGTCCTCATTAGATTGCCTTCTCAATTCACCTTTATCATGACATTTCTCAACTATTGTAACTCCAAAGTGACCAAGGGACATTACACATGATTTAACACCATGAAAACACTTTATTTAAGTTGTAATAGAGAGATGAAGACTAAAAAACTAAAATTGTAACATGAAACAATAGTAAACTACTTGAAAAACCCTCCAAAATCACATATTAAATATAACCATAAAGTCTAATGTTCTTGGATCATGACTGAATGATTTGAGGTGGTCAACATTTTTGGTGACTCAGTTGGCTTTCCTATCCTACTAGTCAAAAACTCATGACTCTTAAGACTTTTTATTGATGACTTACCAATTGAAACTTGATATAACATGAACTCTTTCTTACCTTTACCTTGTAGACTTTGAAACAATGAGACACAATAAAGAAACAAATAATAAATAGGTAAAAAAACACATGATCACCAACAACAAGATAAAGTAACAAACATAAAACATGTGTATAAAAATGTAGATGGAAAAGACAAACTATAGATACTTATGTACAAAAGGAACATGATAAATATTAGTAACATAATTGGAGAAATATCCCATTTACATGGATGGGGATTTCCTTACCATTAAATATATAAATTTGAAAGGTATTACTTTCCTTACAGTTGGTGATGATATAAGGTCCACTCCAAAGGATGTCAAACTTAGAGTGCTTCCCTAGCTTTACATAGTCCTCATACCATTTGAGTACTATATCTCCTTAATGGAATGTCCTAGATGAAGACCTTTTATAAAATGAATTCTTGAATTTATTATTATTAGAAAAAATGGTATACATGGCATTTTCCCTTGTCTCCTTTAACTATCTCAGCTCATTCATCCTCACTTTCATTGCATCATGTTTTAAGAGTTTAAGTTGATGAGTAAGATATAAGGTAGGTATTTCAAGGGAAATAGGCAATATTACATCTCTAACATAGATAAGGAGATATGGAGAGTGTGATTTAGACCTATTAGGTGTAAATATATCTTCCCATAATGTAGTCCCCAACCTTGTATGCCATTCTCTTTGATATCCTCCATGGTTATCTTAATGATGTTTATCAAGTTCTTATTTGTGGACTCTGCTAGCCCATTGCATTATGAGTAATAGATGGAAAAGTCCTTAAGGTATATGCCATGGATAAGGTCCCACTCACATTAATGAGAAATTATGAAGGATAATCCATTATCAGATATGATTATTGAAGGTACACCAAATCCAGTCATAATATTGTCATAGAACTCCAAGACTAAGTTCTCATTGGCCTCCTTAAGTTTAGCTACCTCCACCCACTTTATTAAGTAGTCAGTGGCTATTATGACCCACTTATCTATATATATATAAGGGGGATGGATCATGACTATGAATTATAATCCCCATTTCATTAAGAGTTGCTCAACTTGAATGGGTTACAAGCGAAAGATAATTAACTTTTGTTTGTTAGTGAACATGGCACACTTTGAACACTTTCTAACCCAAGTATGTGAATCTATAAATAATTCAGGTAAAAAGTATCTATATATACAGATATTATAGGTTGTGTTATTTGAAAAAAAATTCCCATAATTAGGCCCATCATGAATCTACTCAAGTAGATTGTGAACTTGGTTTGATTCAACACATCTCAAAAATATACCTCCTACATCTTTCTAAAAGAACACTCTATCTATCAAGACATAGGGTATTTTATACAATATAAAATGACTTATTTTAGTCCTATATAAGGCCATAGGGCATTAACATGTTTAGATTAATTTAAACACATCATTGCTCCAACTGAGAGGAGTGGTATTTATAGATACCTATTGACTGCCATAGACTGCCAACAATATGTCTTTATATTCCTTCACCTCTGCTACAATATGATCACATAGAAATATACCTCTAATTATCTTGGTCACTCTCACCTCAATTTCATATTAAATATAATTTCTTACCCACTCAATGTTGATCATATTCATTGATGTTTTATTTTCATTGATGTTAAAGAGATCATGCAGTACTAGTGAATTAATGACAAAGAAGTTATGATTAATAGATTAGAGAAGATATGGCACATTTAAAAGTATATAAGGAAAAATAATAAGTTTTTAGGGATCCATATATGTCTTGGTAAAGTTTTGGTATGTGAACTGATCATTTATAATGAGAAACATGCATCTTATAGCTTAAGAAAAGCTAAACCATCACTGCACATCATGTAAATATGAATGAACCAGCAAGTTTGTGCATTTATTTTAGATACTCATAAAGTCAACAAAGGTAAAATTATTTCATGGAGATGGTGTATATAGTTCCAATAAGGTACCATAAAAATTTGGACTCTTGAAGTCTTTTCTATCTCAAGTTATAAACCTTCAAATTTGCTCTTTCAAACTGTGATGAGCTAGAGACCATCAAGTTTAGCTTTCTTGAAGTCTAAGGTCACTAGTTAGTTCATCTAATGGTGATCATCCATCATCTATATCTTGGTAAAACTTTTTATACTTAGTAAAAATGTCAAATAATATAAGATTATACATGATCATGACAAGTGTCACTATCTCATTGAGTTTATAGAATATCAATGATTTGTAGGAATTTGTACTAATAGAGATTGATGGTGCAAGTTGAGTCAAAATTTAAATTTACAAAAGGCACACAGAGCTTCCAAGTAGCAAAATAATATGAGATCTAATATAAGATCAATGGTGCGTATTTTTCCATAATTGCTAGGAAGCATGAGATGGGTTTAGAGTACTCTATGTTTAAAATTTGTTTAGTAACCATTGGAATTCAAATAGTAAAGGAAAACTAGTGTTTATTTTTTAAGATATAAATTTTGATCTAGGATGAATTTATTGATGCATTAAAAATAAAATTTATTGAGGACATAAAGTCACATCTAGTGAATCTAGTTATAAGATCTAAATGATTATAAAAGTGAATACATGGATCTTCAAAGTTTATTTTTTGTTCATTTATGGAGATATTATGTAAAAAATAATGTTTTAATAAATTTTTAATAATAAGATGAGTGTTTTGGTGGGAAAAATCCCCTGAAGAGGTTATAAGGGTCATATGAAGTGGACCCAACTATTTGGAATTGATTGTAAGGTCTTTATTTTTATTGATGAAGTGATAAATGGGTGAATAGGTCTATAAAAGACCTATAATAACTACTAAGGCCTAATTGAAAGGTGTAGATACTTAAGTGTGACCCATAGAAGTTATGGCCAACTTGTGTGGATGGAATTGAGATTTATAGATGTCTTAAGGGTTAAGTCAAGTCTTTTGGCTAACCAAGAAGTTGATTTTCTTGAATACTCTATAAATAGTGGAGACTAAGGAAATAGTTTTTAGATTTGAATGTGAATGTGTTGAGAGAGTATAAGAGAGAGATCAAGGAAATAAATTAGAGGGAGTGTGCTTAATGGATGGACTAAAGTATAGAATAGATTGAGGATGAGTGAAGAAGACTAAAGAGATCCAAAAGAGATATTTGGATGAATTGATTATATGATCAAGTTTGATTATGTGTGATGAGTTGATGGAAAACTATTATACATTATTTATCTGTTTATATTGATCTATAACTTTAGTTTTAGAGTTGGTGGTTTTATAGGTATTATGTTGGTGCTCAACATCTAGAATAAGTGGGTGTTTGTTCAAACTTAGGTGTGTGTTATAATTATGAAGTGGGTGATTCACTAAAAGGTCTCATGTTTATTATCATCTTATAGGATAAGTAGTCCATATGTTTGCAAGGCTGAGAGTGGGTTTTATTCACTAAGAGGGTTTACCATGTATTCTTGTGTTATGTGTTTGATATTTAATCATCTTTATTATTCATTATTTTGAATGTCTTGTATGCTTTATGAATGTCTATGGTCATTTATTAAGAGCTTTAAAGTATTTAAATTGAAGTTTGAAATATATTGAATCACTGATTCATCCCCCCCCACCACTCTCAGTGATTGCACCTCCAATAGTTGGTATTAGAGCAAGACCTTATGTGTAAGTTTAACCACTTGAAGGTGATTTAAGGTACAATAAGGCAAGCCAATATATGCAAGGTTTATATACTAAACAATCACCATTATTCAATGGGTCAAATTATGCTTTGTAGAGTACAAGGATGAGGACATAAATTATGTTTCCAGGGTTTAATTTTGGCACTCTATCATGGATTGTTATACTACACCAACTACTCCTTTAGTTAGTGTTACTAACAAGAAGTTGATTGAAAATAATTCAAAGCTTATGAATTCCATTATTTATGTTATATTTAAGGTTAATTTTACCAAAGTGATCCATTATGAATCTATTAAGGAAATTTGGGTCAAATTATAGACTATCTATGAAGGAGAATCTAAGGTAAAATGGCTAAGTTACAAACATACTGAAGGCAATTTAAAGGTCTCAAAATGAAGGAAGAAGACACTATGGCATCCTATCTTATAAGGGTTGATGAGGTAGTAAACATGATCATAGGTCTTGGAGAGGTGATTGATGAAGCTACTATAGTATAGAAGGTATTGAGGACTCTTACACTCAAGATTGATTTAAAGGTTTTTGCTATAGAAGAAAGTTATGATTTCATTTAATTTAACATGGATGAACTGCATGGAATCCTTACTACCTACGAAATTAAAGTTGATAAAGATAGACTTCCTAAGAAGGAAGTAGACTTCAAGTTTATAAAGGAAATAATATCCAAGAAGAAAAAGTTAAGTCTTGAATATTTTTATCTTAATGAATATCAAATTTAAGCCATGATTGTAAGAAAATATAATGTTAGATTAGGTAAGTATGAAGGAAAACTTCCTTCCAAATGTTTTTCAAGTGGTAAAATTGCTCAACATTTAGCTAGATGTCTAGGTATATATAAGTTTGAAAATAAAGAAGCTCATAAGGAATATCATGAGGATGAACACAAGAAATCTAAGGGTCCTAAAAGGTACAAAAAGTTCTTTAGTAATAAAAATGGAAAGAAGGAATCATACAAAGGTTGTAATAGCCTTTACCATGAAGAAGATAGTAACTCATATACATAAGAAGTAAACACATCTGGCAATGATGATTCTTTTCATAATGAGTAAATGGAAACATTATTCATGGATCTTAATGATGATGAAGGTAAATTGTCTTTAAGCAGAGATTTATTTGGTGGAGATATCTTAGAATAAGAAGATGAGAAATTCACTCTTGAATATAAATATATAGATAATTTTGAGGAAATGAAGTTACTACAAAGAAATAGTAGAAAAAAAAACATTAATCAAATCTTATAAGGAGCAAATTAGAATTTTTGAAGGAAGGATAAGTAATGAAGTCAAGGAGCATGATGGGATCACACAATAGCTTGAAACTCAGTTTTATACCCTTAATGAATAAGTAAATAATAAGGATGAAGAGTTTATCATGTATCAATTAGAGATAGAGTATTTGCAGATGAAACTAAACTTAGTTATGAACAAAGATATAGCTAATGATTCAAATAATAAGGATGAATTGATGAATTATCTTGAAGATCTAAAGATTGAGAATAAAAATAACAAAGATATGATGTCATAAATCAAGGACTATGAAGAATAATTTAGTGTGTTTGAAGTAAGATTGAATGATGACACCAAGGAACATAAAGATACTATCAATCATATCAATAGTCAATTAGAAACTATGTATACAAGCCTAAAAAACAAAGAGGATAAGATATTAAGGTATGTGATTAAAATTAAGTAATTAAAATATAAATTAGACAAAACATCTTGTAAGATGAAGTCATTTATGAAGTTTGAAAAGAGCTCAAATGATCTTGACAATATTTTGAATAGTCAAAAGCATGCAAGTGATAGAACTAGTCTTGGATACAAAGAAGAACAAAAGTATGTAACTCAAGACAAGATAAAGGATAAAGGGAACAAGGAAAATCATAATTTGAAGATCAATTATCAATTAAGGAATGAAGGCATTGGTAAAATGAAGACAAATCATATTAGATAACTATATGTTATGAGGTATGAAAATTTCAATGAACGTTATTACTCCTCTAAATAGTTTGGTCATAGGTCAAAAGATTGTAAAATATCCTCAAGGAATGATTTTACATGGTGTTATGAGCAAGACAATGGTAAGAATAAAGAATAACATTTTTCAAGACAATCAACAAGTTCACAAGAAAAGAATGACATATTTTGCTATAAGTGTCTAGGATTTGGTCATATTTCAAAGTTTGATAATATCTACATCAGGAGATCAAATGATCAGTTACATGAATGAATTCATAAAACTCCAAAGAATAATCATATGTCTTAATATCAAGGTATGTGTAATTTGATAAACCTGATTTATTTCAAATGTCATGAGAGAAGTCACATAATAAGGTTCTAAAAGAATGATCAGTATTCCACTTCGAAGATTATCAATCCTATCATGAAGATAAGGAGTCATAGTGAATGGAAGCCTAAGTAGGTAAGTGAAAAATAGGCTCAAAGTGGATTATTTTCCATGATAGAATAGGGAGAAAGTTTAATTATCAAGTAAAAATCCTTATCTACCCAAATAGACAAAAAAATCAAGCAAGATCCTGAGATATAAGAAAAGAATAAGGTTAAGAACTCATTCAAAGATAATCTAAACATGAATAAGGAATATAAGGTAAGTGAGAGCATGGAGATATGGGAATATCCTATGTTTTTTGATGTTTAGTCCCTCTATGATAGGTGGGTGTCTCTACCTATGCTTCTTGGGAGACATGTTTCATGTGTGGAAGCAAGTGTGTACTCTAGGTAATGATAAAATTTCCAATCAGTACAAAGGTATGTTATTTTCAATTTAATAATATGTAAGATGTTGTTGGCTAAGGGGGAGATAACTAAATTAGCTTGAGTGTCTTAAATATGATGTGCATAATGTAAGGGGGAGCATATGTGAAGATACTTCAGTCATGATAGAAGTATGAAGATGTCTACTATAATTATAAATTCATGAAGATTGACATGATGACTTGATCATACCAAGTCATATATTTTGACAAGGTATTGAATCTTAATGCATGAGGAAAGAGAGATTTTGAGTTTTGTAGGTAGATAGGTCTAAAGATTAGAAAATCTCAAGTTCATATTGGTAAGTATCAAATAACACATGACATGATATGTATCTTGATGTTATGGGGAGATTTTAGAGCTCTATGAGAAGTCTATCATGTCTAAAGATTAGAGAAGCCCAAGTTCAGATTGGTGCATCTCAAAGGGGGAGAAATTGATTCATATGCTTGAAATTATGAGTATCTTAAGAATATTAATAGTATTTTAATGCATACATTATGTTGAGGAATAATGTTTGGCATATTGAGGAAGATATCCTTTGTCATTAATGTCAAATGGGGAGAAATATTATAATAAATAAGTTATAAGGGTGTTTTTACATCAATGAAAAAGGGGGATATTGTTAAACATAGTCATTGATGTTTGGTTGTCATTGATTTTAAAGAAAACATGTGGTATTAGTGCATTAATGATAGATAAGTTGTGTTTGATGTCACATTTGTAGATATATAAGGACAAATAATAATTTTCAAGGAATCCATATATGTCTTGGTAAATCTCTAGTATGTCACTTGATCATTTAGAATGAGAAACATGTATATTATAGCTTAAGAAAATCTAGACTATCACTTTACATCATATAGATATAAATGAACCAATAAGTTTGTGCATTTATTTTAATTAGATATAAAGTCAACCAATGTCAAATTATATCATGGAGATGTTTTCTATAGTGCCAAGAAGATAACCTAAAAAATTTAGACTCTTGAAGTGTTTTTTGGCTCAAGTTATAAACCTTAAAGTTGCTTTTGTAGACTATGATGAGCCATAGACCGTCAAGTTTAACTTTGTTTAAGTCTAAGGTCACTAGTTAGTTGATCCAATCATGAAAATTAAACATCTAGATCTAATCCAATAGTGTGTATTTAGTAAAAATTTCAAAGAATCTAAGATTAAACATATTGGTGACAAGTGTCACTATCTCATTGAGTTGATAGAAGATCAATAGTTTATGGGTGTTCATATTAACAGAGATTGATGATATAGGTTGAGTCAAAAGTCAAATGTACAAAAGGCACGTAGAGATACCAAGTGGCATAATCACAAGAGCTCTGATCTAAGATCAATGGTGAGCATTTCTTGATAAATATCAAGCTACTCAGAGGAGATTGATAGTGTGTATCTATCCACAGTTTCTAGGAATCACGATATGAGATAAAAGTGATCGATGTTTAACATTTGCTCAATGACCATTGGAATTCAAATATATTAATTAGTGAAGGAAAATTGGTGCTTATTTTTTGAGCTATAACATTTGATCCAGGATGAATTTATTGATGTAGTGAAAAGGAAAGTTGTACAAGACTTTAAGGAACATCTAATGATTCTAGTTAGAAGATATGAATTTTTGTACAAGAAAAAATATTTAGATTAAATTTTTATTATTTGTTCATTCATGGTGTTATTATGTAAAAAATAATGTTTGAACAATTTGTGCTTTATTAGAAGAGTGTTTTGGTAGGAGAAATCACCTAATGAGGTTATAAGGTTCATATAAAGTGGACCCATGCATTTGAAAGTGGTCATATGGTCTTTTATTTTATTAAATGAAGTACTAAATGGATGAATATGTCTCCATGAGACCTATAAGTGCTATTAAGGCCTAATTCAAAGGTGTATCTACTCAAGTGTGACCCATATATGCCATAGCTAACTTGTGAGGATGTTATTGATATTTATAGATGTCTTAAGGGTTAAGTCAAGTATTTTGCATGACCAAGAAGTTGAAATTCATGAATACTCTATAAATAATGGAGACCAAGGAAATAGTTTATATATTTGAATGTGAAAGTGTTGAGAGATTAGAAGAGAGAGACAAAGGAAATAGATCAAAGGGAATATAATCAGTGGATGGACTAAAGTACAAAATATATTTAGGATGAGTGAAGAAGACTAAAGAGATCCAAGAGAGGTGTTTGGATGCATTTATTGTATGATCAAGTTTGAGTGTGTGTGATGAGTTGATAGAGAGATGTTATACATTGTTTCTCTAATTAGATTGATCTATAATCAAAGTTTTGGCATTGATGATTTCATAGTTATTGTGTGGGTGATCAACATCTATAACAAGTGGGTGGTTGTTTATAATTAGGGATGATTGTTCCTTGTGAAGTGGGTGCTTCACTAAAAGGTCTCATTTTTTTATCATATTATAAGACAAGTATTCCATGTGTTTTCAGTCCTAAGAGTTTTTTTTATTCCCCAAGAGGCCTTCTCACATAGATCTCATGTTATGTGACTGATCTTATATCATCTTGATTATTAATTGTTATGAACATCTTGTATGTTTTATGAATTATTGTGTTATTTAATTAAGAATTTGAAAGGATATCAATTTAAGTTTTTTTAAATATCTTCAATCATTGATTCACCCCATCTCAATGATTGTACCTCTAACACTCATATCTCTTCTAACTCAAATCTATGTTGAGTATAAACTATTTAATGCTTGGGTGCACTACCATCACTATAATTTTTCTGTTAGACACCATGTGTATAAAATAATTCAATTTCATCATAAAAAAAGTACATGGTTATCCAAAAAGGTATACCTTTATTCATATCATTATAAGGATTGACTAGAGAAAGAAATTGGTTGTTCTAGGCCTTCATCATTTTGATGCATAAGCATAACATAAATTGCATTAGTTATGGAAAATACATACAAGAAAAATTATTTACTAAAGTTATGGTTAAGGAGTGTTGGGTTTTAAGATATGTCATGTTTGATGGCCTCAAATATCCTCTTCCCTTCCTTTCTCCATGTGAACCCTTTGTGCTTCTTAAGCATGTGAGTAAGAGGATTAACTAACTTTACAAAACCTAGATCAAACCTCTTTATAAAGTCAATCTTCCCTAAGAAGTTATACAATCATTTCTTATGTTTTGGCATGCGTAAGGCCAAGATTAGTTTAACCCTCTTAGGTTCAATGAAGAGACCATACTTTGACACCACATGCCCTAACAATCTACCTTCATGAAATGAATAGATGTATTTTTGGGATTTGCATAGATGTATTTTTAGGATTTAAGGACACTCCAAACTACATGCATCTATGAAATATTAAATTTAAATATATCATGTGACCGATTAGGTAATTTGATAACATAATGATGTAATCAATATACATGAGTACCATCTCATTAATTATCCCTTCAAAGGCAACATCCATTTCCCTTTGGAAAGTTTCCCCTACATTGGATAGTCCAAAGGGCATTTTCATGTATGCATAGGTGCCCCTCTTTGTAGTGAAGGTAGTATTATGTATATCCTCCTCCCTAACTAATATATAATTGTATTTGGAGTAACCATCCATCAAAGAATACCTTTTATAGCATACAACCTTTTGAAATATCTAATCCATGGAGGGTAATGGATAATGGTCTCTCAAAGACACCTTATTAAGGTCTCTAAAATCAGCACATAGGTGTATATCTCCATTATTATTCATTATAGTCACAATGTTTTTTACCCACTAGGAATAATTAATGGTAACATGATCTTAGATTCAATAAATTTAAATAATTCCCTTCTCATAAGCTCTTTAACCTTAGGGTTGACTGATCTTTGCTTCTTCCTTAGTGGTTTTACATTATCTTCTAAATCTATGGTGTGTTGGGATATATGGGTTTAAAATCCCTTAAATTCATGGTAATCCCATGAAAATACATATTCATACTCTTGGCACAAGGAAATTAAGGCAACTCTTTCTTCTATTTTTTTCACTTTTCCCAACTTAAGCAATTTGTCCCTAAAAATGACTGTCTTCTTTAGTGTTCTTCTTTAGTTGAGATACTCACCTTATCCCTTCTAAAATGTTCATATTAATTGAAGATTATATCTAATTTCACTAAACCCTAGGGAAATTTTTTAGTCTTTAATTCACTATTTGACCATTAAATTGATGTTGTAACCTAGCTTGATTCCTATGATAGAATTTTGCCTCATGCATGAGAAAACAAGTAATTTGATCATCATTATCAAAGACCTCATAACTCACCTCATTTTCAAGTATATATGGATTAAATATAACCTTTATTTTTTAATATCCTTGAGTACCTTTTGCTCCATAAACAATGTCATATTGGGTACCAATGGTTGCAATTCTATCTACATGGTGATTGGACTCCTTTGGTATGGAATGGATGTCAAATTATAGGAAGTCCTATAAGAGGTCCTAAACATGATGTTTATATTCCTATAAATTATTATTTTTTACTTCACTAACACCTCTCACTTTTTTCACTACTAGCTCACTATCACCCTTCACTTGAAAAAGTTTGATGCATCTTCTCTTTGCCCATTGTAATCCATGTATAAGGGCTTCATATTCTATAATGTTTGAATTATAATTAAATTTAAACCTTAGTATAGAGTAATAAATATGATTTAAATGGGTAAAAATAATTACTCCATCCCCAATTCCATTCTTTGACATTGAGCCATCAAAGAATGGAGTCCATATGCCATCATGCTCTTGAGTTGGGCTTATGGGACTAGGTACAACTCCTTCCTCATGCATGCAATAAACACCTAGTCCTACCTCCTTAATGGTTTTTTATGGGTCAAAACCATGCTTTTAAACTATAAATTCATCAAGGATAAAGTATAATATTCCTTCAAGATTATCCTTGGGTTCTTGCTCACTGACATTTTCATCATCATCGAGGATAATTTAGTTTACATTAGATAGGTTGATTATATAGGGTTATAATTGAAAAAAATAAATAGGTTCAAACCTAATAGTGACCATTTTACCATATCTAGTCCAAAATACCATGTATGATCATTTAGATGAAATGTATCCCCTAATATTTGTAGTGAAATGCCTAAATAGGCACAGGGAAAAATATGGAAGGAGTTCAATAACCAAGACATCTTGTGAGATAGTAAAATCAAGGTAGGATAATAACACAATATTTATATATTTTAGGACACATATTATCTTTGTGGTAGATCCATCTAATTTAAATACTCCTTTCTCATTGGGTTCATACTTGAGTTGTAGCTTATTAGCTATGGATTTTGGCATGACTGAGGTAAAAGCACCACTATCTATCATAAAATTTTGGATAATACAATATATTATTATGATTTAAAAGTAGAGTGGAGGTGGATTACCAACTTTAGGAAGTTGGACTTCACTAGGTTGACTATCATTAATATAAACTACACTAACCTTATTAACATAATTTTTCATGAGAGAAATCTTGGAGAGCTCTTGTTGAAGAAGGTCCTTCTACCCTAGAATGAGTAGAGCATCCCACATAGTAATAATAACATTAAAATTATTCATGTAATCCACAATTATGAAGGAATATTTGGCACTCTTGAGTTACAACTTGGAAGTAGTGGCATCACTTGTGGCTTGTGTGACTTGTGGAATGAGGGGAATTTTCTATTACTACCCATGTGTTTGTGGAGCCTACTTTGTTGAACATGTTTTTTTTATTTTAATTTTAATGGAAGGTTTTTGAGTTACTTGGGGATGTGTTATAGAGGCCTTAGACTATACCAAGTTGTCATCAATCATTTTATTTTTAGCCCTTATGTGGGATACAATTGAATCATCTATTTTGAACAAAATTTTCCCCATGTTTGCTACCACTTAATGAAAAGTATGTTAAACTTATCTAAATATTGTAAAGGTGGTATTAATAGTTGTTTTATTCAAATTACCTCCTTATTGGATTGGCACTTTATCTTGTGTCATGATAGTCATAACACCATGAGGCATTGGAGGACCTTATAGTGGAGGAGGCATGGTGTTATGTACTTGAAATGTGGGAGCTTGATACAAATAAGAAATATAACATACTTCTCCACTTATATCTATCACCATCTCACCTGATTGCCCACATGGAGAATACCATTGACCTTTTTATTTAAGGTTATTTTGTGTTGGCACCAATGCCCTTGAACTATATGCAACATTGGTGTTATATCTACTATAAGGTTTGGCCTAAGTTATGTGACCTTGGCCTTGTTGGTTGGGTGCATAAGGGGGTATATTTTATGGATAGTATGGGTATGTAAAATTATAAGTGGCTTGATAGGGTCTATAATAAGTATGTTTATATCTCTCAAAGGCTACCAATTTGTTGTTTTAAGCCTTAAGTAACCCCTAAATCTTACCCAGCCTATCTACTTGGCTATCATTAGATTGGTATTGGTTATTTAGAGTTATTAATGGATAAATAGTTTGGGAGTGGAATGGATCTATGGAAATAGGGTCATGAGGGGCCTATGAGTCATATTCCTTACTTGAATCAAGTAGTTTTATACTCTTATAGATATTTCATATGCCTCTGGCAATATGGTCCCACTCATGAACTGTATCATTATAGCAACATAAAAATTCAAGGATATTAGGTAGTGTATAAATACATAATTATGTATAGGCTTGATAATTTTAGGGATTCTATCCTAAGTTTTTAAAATCTATAGTTAAAGTCAACCATGGATTATTGGGGTGCCCTTTTGATTAGGTGAGTTACTCAACTAATGACACATGATCACTTATATATTAAAAATTATAATAAAATTCACCAAATTAATCCTAAGTGTTTATGGAGGCATAAGTGAGACTTATATACCAATAAATATATTTACCTCTCAAGGAGGTTGATAAGAGTCTCATGGTTATATTTTCTTGGGTGATGTTATGTACTAAAGATAAGTTGGCTATATCAACTATATATTACATAAGAATAGTGGAGTTTTAAATTGTGAATTATCATATAAATTCAAGGAAAAAATTGGTATATCATAAAATTGGTTAAGGTTTAAAGGGATGCCACCATCAAAGGGTACACATTCTTGTATTCTAGGTCTTACCATTAGGTTTAGAGGACTTGTAGTAGGCTGTGTATGGATAAAATTAGTAGAATTGAGAGGATTTAGAGAATTTGGGTGTGTATGATTTTTTTTAAACTTAAGAACCATATTTTTCCTTGTAATATCCAAATATATCTCAATAAATTCAATCTAGTTACCTTTTAAAGTTGATCTAGGGGACACCTTTTGCATGAAACTACCTTCCAATCTACCACTGATTATCCTTAACATTATCTATGTATTATAATGTTGTTAAATATTTTAAAATTAGGTTTCCAAGGTAATTTATATCTGGTCCCACTAGGCATGCTATAACTATTAGGTAACTAGATTGCACGCTTGTTGAGGAAGATTGTTCACATCCACCTTAAACCTAGGCTAACATTGGAATGAACTATTTATTATGGGATGCCTAAGATGTAGGTTATACATATAATTTTTATGGGTATATATCCCATAATTTTTAATTTAAAAACTCTCTCAATGTTCTAATATTGTTGTAGTGAAAAGGGAAAGGAGATGAAAACTAGTAAACTAATTTATGCTAAAGTGGTGATGCATTAGTGATTAAATATCATCTCTTAATTTCTCCCTTAAAACACACTAATGAACCTCATGGATAATAAAAATTATCATAACTCTTGATGCTATTATAATAATTAATTTTCATATGGATGTTGAGTAAGAGTTCTACAACTTGAAGGACAAAGGCCTAGATCTGTACAAGACACTATTAGCTTATGACACTTCAAGAACACCTATTTTTACAAAAACTTCATACAACCTAAATATATTAATAACCTAAATTTAGGTATATGAAAGGACCTAAAAATTATATTATCATTCATACATTATAAAAAATAACTCTTGCGAATCATACTATCATTCAAAAATAAATCTACAATTATTTTTATATTAATTCAAATGAGTACAAGGCAATTTTGGTAGAGCTTTGCTATGCCCAAATGATGGATGCCAAAAAAAGAGATAAAAAAATAATTAAATATAATTTTTGAGAGAGAAGAGAGAATATTAAAATCATTTTATAGGCCATGAATGAGGCCAATATGGCACATGGCAATTATAATAGGCCTATTCACCATTCTTATGTATTGACATTTCTTCAATGAGTCCACTTTGGTGTTGAGAGAAGGTGTGGAGGTTATAACTCCAATTTTTAAATTTATGTAGGAATTTAACATGAAAATAATATCATAATATTCCATCTAATGGAATTTACATAATGAAAAATTGGTATGGATAGGCCTCTAATAGGTGTTGATCAACCTTTCTTTTAATGTGCCTACAAACTTGTCCTTGAAACTACCTCTACCCTATCATAATGTTATTCAATTTGGGATATGCTCACCTAGATGATATTTACCAATGATTTAATGTGTTTAATGAATGCCATAATTCAATTATATGCTTTATAGACTCTTCTCCTTGTAAATTAAATAGGCCTATTCTGCTTGTTCTTCATCTATATGCTTGTCTACTTCTTAGGTGATTAGGATAGCTAAACCAAGCCTTCAATATAGTAGATAATAATTGAAATATTATTTTATTAACTCTTTGTGTATATAATTAGTATTTTCCCAACTATCCCTCACCTATTAACATATTTGATCTACATGATGAGGCCTTTTGAACTGACTTCATAGATTGGTTGGTTAGGAGGAGCTAACAAAGACACTTGTAATCAAATTTATGGATAATTTTGGCATTAAAAGAGTAGAATAAGAATTAAAATTAACATTATCATAGCATGAAACTCCTGGTTAGGCTTTGAAACACATCTTATACGAAAAACCCTATAAACTTGCACTTTTAAGAGGTGTCTATACAACCTCCATACCATCAGGTGCCATGGACATGATCCCCTCTAAGATGAAAACATGTTCCAGGTGTTATTAAATAAATTATAGAGAATTTTAATGCATTTTTAATTAAACATTTTTAGTGTAGTCATTATTAGGGTTTAATGTGGTTTTACGAGTGTTTGGAGGTCTTTAGGATGGTTCATAGAGACAAAGGATTAGATCTCTAAACCAATTATACCTAATGAAATCCAATAAACCTCCCCACTTTGCATAAAGTTTTGAGATACCCATGCATAGAATCTAATAAGTGATGATCATTTGAAGATGCTCCTTGGGTGAGAAACATGCCCACTAAGTAGGTTTTACATGTTTATAGGAAAAATGACTAACTATAGGGATTTTCTTGGGATCCAAATTGATAAGGATGTGTGTTAACATCATGGTGAGACCTCCATTAAAGGTTTGGTTGTTATTGGTACTCATATGGCCTTCTTCTACACCTTTTGGTGGTGTATCCATAATGGAGATGATGGATCAGGTCCTAGATCATGAATTTTGGTTTAAACCCTAGGTTTTCAAGGCACTTTTGCATCATATACAACCTAAAAATTACCTAAAAGATATTATTAAGTATTTATTGAAATTTTTGACCCAAAAGTATCAAAATATAAATTAACCTAAGGGAGACCCCTTAATGTTCTATAAAAATTCCTTAATCTGACCTAAAGCATCCATTCACTTAAGCCTATAGAATCCCTAGATTGGACTATAATTTGTAATTTTTAAAATTGAAAATTGCTTCCTAAACTTGTGATCTCACAATCCATTAGCTAGAATAATATAGAGATCTAATTTTAATTTACAATTTGTAAATTTGAAAATTAATTCACACACTCTAGGTCACATGATACACTAAGTGACATAAATCAGAGATCTGATTATAATTTACAATTTTCAAAATTACAAATTGTAGTCAAACTTATGATTCTTGTTAAACACTAGCTAGCAAAAACTAGAAATCCATTTGTAATTTATAATTTTTAAAATTGTGAATTGTAAGTATAGATCTATTTCCTACAAACCAAGCACCCTATCCAAAATCTATAATTTGGAGAGATTTTTTTTTTTTAAAAATTGTAATCTAGGTTTTGCTTCCCACCAATAACCTAGCCTATAGAATCCAAAACTCTAATTACAATTTGAAATTTTGAAAAATTGTAAATTGTTATTGGAGTTATACATTCTTATTTATGAAGAGGTCAACCTATCCTTACCCATAAAATGTATAGGTTGACACGTAATTTGCAAAAATTGCAAAATTGCTTGAAGACTTCTGAATTCTACCACCCACCACCAATAAATCACTAATTGTAGAGGGTATATATAAATTAAATTATGTATTTTTGTTAAGTTATTATTTAATCTACTAATTAAAGTTAGATCTCTCACCTCTAAATTTGCACCTACCAATGATGCCACCACACCTTTAATAAACCTCAAGCCATGCTTGTAAGTAATGCCATGGCATCATTTGACCCCTATATGGTATTCCTTGGACCCACCTCTTTAATATTAAATCCATTTTATATTGCAAAATAACTATTGATTTACATTTTCATGTAAAATTATTTGAATAACCTAGTTTTAAATTAGGGTTTTCATCTTAGTGTCATATAGGTTCATTGCATGTTTTATTTTCTCAAGAAATCACATTTTAAAGAAGTCAAAAACCTAGGGTTTTCTTGCCATATTTCATATACTAGTTTATATTCACAAAACTAGGCAAATATTCATTATTATATCCCTCCATAGTCTCTATAGACTTTTAACCTATGAACCACAACTCTAGGTTCTATGGAATTATCTATTGTTTCAAACAAATCCAAGTTCCATTTAGTTTTCCATTGATTAGAACACCTCTAAGTTCCATCAAAATTTCAACCTAGATTTTTCACCTCCAATCTATACTATATATTTCAATCAAATTTTGTAGATAAACTTTCTATCATACTTTTCACCTACATAGAGCACCTCCAATCTCTACCATACATCACACCTGCTCCTAGCACCTATAAATCCTACCAGCTTTTATAGTTGGTTTTCCCTCAATATTTTATCTAGAATCCATGTCTTGGAAAGAGATTAATTTTAATTCTAAGGGATTTAGTGTAACTCTAATTTTAGAAACAAACACTACTGAGATTACAAATATAGACCTAAGTCACATTGACCTAGGTGAATTTTGGACAAAGATCAATGCAAAATTCAAGAATGACTTGATCTAGAGCAATTATGACTTTAGATTTCCAAAATTAATAGCTTTACCCCTAATAGTGAACATACCTAAATGGGTGCTTACACTAGCATAACATTATGATGATATTAAGATAGAGGACTTGAATGATAAAGGGGCAAAGATTTTAAATCTAGACCTAGATTGATTTTGTGTTTGTGATATCATAGTTTGAGAGTTATCTAGACATAACTCTAGAATCATCCAAAAAGTTCTTTAAATAAAACAATATTGGATGTCAGAAAGTGATAAATGATTAATGGATGATAATCCATATGGCTTCCACCACCAGATTGCCTAAGACACTATCAAGAATTGATTTCAAGGATGAGGTAGGGGATATAATTATATTAATCTATAAGATCATTGGTAGCCCTGATGTAAAGAGATTTTAGGATTAGATGTATCAATATATATGGGTCATCCATGAGAATAAAAAATACATCAGCTAGGCTCAACTCATTAGTGACTCCCTCCAAAAGTAGTTGATGGAGGTATAAACCATAACAAAATTCTATATGACCTCCTACCTAGTATACATATTGACCAAAGGATGATCTTTCCTAGGGCTCAATACAATGGCTACTAAGGCAAATAAATTGTATAACTATTATACTAGCCTCAATTTGGAGGATAAATAAATCACTTTAGGAGAGTCAGTGATGCAGTCATCTACTGTATTATAATAATGTTCAATAAGGAACTTGAGAGAAAGAGACTCTCTAATGTAGCTACTACAAAAGTCACCCAATGGTGATCCTATTTCATCTAGTTCCCCACCTAATCCTACATCAAGGTATGCAAATTTATAGGTATAACTTACACAAATCCAAGATATATTATTGATAAATGGTATTTGGTGGAGATATTGAGACAACTTATTAAGACTCACAAGCTATTATCCAACAAACACATGTCATGAATTAATTTCCCAATTAATATAGGTAGACACATATGCCCCTCATTAGAAAAATCCAAGTGTGATATTATAAAAATGATATAGATGACCCTAATGGTTTTGAAGTTGAGACTATACTATGATATTCATGGCAACACTAACACACTAGGAATATCCACATATTCCCATGTTAATTTGAATATTTCTAGGAAGATTTGGATGATGAAGAAGAAGTTAGATTGAGAGACCATTCTAGAATGACCTTGGATCAAGTTAAAGCTTTTGATTTAGTACTAATACCTAAGGAATTCATGGATGATAAGTTTCCAATAGATAAGATCTACTATAAATAGATTATTCCCCAACCCCTTCTAGTAGTAAGCTTGTTAGTTCATGAGTCTTTCTCTCTAATAGATATAAATGCACATGTAATCAATAAAAAACTAAATTGGATAAGGATTAAAGGGGTCCAAGTGATCAAAGATGTAGTAAGTATCAATAAAAAACTATTAAATCTCAAGGATCAAGGAGTTTCACCATCAATTGAGGGTCTGATTGGTGTAACAATAGATAAATTAGATAGTCCAGTGATCTCTCATAAGAAGAAGAAAACATTTAAAACCAAGAAAAGACAATCAAGAAAAGAGGGAGTAGCAACATATCAACTGATCATTATTTCATCTAAGGACATAACTATAATTTAAGCACCCATAGCTTCAACCCCTATCTCAGTGATAGTCACAACTCCAATTTATGTGATTCATCCGCTACCTATTTCTATCATTCCTACAACTCTAACACTTCCTCTTCCTATCTCCACTCCTTCATCCCATGTGACTCAAAAATCCATTACTATTAACTTACCCATAATAATAAATCTATTGCCAAAAATGCAGTCAAGTCAAGTACACACTCAGGTTATCCTTTTAATGTATACTTAGGTTTCCATTTCACTTCCTCCTCCCATAATTTCACTCCCTCCTTACATAATTTCTTCCATTTAAATTACAATCCCTTCCATTATATTCTCATTGGTCACCAAAATTACACACCAATATATATACATGGACTCATTCATTCTAGCTTCAATTATGTTGGCTATCCCAACTCCTAGGATAAGTACTACTCCATGTTCATCCCCTTTCATATTCCTAACATTCCCACCCCTAAGTGTCCCTACTAGTTTGATTAATGCGTTTGATGCTTTGGCCTCCACACTTCTACCAATCAATGAGTTCTAACTCCATGTGTCTATTACTTTATCACTTTTATCTTCCACACTCCTAGTAGACACATTTATTTCCATCATCCCACCTCTTCCACTTTAGTAGTAACCTTAACCCCCTCCGTGGAGATAAATGAATATCAAGTCCTTGATACAAATATGGACCTTTAGACCAAATATGGAGAAGATTGTAAAGACATCTACCAATTAATAAATGTCAATATCAATTCAAGATACAACACTTATCACCATGCCTACTAGTGTATCATCTTCATTTATGGATTCTCAAGTGATAGTTTATACACAACAAGATGTTACACCTAGTTTGTTATCATAAACAATGGCTAAGAAATGTAATAAAATGGTTTCCCTTAGTATATTGGATTTTGGTATTTTATATACACACAAGAAATCCGAGACTACTCCCTAGACCTTTTCAATGATATTATGAGACTTAATAGGGGAAAGATATGAAGAGATTATAGTCCACCATGATAAATATAAGGTAGATCTCATGGTAGGGGACTATTAGGTATCAAAATTTCACTTTGCACATCCTATGAGGGAGGGGTTGAAACATGTTGTTCAATCCAACATTAACTCCCTCTTTGAGAAAATAGATAGTGACAAGGTCACCAAGAAATAAATGAAAACAAGGTTGAACAACTTACAACTGTATTGAATAAATTCATAGAAACCACTTTTCAATTAGCATAACCAAAATCAACATATCATGTCACCCAAATCATAGATTAGGCAACGCTTGATGTTGTGATATATATTGGTATCATGGGAAGGGCCACTAAAGAATGGGTATAAGAGCTCATTTTGAAAGGAAAAAAAGTATTGATATAATAATGGACCACTATATAGTTCTGAGAGAGAGAAGGGTCATCTTGAGAGAACTGAATAATAAATATGAGGGAGAGATAGAAAGCTTGAATCTTTTTTATCCCAAATTGATAGTTGTTAACTCAATTGACATAGACATGATCCTTATAGAAAACATACTTAAAAATTATGGAGAGAAAGAGGAATTAGATAGATTTTATCAATTTAGAATAAAAATGCTTACATATATTTTCCATAAGGCCAAAGTTTCCTATGACAAGACCACTAACATGTTATGTGACATAGAAGATTTGTTTAATAAATTGTCTTGTCAGCTAATAGATTATGAAAATAATCTCATTTTAGTAGAAGAGGTTCAATGTAAATTCAAAGAAGTGATAAAAAAAATCTTCTCAAGATACCATCTTTACCTTGATCTCTATCCATTGTTTCTTCAAATATTTTAACACATTGGATCAGATGGGTAAAGATACTCAAGAATACAAAACTTTGAGGAAGGAAATTTTCAATACAATATTATATTGTGAGGTCACTAGCCTCTACTCTTTTGGTGTATATGAGGATATAATCTAGGAGATATTCAAGGCTTTTTATGCATATGTTTAGAAATTATAGGCTGAAAAAGATAAAGAGTTAGAATAAGTGTTATAAATAGATTAATTATTTCTATTAAAAACATTCTCATATATTATAGAAATATTTTAAATTTGTAAAAACATATCTTGTAAATTATAACTATATTTTTTATATTCTTTTTGATAAATAACCATGTGTATTTTACACTTTCTATTTTAATAGGTTGTAAATTGTAAAAAGTAGAAGACTTGTAAATTACATTTTTCATTTTGACAAGTTCTAATTACTTAAGTTGTAAAAAAACATATTGAAAAATGCAATTCTAATTTTGATAAAGTGGTATGGCTTGAAATTTTTAAAAGCCTCAATTGGAAATTATAGATTAGGTTTTTGAAAAAAACTAACTTACATTCTCTTTTATTCTCAAATGAGTTTCACTTTGGTGCCCCATTTGCATGAAGAGCCATTGTAGCTGCATGAAGGAGACCAAGGGAATTGCATGAAGTTTTCTCAAGTTTCATTCATGCCTCTACTAGTTTGGATCATGACCAACTCTTGCATGAGCTTTTTCAACACCTGTTCACCATGCCATGTATTATATAACTACTATAGATCATGCCTCATCTAATGAGGTTCCTATATTTTCATGTTCTTCTATTGGGCATTAGATTTTTTGTTAACTACATCTAATTTATGATATATTTTGTATAAATATGAGAAATATGGCATTTCCCATTTTTTTTTATCTTTTTTCTTCTAGATTTATTATTCTACATTTTGAATAACTCTTCTACATAATGTACCATGGAGAATGGGAAATAATTGAAGATTTACCCTTCTTGTCTGAGAAATATCTATGTATGAAAAGTTATTTGAATATTTGTGGATGTTATAATTCTTATTTTAGTCATGAAATTTCATTTTTGGTATTTTATATGCTTCTACAATATTTTTTTTATTAAAATAAAATAATATTGTCCCTTCTATGAAAAATAACAAATATTCCCTTTGATTTCCCATTTACATGAGTTTGTGCTCCTAAAAATTTCAATTTTTTTTTCTTTTTTTGTGTTCATTAAAGAAAGCATTAAAATCCACTATAAAAAATATACTTGGCATAATCACCATTTTTAGTTCTGCAAATTTCATTCTCAAAACTCTTTTTCTAGTCAAAACCCTAGTTTAGGAGTAGGACCGCTAAAGAAGTTGAATTTATATAAACTATTAATTTATCAATTACATCAAGTTTAGTGAAAATAAGTTGGCCTTATCTAGAGGTTCACATAAATTGACAAAGATTCTAAATCTTGGAGTTGTTCTCATTATATCATTATATTTTTGCATAATAAACTTTGACATCAATAACAGGTGCAAAATCCATGTGATAACAATTTTGGCACACTCAAGGGGACCCAAAAATTACAAAGAGATTGGTGATATTATCAATGAGCATTGTATGATCCTCATACAAATTTAAAAATCGCCTAGAAAATCCACTAGATTATAGATTCAAATTTTCAAGGTTTATGTATACCAAGAAAACAAACAAGATCATCTATTAAAGGTAAGAGAGCTATTTTTTTAATTATAATTTATAACTAAAATGAGATTAAAATCAATTATACCTTACCCTAGATTATATCCTACAATTTTATTGACATTTCCTCCAAGTAATCACATCAGTTTCATACCTCCCATAATGGTTAGAAATTTAAATTCCATATCTTTCAATGGAGGCATCCCACTCTAGGTGACCCAATATGATGATATACCTACCTCAGCTTTAAAACTCCTAGCATATTTTACTAGAGAAACTTCCACCACTCCTATGGAACACATACAATATTTTGCTAATCTGTGTTCAATTCACAATGTGGTACAAGATAATGTTACAATTAGGCTCTTAGTCTCCTCTTTCAAACGTAAATCCTGACAGTGGTACAAAGGTCTTCCTCCCAATTCCATCTATGTTTTGGATAATTAGGCACTACACTATGCACTCAATTTGAAAACAAGAGTGACCAATTTTCCTTGGTTTAATAATTAACTATTATTCAATAAGGTCCTCATAAGCACATGATTAATTTCTATTTCTATTTTCAAATGATAGAAAATAATTCTAGTATTGGTTAAGCTAACTCTAAATAATTCTTTCTTATATTACTTGAGATCCATAACTAGTGATATAGTTGTTATGATTCAGTCAATGGGTGGCACCACACTTCCTAATACCTATGAAAATGTAATAAGGGTAGAAAATTATTTAATTAAAGTAGGGAAATTTTCCCCAAGGCCACTAATTCCTCTATTTACATAAATACCTCCTATACCACCACCTATGATTTTTCCAGTTACCACCATGAGAAAAGCACCAACATTAACTCATACACTTATAAATTAATGATATAAGGTTAAGTCACTACTAAAGAGTTTTTGTAGTGAGTTAGTTGTAATGAAGATGTATTAATCCTAGAATACAAGCCCTATCATTAGGCTTACCCAATATACCAACCCAATAGGTATACATACCAAGGTAATTCATAGCCATAAGGTCTAAATATGTAAGTAAGACCTCCAAACATCTGTTCTCTACCTACACCAGGTGCTACCAAAGCTATTATACCTATTCAAAACAACCTAGTATAGGAGTATGAATGGAATTATCCTTGATCTCAAATACATAACTAGAATACTTTTGCTAATGGTGTTATTAGTCAAGATTTTATGGTAAAAGGAATATAAAATGCATAAGGACAAAAAAAAGAATCCACTTCCCAAAAACTAGATATACACAAGAACCTATTTAAGGTGAGGCAACTCTTCTAAAATGATAAGAGGAGTCTTATGGTGTAAATCAAGAAGAGACATTATTATATGGTGGAGGTATGGTGGTATACAATACATGTTCAAATAAAATATCAATAGAAATTGATCAACCCCCAAGGTGGAACAAGCTAAAACTTCTAAAGTTGCATAAGAACCTATAAAGAGCAACACAATATAAAGGCCACCATTTATAGTTATGATCTAGCCCAAAGCAAAAGTGATAGCGTTGAACCTTGTAAAATAGGATGTAACACTTGTAAAGATACTAATAAATGTTATAAATCTCCCATTTATTATTGTTGATTAGATGAAGAAGACCAATTTGAATGTTACTATGTGGGAAGCACTATTCATTTCATACAAAGGGATTTACCATAAGAGGCTTTGAAAAAAATTTAGATAATAAATGAGATTCCAACCAAGGGGCCTAATGCTATAATTAATTTTTTTCAACCATAAACTTAAAATAAAATAAGAGAAAATGATAGTCCTCCCCCTTTCTATCTTTCACTCATAGTAGGGAAGCATCTCATTCATAATTACATGGTAGATTCAGGGGCTAGTAGTTCTATTATGCCCAAGAAAGTATTTGATGCCTTTTATATATAATATAAACCTATAAATAAGGGTGTGGTTCAATTGTATGGGTCTATTGTTCAAATGGTATGAATAATAAAGACTCTAAACCTCACTATTCGCACTTATCCCATTTTGTCAATTTCCAAAGATATATCAGTTATAGATCTTCCCCTTTATTTTTATAGTTGTCTTTCATGATATTTCAGGGAAAAGATATGAGGATATATATCTATGTATTTGTCTCACATGTTGCTTAGGATAAGATATGGAACTAGAGTAACAATAAGAGTTGATATAGTCACAAAAGACCATATTGAGCCATATAATCTTATCCCTATAGACATGAAATGTATCCTTCAAGACTAGGAAGAGGAGGTTGATCAAAAAGTTAAAAAAACCTATAGAAAACATCCCAGACACTCATCTAGATGAATGGGGATCAAACCTTCAATTTTATCCTTATGACTATTTATAATAAATAGGGTTGGGTACAAATTTCATTCATGAAAATTATGAAATTATCCTAAACCTAGTAAAACCAACTAAATATCTTTAAGGAATGTGGTAATTGTTCTTAAATTGATCAATAATTAAGAATGGTTTAGGTGTAGGTATTGTATTGATCTCTCCATAAAGGGAGATCTATTTCTATTCTTTCAAACTTTAGTTTAGTTGAACAAACAATATAATTGAATATGAGGCTTTGATCTGAGATCTAGAATTGGCCAAGGAGAGAGGGATAAAATACCTACAAATATTTGGTGACAATGAGTCAATTATTCACCAAGTGATATCCAAAAGAGTGAATAAGAATAATTTTCTAAGATATTACAAACATAGTGTTTTGGATATGGTAGAAGACTTTACCACTTTGAACATTCAAATGGTACCAAGAGCACAAAATAAAGATGTTGATTGTATGGCCTTAGTACGATCCCAATATAACCTATGTAAATAAATAAAGAAAAAAAATAGCTATCATATAAGGTTGATAGTAAGGCCATCTATTCTTGATCATGTAACTAATTGGCTGTGATAGTGATCAACAAATTATCAACTTTCTAAGAGAAGAAGCTAAATTTTTTTATTGGAACAAGTCAAGATTCTAAGATCAATATGGAGATCAAATCATCCAATTGAATACAAATAAATTACTCATAGGTCAATATACTCTAGAAAACAAATTAAATTTAGATGATCAATTAAAGGTGAAAAGAATAACATCACCATGAATGAAGAAGACTATGAGCTAGTGGTCATCTCAGAGGAGAAATAACTTAAGATAGGAAAACTATGAAATGATTATTAAAATTAAGATTTTATTGAGTTGCGTTAAGATTTTGATGATAAAATCACTTAGAGTTATCATGGACTAATAGGGTTTGACCCTAACTTATCCCAACATACAATAGAGCTTGATCTAAATACCAAACATAGTAGACAAAAGTCGAGAATGATTAATCCAAAAATAGAACCCCTGATGAAAAATGAGCTATCTAGACTAATAAATGCTAACATCATCTTCCCTATCAAGAACTCATCTTGGGTTGATAATTTGGTCCCTTTAAGAAAGAATAATGGTGAAATTTAGTCTTTGTGTAGATTTTAGGGATATAAACAAAGTGTCTCTAAAGGATCGTTATCCCCTTCCCTCTATAGAGAAATTTTTTAAAAATGTATAAGGATCTAAAAGAATTTCTCTTCTAGATGGTTATTCTAATTATAACCAAATCCTAGTGTGAGAATCATACTAGTTCAAGATATCTTTCACCATTAATGGGGTATGTATGCATATAAAAATATGCCATTTGGTCTAGTTAATGTTGGTATAACATTTCAGAGAGCCATTGATATGGCCTTCAAAGGGTTGATAAATACGCTAATCCTAGTATACATAGATGGCATCATTTATTTACTCAAACCATGTTAATACACACTTGGATCACCTTAGGGAAAATTTTAAAAGGTGTAGAGAATTTGGGGTTTCCCTCAATCCTGAGAAGTGTATTTTCATAATTCATGAAGGGAAACTACTAAGACACATTGTTTCAAAATAATGTATTACAATAAACCCAAAAATAATAAGCTTTATATCCACAATAGCACTTCCAAGCCATAAGAAAGGATTTAAGAGTTTTATTGGAAAAATCAACTTTGTAAGAATATTTATTCTAAATTTTTTTCTTAATGTCAAAACCCCTTACTGCAATGCACAATAAGGGTATCAATTTCAACTAAACATAAGAAGGAAAAGATAGCTTTGAAGCCATAAAATAAGCTATTTCTTAGGATCCTATGCTAGTCAACCCCAACTATGAGAAATATTTCATTATCTATTCTTTTGGAGGGGAAGGCAACATATTATTTATTCTAACTCAAAAGAATAAAGAATAATTAGAACAACCAATATATTTCTTCAGTCAATCCTTGAAATATTATGAAGAAAATTATAATTTTTTGGAGAAACAAGTATACGGGAAGATTAAATCTCTCAAAAAGTTCATGTATATGCTCTCTAAAAATTAAATTAAATTAATGGTTAGTCACCAAAGTGTCAAAAAGTTCCTACTGATTTGGGAGATAAATGAAAAAAAAGTAGGATGGATCACAAAGGTCATGGTATATGATGTGGACATCAAAATCACTAAGCTTGTAATAGGAAATGGATTATGTGAACAATTAGTTTCTTTTTAATCAAAATCACTGAAGTAGTATCTAAAATATTATATGTTCAAAATGTACCTCAGATAGCCAATCCAACTCTTATCAATAGTTGGATCCGTGACATGACCACTTTCCTATAGACTAGTGAGTACCCATATGGCTTTTAGTAGTCCAAGAAAAAGTATTTTATACTCCAATACACTCCTTATGTTATTTTTTTATATAATATTGTTTATAAAAGATATTAATGGAGTCATGGTAAGATGTATCAAGCACAATCAAGTCCCCAAGGTGCTCAAATAATTTCATGATGGCCCCGATAGGTGGATATTTATCTATAAGAACCATATCCATCAAAATAATAAGAGAGAGATTATTATCCTAAATTATTAAAATATTCCCATAAATTGGTAAGGAACTTTGAAAAGTGTGCTTAATTCACTGGTAAGCAAAGATTAGCAACCTTCCCTCTCAGACCCATTCAAGATAACCAACCCTTTACTCAATGGGGATTAGATTTCATTGGTATGATAAATCTACCATCGAGTGTAGGCCATAAATGGATCCTCATAATAATGGACTATTTCATAAGATGGACTAAAGTAGTTTAATTGAAATATGCCACAAAGGCATCTATCTTGGAATTCATGGATGACATAGTGTTAAGATTTGGTGTTCCTCATACCATTATCTCAAACAATGACAAAGCTTTTGTGAGAAATAAAATGAGTGAATGGTCTATAAATTAAAATGTATACCTAACTAATTATTCCAATTACTACCCATAGAGTACTGTCTTGGTTGAGTCTATCAACAAGAACTTCAAAAGAATTATCAAAAGAACAATGGAGGATAACCAAAGGACATCATACACAAAAGTTGAAATCAATACTATAAGGTGATAGGATCACCCCTAAAAGAGACATTATAAAATCCCCATTCATTTTGGTATATGGAAGGGAAGCATGAGTCCTACTATCAATTTATTTACCATCTCTAGAACGTAATCACCAATTAGATTCGATTGACAATGATGAAATGATATTAAAGTTGGTTGAACTCATGGAACTAGAGGAAATAAAAAACCAATCAATGAAAGTCCTTGAAACAAATTAGGATAAAAAAGAGGAATTTTGATAAAAAGGCAACTAATAGGAGCTTAAATGAGGTAAACATTGATCTCAAATGGGATGTATACAAGTCTAAACCAATAAAACATACTAAGTTTGATGTAATATGGAGTGTTCCATATATTATAACTCAGTGCAAAGGAGCTAATGTATTCTAGATATCCAAGCTTGATGGATAAAAAATTATTATCCTAGTCAATGAAATATACCTTAAATCTTTACTTTGAGGTTGGAGTTCATTTCAAAAAATAAAATTTTGTATATAATAGGGTTAGTTGTGTTTTTTAAAATAAGTTCTTTCACACAAGTTAACTCATTAGGAGTTTTTGTTTCCTTAGTTTATTTTTTTCTGCGTATTTTGTTATATATTATGAAAATCCCAATTTTTTCTTCACCAATTAAAGTGTGTTAAGATTTAAAGGTCTCCATGCCTAATGAACTAGAAAGATACTAGAAAGAAACTAATTATCAGGCAATCACCCCATAGAGGTCATCAAAAATGTTGATATTTTTGATCCAAAAATATCAAAATATCAAGTACCACAAGGGTGACCCCTTAATATTTTGTAAAAATTACTTAAACTAAACCAAATCATTCATTCCCTTAAGCTTATGGAATTTTGAAATTGGACTGTAATTTACAATTTGTAAAATTGTAAATTACTTCCTAGACTATGGTTCTTGCAATCCATTAGCTGGTAGAATCTAGAGTTTTGATTGAAATTTTAAATTTTAAAAATTTAAAATTTCTTATCATACTCTAGATCTATCAATACACTAATAATTGGAAACTAAATATCTTATTTAAATTTGTAATTTTTAAAATTTGTAAATTGTAGTCAGACCTCCACTTTCTACTAAACACTAGCTGACAAAAATCAAAACCCTACTTGTAATTTGCAATTGTAAAAATTGAAAATTGCATGTGGAGTTACACTTCCCACAAACCAAGAACTCTATCCAAAATATATAACTTGAAGAGCAATGTCCAATTTTTCAAAATTATAAATTAAAATCTAGGTTCTACTTCTTACCAACAACCTAGCCCACAAAATCTAGAACTCTAAGTATAATTTATAATTTTGTAAAAGTGAAAATTTTATTAGAGTTACAAATTATCATTTTAAAAGAGGTCACCTTATCCTTACCCATATAATCTAGAGGTAAATGCACAATTTAGAAAAATGAAAAATTGTAAAATTATAAAATTACTTGAAGACTTCCAAATTATGCCACCCACCATTATTAAAGCATTAATTGTAGAGGGTCTATATAAAAGTAAATTAGGGATTTTTTTTTAAGTTATTGTTTAATTTTATAATTGAAGTTATATCTCCCACCTCGAACCTTTAGATTTTTAGCAATGCCACCATGCCTTCAACAAACCTTGAGCCATGCCTACAAGTAACACCATGACATCATTTGACCCATACAAAATATTCCTTGGACCCCACTTTTTTGTCTAATCCATTTTATTTTATAAAATAGCTCTTAATTTTTATTTTCCTACATAATTATTTTAATAAACTAGTTTAAAATTAGGGTTTTAATCACTTGTTTAAATGTTTTTTGAGTTTTAAGGTTTTTGTCTTGGCATTGTATATGATCATTACATGTTTTGTTTTCTCAAGAAGTCACGTTTTAAATAAATGAAAAACCTAGGGTTTTCATACCAAATTTCATACACCAGTGGATATTATAAAACTAAGAGAATAATCACTTTTAGATCCCTTCATAGTCCCTATGTAATTTTGACCTATGAACTAAAACTCTAGGTTTCATTGAGTTCTCCATTTTTTCAAACAACTCTAAGTTCTATGGAGTTTTCCATTTCTCATAAAAACTCTAAGTTTAATTGGACTTTTGAATTGAATTTTGAACCTCCAATCTCTACTAGAGATTTTAACCTAATTTTGTAGCTACACCTTCCCATAGACTATTCACCTACATAGAACACCTCTAATCTTCACCAAACATTCCACCTGCTCCTAACACCTATGAATCTTACCAAATTTTGTAGTTGGTTTTCCCTCAACATTCTCTCTAGAATCTATATTTTGGAATGAGATGAAGTTCATGTCTGGGAAAGAGACGAAGTTCATGTCTAAGGGACCTGATGTAATTCTCAATTTGGAATCTAACACAACTAAGATTATAGATACAGACCTAGGTCATATTAACCTAGGTGACTTCTAGACCAATATTAATATAGAATTAAAAAACTAGATCTAGAGAATTTATGACTCTAGATTTCCCCAAGAAACAAATTTCCTCTTGATGGTGTAAAGCTCTAAATTGGTATATACACTAGCATAGCATTATGATGTTGATAAGAGAGAGGTCATGAATGATAAAGGGGAAAATATTATAAATCTAGACCCAAATTTCATTGACTCTATGTTTGTGATACCATAGTTTGAGAGTTATCTAGAAATAACTCTAGAATCATAAAAAAAATTCTTTTAATACAACACTATTAGATATTAGAGAGTGATGAATAAGCAATGGCTGAGAATCCCTAAAGATGCCTCCACCATATTTCCTAAGACACTAGAAAGAATTGATTTTAAGGATGAGGTAGGGGATATAATTATATTATTACACAAGATCATTGATAGTCCTAATGTAAAGAGCTTCCAATATTTGATGTATCAATATATATGGGTCATCCATGAGAATAAACAATACATACACTATCACCAAATCTTTAGTGACTCCTTCTACAAGTAGTTTATGGAAGTACAAACCATAGGAAAATTATATATGACCTCCTAGCTAGTATACATATTAGCCAAAGGACAAGCTTTCCTAGGGCTCAGTATAATGGTTCATGAGGCAAATAAAGTGTATAACTATTACTCTGACCTCACTTTGGAGGCTATCAAACAACACTTTAGGAGAGTTAACAATGCATTCATATAATGCATCATAATAATGTTTGATAAGGAACTTGAGATAAAGAGACTTTATGATGTAACTACTATAGAAATCACTACGTGGGCCTCCCATTTCATATAGTTCCCCACCTAATCCTACATTAGGGTATGTATATTTAGTAGCTTCCCCTACACACTTCCAATATATGTGAGTGATAAATGGGATTTGATGGAGATAGTGAGATAATGTGCTGAGACTCATAAGCTATTACCTAATAAACTTAAGTCAAGAATTCATTTACCAATTAAAATAGGTAGATGCACATTCCCCTCCTTATCAAAAGTCATGTGTGCTAATGTAGAAATGACACATATGAACATGAGGGATTTGGAGGCCAAACCATACTATTATGTTCATGGAAATATCAATAGCACACTTGGAATATCCACATATTCCCATGTTCCTTACTTTGAAGATTTTAGTGAAGATTTGGATGATGAAGAAGAATTCAAATTTAGGGACCATTATTTAATAAACTTGAATTAGGTCAAATCTTTTGATTTAGCACCAGTCCCTAAGGACTTGGTGGATGATGAGTCTCTAGTAGATAAGATATAATATAAATAGATCATTGCCTAACCCCTTATAGCATTAAAGTGGTCAATTCTTGAGTATTTATCTATGATAGATAGAACTACACATGTAATCAATAAAACACACAATTAGCCTAGGAGTAAAGGGGTCCAAGTGGCCAAGGATATATTAAGTATCGATGAAAAATATTAAACCTCAAGGAACAAGGAGTTCCACCATTAGTAAAGGGTCCAAGTGGTGAAATAATGAATCAATCAGATAGGTGAGTGATCTCTGACAACAACAAGAAGAAATGTAAGGCTAAGAAGGGACAATCAAGAAAATAGTGAGTAGCATCAGATCAACTGATCATCATTTCATCTAAGGATACATCTTTAATTAAAGCACCCATAAATTCAACCCCTATCTTATTGATAGTCATAACTCCCATTTCTATGATTTAACCCCCACCTATTTCTATCATTACTATATATCTAACACCTCCTATTTTATCCACTCCTTCTTCACCCCAAGTGACACTACCCCCTATTCCCATTAACTTACCTACAATAATAAACCCATTGCCAATAGTGCAATCAAGACAAATGGACACTCAAGTTCCCCTTTCAATGAATACTCAAGTTTTTATTTCACTTACCCCTCACACAATTTCACTCCCTCCTTCCACATTTTTTTCCATTTCATTTAAAATCCCTTACATTCCATCCCTATTGGTCACCAACACTACACATATCTATATACTCATAGACTCAGTCATTTTGACTTCAATTTCATTTGTCATCCCAAATCCTAGGATAAGTATTGTTCCATATTCATCCACCTTCATCTTCCCTACTTTACCACCACTGAGTATCCCTACTAATTTGATTAACTCATTTGATTCATTGGCCTCCACACTTACACCAGTTGCTAAATTCCAACTCACTTTGTATATTCCTATATCACTTCTATGTTTGACAACCCCAGTCAACACATCCATTACCATTTCCCCCACCTCTTCTACTTCCATAGTAACCCCAACCCTTTTAGTGGATATAGGTGAGGATCAAGTCCTTGATATAAATATGGACTTTTAACCTATAGATGGAGACAAAATTTCAAAGACATCTGCTAATCAATTAGTAGTAATATCAATTTAGGATACAACACTTATCACCATGCCTACCAATACAACATCTTTAGATGTAGATTCTCAAGTGACAGTGTCTAAACAAAAAAATGTTACACCTAGTTGGTTAGCACAAATAGTGGGTAAGAAATGTAAGAAAATGGTATCCCCTAGTACATTAGATTTTTGTCTTTTAAATACACACAAAAACTCAAAGACTACACCCCAAACCTTTTCAAGGATATTATGTGACTCAAAAGGGGAAAGTTATGTATATATTTTAATTCCCCCACCAAACAAATATAAGTAATATCTAGTGGTGGGGAACTAACAGGTATCAAAATTTCACCTTGGATGTCCTACCAGGGAGGAGTTGAAACATGATGTTCATTCTAGTATTAGTTCCCTCTTCGATAAATTAGATAGTGATAAGGTCACTAAGGATGAACTAAAAAACAAGGTTAAAAAACTTATGACTATATTGAATAAATTCATAAGGACCACTATATATTTAGCATAACCATAATCAACACAACCCATCACCCACATCATAGATCAAGCAACACTTGATGCAGTGTCAAAAATTGGTAACATGGGAAGTGTCACTAAGGAATGGGCAGAAGATCTCTCTCTCTCTCTCTATATATATATATATATATATATGGACCATTATAGAATTTTGAGAGAGAGAAGGGTCACCCTGAGAGAAGTTATTAACAAATATGGGGGAGAGATATAAAGTTTGAATCTTTTCTATCCCAAATTGATAGTTGTGGACTCAATTGACATATACATCCTCTTTGCATAAAACATACTTGAAAATGATGGATAGAAAGAGGAATTAGATAGATAAGATTAATTTAGAATAAAAATTCTTGTATATGCTGCCTACAAGGCCTAAATTTCCCATGACAAGCCATCAAGATGCTATATAAAATCAAAGGTTTGTTGAATAAATTGTTGTGCTAGCCAATAAATTATGAACATTAACTCCTTTAAATAAAATATGTTCAAAGTAAATTCAAAGAAGTGATTGAAAAGGAATGTGAATGAGATACCATCTTTACCTTTATCTCTATCCACTTTAACATTAAATATCATAACACATTGGATCAAATGGGTAAAGATGTTCAAGAATACAAACTTTTGAGGAGGGAACTTTTCAATATAGTAGTAGATTGTGAGATCACCAACCTCTACTCTTTTGGCCCAAATTAGGATAGAATCTAAGAAATTTTCATGGATTTTGATGCATATGCTTAGAAATTATAGGCCAATAAAGATAAAGAGTTAGAAGAAGTACTGTAAATAGATAAATTATTTATATTAAAATCATTCTCATATATTGTAAAAATGGTGTAAAATTACAAAAACGTATCTTGTAAATTGTAGCTATCTTTTTGACAACTCTTTTTGAGAAAGATCCATGTGTATTTTACACTTCATATTTTGATAATTTGGAAATTGTAAAAATTAGATTTTCAAATTACATTTTTGATTTTGACAAGTTCTAATTGCTTAAGTTGTCAAAACACATAAAAAAATATAATTCTAGTTTTGACAAATTGGTATGACTTGAATGTTGTAAAAGTCTCACATGGAAATTGTATATTAGGGTTTTGAAAAAAATAACTTAAGTCATCTTAAATTTATATTTTTTTAAAAAATGAGTTTAACTTTGGCACCCCCTTTTCATGAAGCTCCATTGCAGCTGCATGAAGATCCATTACAGCTGCATGAAGGAGACCAATGGTATTACATGATTTTTTCTCAATTTCCATCCACACTTATACTTCTTTGGATCATTCTCAACTCTTTAATTATTTTTTTCAACACTCATTCACCATGCCATGGATGTTATAACTATTTTAGATCATGCCTTTGCTCAAGAAGTTTCAATATTTACATGTTATTCTACTGGGCAATGGATTTTTTGTTAAATACATGTCATATAGGAGATTTTATATAACTATAGTAAATATGGTGTTTCCCATTTTTATCTTTTTGTTTCTAGATTTATAATTCTACATTTTGAATAAATCTTCTACATGTTGTAACCTAGATAATGAGAAATAACTAAAAATTTACCTTTCTTGTTTGAGAAATATTTGTGTATACAAAGTTATTTGAATATTTATGGATGTTATAATTATTAATTTAGTCACTAAATTTAATTTATGGTGTTTTATACCCTTATGGAATATTATTTCATTAAAATAGAATAATCTTTTCCCTTCTATGAAAAATAACAAATATTGCCTTTGATTTCCCATTTGCATGAATTTGTGCACCTATAAATTTAAATCTATTTTTTGGTCTATTGTGTTTATTCAAGAAAGAATTAAAATCCAATTTAAAAATATATTTTTCACAATTACCATTTTTGTTTTTGCAAATTTCACTCTCACAACTCGTTTCCTAGTCAAAACCCTAGTTTTGGAACAAGATCAGTAAAAAGCATAATTTCTATAAACTGATAGTTTTTCAATTACACTGAGTTTATTAAAAGTAAGTCATCCTTCTCTAGAGATTAAACTTAATTTTATGTGGTCTTATAGCTTTGATGTGTTCCCATTATATCATTAGATTTTTTCACAGTGAGCTTTGACATCAACAATATATGCAAAATCTATGTGATAATAGTAAAATCTTTGATTTGATTAGACCATTTGATGCCCTTTAGATTCACAAAGCCACGAATTCCAACGCATGTGCTCTATTTCTTGCTAAAAAAATCATATATGTCAATTTTACAACTACTATAGGACCTATTCAGATGTTCCAAGACTCATTTTCCCTTCTTGACTTCATTATGTACACAGACACTCCCTATCTCTTTGCTCTTAAGATCAAACTAACACTTCTAGGTCTATTCCATATAGTTTGACTCCTACATGTGCCAACCAGAGAGTTAATGTGATGATAAAAAGGCTTGAGGAGACCTTAATGTTCATTTCATTGTCAAACCACTTCATTTAGATGGGTTTTGAGGCTAAAATATACTATTGGGTCACCTTTGGGGTTTATGCAAGGTTTGAGACATCCATCATCTTAAAAATGATGCATAGCTTATGAACATCCAAACCAAGAATAATTTCCATGAATATATAATTCATTTACCTCCTCATCTTCCATGAATGTCTTGGGTCTCCATGTAAAGGATGTGTAGAGATAGGAACGTTGGAAGATAACACTAATGTTATTTGTAGACCACTTCTAACTAGTTATTTTCTTAATGTTCATTCATAAAGGTTATCCCCCAAATTCAAACCAATACTTCATGAATATTCATTACATAGGGATACTTAAACTTCCCTAATAAATTTTGACCTTTATCATCTATCTAATGAAGTGGGTGAGCACTTGAAGTTGGCTCTCAAGTTGACTATGTCTGGGGTGAGTGGCTCAAACAAGGATTTAAATCCACTTTAGCTTTTTTCTCACTTATTTGAACTTGAAACCTTCTTATCATAGTATTTAAAATATTCATACACCCATAATTGACCATCCAACTTGTTGTAAGATCTTGGAGAAACCTTAAGATGTTAGTAAAGTCTATTAGTAGGCTTATATACATATATGTATTAACCTATCTCTAAGAGCACCTGATGTGAATATAAATGTTAATACCTTTATATGAGTTATAATTAATATTACCATCATTTTTTAGTGATATAAAACTTTATATGGATCCTAAACTATCTACAGATCCTTCATGGCATGGATCCACCTTTCAACCCACAAAACCAACTATCACAAATAAGGCTTGGTCTAAGACAAAATAATTGGTATAACCACTATTTATATAGCCCAAATTTAGGAATGGATACCTTTAATTGGTCATGATGACAAAATTTACTAAATTTAGATACTTGTCCATGCTTATAAAGGCCTTAAACTATCATTTTGGCTTAGACTAGCAGTAAATCACTTGTTGACTATATGTTTGACCATGCAAATTTTGAGTATGGCCCTATCTATTGTTTCCTAAGTTATTTTTGATAATGGAGTGTCTATAAAATATCTCATGTATTAATTTAATCTCATATGGTAACTTTCCAACTCTCTCTTTGAGTGTGTACACTACCTCTATCAAGCCTAGGGCTCATGTATGCATATGCATATGTGTTCCAAACCCTATGTTAATGTTCCTCTACCTTCTTAGATGTGATGAGAATCAAAATTTAAAAATATTTTAGTATGAACCCTATTCATCCTTTTATTATTGAGTAATTTTTACCATAATCAAATTATGGTTCTTCATATGCATTAACACTACTGTAGGTACACATTCATATATGACAACTATGTATAGGGGCCTGAGTACCATGTTTGTATGAAAGGAAAGTGATTTTTAGTCACTATAAAATCCTATAACATATCCACATATTCATTCACCTATTTACTATGCATTTAATCTTATACTCATACTAATCCTCATGCCTTTGAATTTTTTACATAGTTCCCTTTAGAGAATCTACTATAATAGGCTTAAAAGGGTTGGCTATAGGTGGTGATTATCTTTCTCAGTAGAGCATATGACCATATAGGTTCAACCTTCAATAGTTACATTAATTATAAGGATTCCAAGAGAGTATGGAGTTTTTTCTCTCATGGTCTAGACTTGGAATGAAGGATAAATATATTGAGAAGGGTGATTATGGTCTGGTTAGGGGTTTGAATCATGAAACATGGGTGAAACATAGTAAAAGGACAATAAAAACCATGTGAAACTATATAGTTATAAAAATGGGATGGTATGGAGTGTGGTAAACCTTCCTTAACAAACCTCATGAATTGTAATGATCTTGATATTCAATATATGAAGAAATACCCTTAAGGTAGGGAAACATCATATAATACTCCTTTAGGAACAAATAACTCTGCAATGTCTCTTCGAGGGGACAGCCTCCAATATCCTCTTATAATAGAAGACTCAATGATTACTTGATATATTTACCATGATAATCATCTCCTATATGTATACATCTATCTAACCCATGGATGGGTAACCTCTTAATCCAATGTAGGCTGACCATTACCCAATGTACTACTTTCACTAGTTACTCTATTATCCTAATATATTGTACCCATTTAACTAACTAAGGGGATGTGTGCCACATGTCAGCATCTCCATCAACCCATATATCATATCCCTAGGTACATAACATTCCTTCCTTCCTTAACATGTTTCATCCCCAAAACATAAGAAGAAACCAAATAATGAGTGTGCTTCAAATTTTTTCACACTTGTCTCCAATCTCGATCATCTAGCCATCCATATGTGATCTTGGCAGGTGATAGCTCTCCAAGCTTATTTCCAAATTTTATTGTGCTCCTCTGATTTCATTCATGATCATAATTATACTACTTTGGTGTCCAAGCATAATTATTCCTATTTTTATTCCATGTACCATAGTCTGCTGCACTACTCTGATTCCAACCATGACCATAGTAGGTATTCTTCCATGCATAGTCATAGTGTTTTCCCCATTCATTCCATGTGCCATAGTATTTTTTCTTTGGATTCCATGCATATCCATAAACATTTGAAATTTTATTTCCTATATAGACAAAATGATTGTTGTTATGACACTTTCTCACCTGGTTCCATGATTGTTTCCTCTCATGATGATGTGGGTGTCTATATACCTCAACCTTTTCCAATACTTTGACCTTATCCACCTTTTGTTCTACCTCTTCCACCTTTTCCTTCTTTGTCTCTTGAGTAGATGAATTGTTCATTTATAGTGTGTCTTTATCTATATCATCTAAATCCTCATCACCTATTTCAATCTCATCCTTATGATCTACCTAGATTGTTATTGGTGCCTTTTTCACTATGATTTCTTTTAAAGTGATCTTTTTCCTATACCAAAACTTCATGAACTTTTTTTGAACATTAATATTCATTGTTCCCAAAGTCTCTAACCATGGATATCCAAGAACTATATCCATATCATCCGTATCCAAAGCATAAAAATCTGAATGCAAAACATATTTTTCCATAATGAGCTTCAAATCTTCAAACATTGAAATATTCTTACCATCTAATTGAACCTCCTTGATATTATTTGATTGAACATATAGATGCTTAGCCACATTCATGTTAATGAAGTTATACTTTTTGGTAGGGTTTATGGACACAACTACCTTCTTCTTTTGAATGTATCCATGAAATTGAAAAATTGACTCAGATTTCTTTGGAGCCAAATTATTTGAACCCTTCTTCTTCTTCTTCTTCTACTTCTTCTTCTTGTTATTCTAATGATTATTCTATTTCTTCTTCTTCTTTTTCTACTTCTTCTTCTTCTTCTTCTTCTTCTTCTTCTTCTTTTTCTTCTTCTTCTACTACTTCTTCTTTTTCTACTTCTTATTTTATACCCAATCGATCTAAAAATATATGTTCCATTTATTTCCATGAAGAAAACCTTTCTGTATAGCTCAATTGATCAAACCAATGTAGTGCATGCCTAGACAAAAAAGGAATTAATCGTCTTTGCCCAAAAGTTTTTCTAAAATTATTATCCAAAAGGAGACACCATTCTTTAGCATCAATATCATCTTTCCCTAAAAATTTTTGCAACTCCATGATCCACAAAAAAAAATTAAGGTTCATGAAACCCTAAAATGTAAAAATTGATCCATAAAATCTCAATAAATCACTCCAAATAACTCAAAAAAATCTGAAATTTTGACTGTACTCCTAAATCTGTTTACATCTCTAGTAAAAATTTAGAATAAAAATTCCCTATATTTTGGAAGATATAGTGAAATTATTATAAAACCTGAAATATCAATAACTCCCTCAAAACAAATCAAAACATTCTAAAATTTTTACTACGATTCTATTATATTTTCTTACATCTTTAGTAAAAATTTCAAATAAAAATTCCTTATATTTCAGAAGATATAGTGACATTAGTGTTTCACTCCACACAAATTGCCCAAATCTAAGCTCTGATACCACTTGTAATGATCTTGATATTCAATATATGCAAACATACCCTTAAGGTAGGGAAACACCATATAATACTCCTTTAGGAAGTAATAACTCCACAATGTCTCTTCGAGGGGACAACCTCCAATATCCTCTTATAATATAAGATTCAATGCTTACTTGATATCTTTACCATGATAATCATCTCCTATATATATACATCTATCTAACCCATGGATGGGTAACCTCCTAATCCAATGTAGGCCAACCATTACCCAATTTAATACTTCCACAAGTTACTCTATTATCCTAATATATTATACCCATATAACTAAGGGGATGTGTGCCACATGTCGGCATCTCCATCAACCCATATATCATATCCCTATGTACATAACATGAATCTTGTAGACCCTCACACAAATACCTAATCAAACATGGAACTTTGAAGGTAGAAATGAAGCATATACAACCAAAAAATAGAACCTAAGAATCTCTGAGGAACCTTAATTTTTGCAAAAAAACATAAAATATACTAAAATTGATTATGTGAGCTTGAAGGAAAGTAATATGGTTTATAATTCTATAAGACTATCATGGAGGTCTAGAATCTTATTCACAAGGGCATGATTATGATCCATTAACAATTCAACAACTCCTATGTTCTTGAGTTGCATTTGAAGGCTCTACAAATGGCATTGGATCACACACAATGTTCATCATAGTGGCGTTCACATATATATAATCCCCTTCATCTTGAATATCCATTAAATTGATAATAGGCTATTGGACCTCCATCCTAAGAAAGGAGGCATTGGGAAACTTTGAAATACTCTATCAAATTTTCAACTTAGTTAATAACTTCTGATGAGGGCATTCAACCCCTATCCATTGCATAGACCTACTTACATATTAGACATAGGTGCTATTATTAAAGTTTTTCTACTTCTATGAGCTCACCTATGTGAGTCAAGTGCAAATAATGTTGTAATAAACTCCTTCAAGACTTGAGGAAACAATATCCATTATTAGTTTGAGCACGTAAGACAAGAATCAATAGAAACTATTTAGTCTAACTTAGCTTGTCTAGATGTGTGTGGCATACATTTTCTTTAATTTATTAAATAATGTTCATAAATCTTATGATACCAATCCCAAGACAAATTCCCATGGGTTAAATTTTGTTAAATGTACTTCCTATCACTATGATCTTGGGCCTCCACTCTCTCTCTCTCCTTTATACAGTATAAGCATAAACCTGAGGAACTCTTTGAGTTTATCAATGAGATTGAGGTGGTGATAGGATGGTTTGGAGCTCCTTTTTCACTAAAATACATTTATTTATTCTCCATTTTTCATTACTAAACTCCCTCTACAAAACCATAACTCCACTTGAGCCAGTTTGTACTGTATGGATCCGTACCACTTGAGAAACCTTTACAACCTATAATTTCTCTACATTTCTTCTTGTTTTAGACATAAATACATTGTTAAGTGTTTTTGAGGGAAAATAGGGGTCATGTGACGTTTTGAATCTGATGGCATGAATTGAGGGAGTTGAAAATTCATTATCTAGCACATGTGGGGCCCTTTTGGGAGGATTTAGGCATTGACCATGATGGTAGTGGGTTTAATGAATCATGAAATGGTCTATTAATGGATTGATGAGGCTTATGAGGCCTATCTAATGCATGTGAGGTGTCTTACTGGTCTATCAAGGCTAAATTAGGTCTCATTATGACCAAAAACATTGATTTTAACACACATATATGACCTTAAAGAGGCATATCAACTAAATATCATGTCAATATCATATGAAAAGACTTTTATGACCTATTAGATACCTAAAATTAATCTTAATAAAATTTTCATGACCCTCTTAAAACTTGAAAGATGAACATGTATTATGTGACTAAGAAAAGTAAAGGTGTTTATGAGTCCTTATTAGACTACCTTCTCAATCCACCTTCACCATGATATTTTTAAAATGTTGAAACTCCATCAAAGTGACTAAGGGACATTTCACATGATCAATCACCATGAAAAAACTTGATTTAATTTATAAATGAGAGATGAATACTAACAAAACAATGTTGTAACATGATAAAATATTAAACTATTTAAATAACCCTCCAAACTCACAAGGTTAATACAACCATAATGGCCAATGTTTTTAGATTAGGATTAAAGGGTCTAAGTCTGAACCCTTTCTAATTTTGAGTCTATAATGTGGTAAAATAATAGTTTATCTCAATTATTTCATAGACCACTGGTTGTATTTATTGCATATTTTATACCCTAATTTATTATACTCAACCCCTTTAATAACCTAGGGATTACACCATATAAACCATGAAACATTAATTCATTTGTTGAATGAAACCCTAGCCATATATGTTAATATGGCTTATATCATTATTTTTTATATTTTCATTATCTATATTAGGGTTTTTATACCTTATATTTTCTACCCTATCATCCCTCTTCCAAGTTACATTAACAAATTTCATGGATAGAGAAGATTATCATTCTCCTCCTCATCTCCATGAGAATGATAGATACTTTCCCTATAATCAAATCCATGTTATCATTCCTCAAGGAGGTGAGGTACCCTACACTACTATTTTAAATTTCTTTAATCAACCTATCTAAGGCTTCACCTCATCTCTATAAGCTATGTGCCTATATGTTCAACCAGAAGCAACTAGGTTTTTCACTTGTGAGACTCTACATGATCATATTATTAGTTTGAGAAATTTAATTTTAGAATTAAAAAATCATAGTCATCCATTACATGAAATTAATACAATATTAGAAAATAAAATTACTATTCAAAATCCTCTAGGGCACACTAGTGTTAGTCATATATATGCACATTCACCTAGTCAATTTATGGAAAGAAATATTATTTATAAAAACCAAACATCACAACAAAGTGCATCTAAGACTAGTGATTTGAAAATTATTCAAAGATAAAATAGAATTTAAATTGATAGTTTAAAGAAAATTATTAAATATAAATTGATCAACCTACCTCCTCCACATCTAGTGAGGAGATCCATATATTATTGTGCATATCAGAGAATGCATGATCATCTCACAGATTCATGTTTGGCATTGAAAAACATATAAAATAGATAATTATTAATAAGGAACCTATTGGAGGTTTCTATTTCACCTTAGCCAAAATCAAAAGTGTTCAAGTCCTACTTCCAAATATATCTCAACATGGGATTGACCCCAAGCTATGGGTATCCTATAATGAGGTCAGAAGTCTAGGAGTTTTAATGAGGCTAGCTCCTCTAATGCATCATTTCAGCTAATTCCCAATACTAAAACTTAATAATGACCAAGAAAAAGGGAGAGAGAGATAACTTGAAATGGAAAACCTAATATAAAGATGGTGATGCACCTAAATTATTCTTAATCCACTCTACTTGACTTTTACACACTAATGAAATAAGCACAAGACCAAATCTAGGATTTGAAATATCTATCATGCATTAGTGTTTAAGGAAGAGGTTTGCAAAATTATCACAAGTTAATGTAAATGACGGAGAGGTCTAGTTCAATATAATTAACAATCATAATATCCATCTTTGGGCTTCAATAAAAATATGTATAACACTAAACATGACCTGTATAACAAGATGAAATAGTAACTAGGTGAGATCATAACTTGACAAGGGAGAGATCTCTACTACATATGAAAATCTGACATATACACACTATACCAGAACAATGAAATATAAAATAGTCTTGTATTTATGTCAAGAGGTTACAAGCTTGATCTTGGCATATTTTAGTCATGTCCAAGAGATGGATTCAAGAAAAATATAGAGTAGATCCATTTTTGGCTCAAAAACCTCTATATATAGTAGAAAGAGAGAAAGAGAGATGGGAACAATGTATTATAGAGTGGAGAAAAGTCATCAAGATCAAGGAGTGAGGTATTAGATCATTGATTACTTTATGTATGCATGTTTGGATCAGTAAACAAACTTTTCTTTGTTCTAATAGTCCTAAATCTACTCTCATTGTCTGAGATATCCCCACTAGAAGACTAGGGTTCCTTATGCATGATGAAAAAGTCTATTTGAATGGAATTATTACCCTTAAACATTTATTTAACCACCATTCCATCACCTTGGGACCCTAATTCCACTTGATATGTTCATGAGGAATAAATACTTGAATCCTAAAATTGGCAGTGTAATGCCATGAATGGTGGTTAGTACCTATATTGTTGATGATGGATCCATGTCAACAAATGAGCCCTTTTGAATTTATCACATATCTACTCCATTTTAATATCTATATAATTTATTCATCTGTAAATAGAAAACCAATATAAGATTATTGGTTTTCATGTAGCCTTTATATTAATTTAGACTTATAGACTATATATCCCCCTTTCTAGATTATAATAGATCCAAATAGACCCATTATATCTCTACAAGGATTGAGAATTCATTATATACATGGAGCCTTCTTGAAATGGTGAACACTATTTTATAAAAAACCCTCCTTGATACAAATTTATGAAGTAGAGGTCCATAGTTATCCTCAGTGATGGTCCCTTTATGTTTCTTATATCCTTGGCTGCATAAATATGCCCCTTTAATGGCATTGGATCAAGTTTCAATGGTGATAAGATGATCTTTATATACCTATTTTCTTTCATAAAAAATGGCCTCTCAACTTCCATAGAAAGTCCTAGGATCATCTTTATTCTAATTATCTATCGATACATTGACTTAGCTTAGTAACTCATTGAGCTTTACTTGCATAATCGATCTTGATTTGTACAATCAAGTATTAGCCATTAATCTTCCCCTTGATTTTTCAAATTTTTACAATATTATATCACATGTCAAATGTGCATTGATCCTCAAGATTCACTATCAATCTATATCTTCATGCTCTTACACCATGTGTCAATGTCTTGAGCTCCTTGACTATTCAATTCATATTGCATCACTAGATCAATATTTATGATTGAATGAGGACCATTAGATCTATTGGGACCCACTAATTAAAATCCAATGGTTACTTCATGATATTAAAAGTAACATTTGTGCTCCTTTAAAATTATGTTTGCATGATCATCATTCACATTTGTGTCATAATCAAATTTAATCTCAAAAGGATTTGTTTTACTTGAGCTTAAACCTAATGTTAACATGAACATCTTATCTTACAAGTCCATCTTTAAAATTTTATAAATTAAGATAGAAAACTCACATAGGCATGAAAATTTTAGAGGATGATCCTAACATGTATAAATATTTGTTATTATAATCCTTTGTCTCATGGGGGATTCCTAAGTGAAGATAAAAATTACACAAGTGGATTGGTCTATTTAATCCTATGTGATGTCTTGGTGATGGTCTAGATCTTAAACTTACATGGTGCATATTTTGATCATTATTCTAGAGTTCTGATGGATTTTGTGAGGTTTTTAAAATCTAATCCATGCTCCAAATTATTGAAACATGTGAGAAATTTCTTGGATAATCTCTATTTTGTAATATTAGACCTGTTTCTAAGCTTGTGATCTACTGCTTCATTAAACCATGTAAGAGCTTCATATGTGGGCCAAAAATGGCCAACATCTTTAGTGACTCATAGGGGTTACATTCCTATCTATGTAATATAACCCATAACATATATTTGTCTAGTCCATTGGGCATGGAGTCTTTACTTGGGTTCAACATGTGACCTGGATCTAACACTGGCTGCCAATCTTGATCTAACCTCTTTTGAAACAAATACAAAGAAAACAAAAGGGACAAATATAAGTGCACATAGGCACTTGAAGGAAATAAAAAAATTTAATACACAAGGTACTTAGAGAAAATCATGAAAACTAGTCTAATATGCATAAGGTTATAATTTACCAATACCTTCCACTTAGGTCAAATGGAAAAATTTGAGTGTCATTCACTTGTGATAAACCAGGATGAAAAATACCTTTCTTTTGAGAGATCATTATATGTGTGCTAATATGCTTGTTTGATCCCTTTAGCATGTTCTTAAGTGGGTGAAAAGGGACAAACATGTCTGTAATATAGACATATTGGTCCATTTATTTAAGGCCTACCTCATATTGGACTATAAAAGCATCTACAACCTTCTCATTTGATGTCAAAATTTTATGTTTTGATTGAATCACACCATGTGATGGCTCCTTGTTCTCATCCTCTAAATGAACCAAGTACCTGATAGGGAATCATTTTTATAATGTAAATGTTGAGCAATCAAATTTTACCTAGTTAGTATGTTTTGATGCCCCATCATTATGTTCCTGAAGCACAATCAAATCATAGTTTCCTTGGAGAGGAACATATCCTACTTATATTACCTTATACAAGCCTTCCAATGTGACCAGAGTTACAATTGTAGCCTTTGATGACTCATTCGGATCATGTTCAAAGTGTACATTTTGACCAAATTCTTCTTAGACCTAATTACCTGAAGGTACAAGTGTGCCATCTAAGAATGAGTATAAATCTTGAAGTTTGTCTTATAATGTGACCTCCTCTTGGTCATATGCAAGGATACCAATATCGACCCCTTCAAGACTCAATCTATAACAACTAGATTAGTCTTCTTCTTTTGAAGATAGGGGAGGTTCATCTTTGTAATCAAGGTGTAACTCATCATGATTTTGGTGCTTTTATTAGTATGATCATCAAACTACATCACTTGATCACTTGAGATATCTTTTTTATGAACCTCATTTAAGGTTTCATATTGTTATTCATCTAAAAATAAGGGTTGATCTAACCATATAGTGTCTAAAACATTACATTTGTCTTGATCAAATTTATACTCTAATCTAATTTCCTCTTATTCCAAACTATCAAGGTTAACTTTATTTGGCACCTCATATTGAAGTGTACCCACCTCAAACACCTGGTATTGATCCTCTTCTTGATCTATGTAGAATGTAAATTTAGTATTCCATTAAAAATGTTCTCTATTTTCATCTTGAGGGTTGTCCTCATTAGGTTCTAGTTCATTAGTGTCAAAGCCATGTAAAGAAGGTTGGTCCAAACTTGACTTTTCCCCTTTTGGATAAAGTGGACTACCTATCATGATCTCTTCATCATAGACACTTGTGTTGTGTTTTTTAGGATCATCTATGATTGAAAGATCCTCCTCTATCCTTTTAAAATAGGATATTCCTTCATAAGAGAGATGGTGGAGGGTGAAGAAGTTCACCTTACTTGCAGTGTAGGAGAGTATCCTTCCAACTAGGGACCTTGAAGGGTCTTTTAGTTAGCTCTTAAGAAAAGGAGAGAGAGTCTTGAAACTCTTGTACACCAAAATCATTGAGTTGAGCTATGGTTTCTTGATTAATTTCTTGCACAACTAACCTTTCCTCTACTAGAACTAGTTCTTAGACTACCTCCTCCTTATTATTTATGCCATTCTAAACTGATTTCCATGATGTAAATGAGTATAAAACAAATAATTTTGCTTCATTTTGAATGGTTATAGGATATGGTGGTGTTACAAGTAAGGGCATGACATATCCAAGGTTAATGTTTTTTGAACATAGATTGGGATAAATGGAGAAAACTCCAAACCCTTACCAATATCCCTTATCAAGTCATTATAAATTGGTAATGCTTGCTTGACTCCTGACAAGGATGTAATAGGGTAAGCCTAGTCTTGAAAAGGAGAAATAAAGGATTGATTTGAATACAAATGAGGTTGACTTTGGTCATATGCAGGGGTAAGAGGTTAAAGACCATGATAGGGCTGATAGGATACTTTAGGGCCACTTTTAGGGAAGACAAACATTATTTATCTAAAAATTATGGTTCTAAAGTAGAGGATAAGCATATTAATCAGAATATGATTGATTATACATACCATATTATGATGATTAGGCTCTTAGTTAGGCTACTTAACCAATTGATAGATGCTCAAGGTTTCCCTTGATGTTTTTGGAATGCCTCCAAAACATGATATGTAGAATAACAACATCAAAAATCCTTCCACTACTTTAGACCTTACTCCCATTGAGCATGCCAAAACTGTCAGAGGTCTTTATTATACCCTAGCTAGAAGCATAAGTGTTCAAGTCCTACTTAAAAAACAAGCTCAACATGGGACTGACCCCAAGCTATGGGTATCCTATAATGGGGTCAAACCTCTAGTATTTTTAGTGTGGCTAATTCCTTTGATGCACCATTTTATCTTGTTCCCACTACTAAACCCTAATAATGACCAAGGAAAAAGGAGAGAGGGATAACATGAAAAGGAAAATCTAAGCTAAAGATGGTGATACACCTAAATTATGGTTAATCCACTCTAATTGACTCTTAAAAACTAATGAAACAAGCACAAGACCAGATCTAGGATTCTAAACATCTGTCATACACCAGTGTTTCATGAAGATGTTAATAAAATAATCACATGATGAGAGAAATGATGGAGAGGTATAATGTAAGACACTAATCAGTCATAGTATCCACATGTAGGCTTCAATTAAAATATGTCTAAAACTAAACATGACTTGCATAATAAGATGAACTAGTAATTAGGTGAGATCATAATTTCATAAGGGAGAGATTTCTATCAGATATGTAAATCTAACATGTACAAACTATATCAGAATAATGAAATCTAAAATAGTCTTGTATTCATCTCAAGAGGTTACAATCTCCATCTTGGTAGAGTTTAGTCATACCCAAGAGAGGGATCCAAGAAAAATATACATGGGATCCACTTTTTGGTTCAAAATCCTCCATATATAGTAGAAAGAGAAAAAGAGAGATGGCAATAATGTATTAAAGAGTGGAAAAAATTAATCAATATCAAAGAGTTATGTGGTAGCTCATTGATTATTTTCTATATGTGTGTTTTGATCAATAAACAAACCTCCCTTTATTCCAATAGTGTTGAAGCTAATCTCATTGGTTGAGAGATCCCCACTAGAAGACAAGTATTCTTTAAGCATTATGGCAAAGTTCATTTGAATAAAATTAATGCCCTTAAGCATTTCTCTACCTACTAGTCCATCACCTTGGGACCCTAAATCCACTTGACATGTTCATGAGGATCAAATCCTTGAATCCTAAAATTGATAGTTCCATGCTATGAACAATGGTTAGTACTTGTATTATTGATGATGGAGCCACATTGATAGATGAGACCTTTTGCATTTATCACATATCTATTGTATTTTCATGTCTAGATCATAGGTTCATTTATATATGGAAAAAAAATCTAAGATTATTCGTTTTCCTATAGCCATTATATTAATTCATACCTATAGACTATATATCCCCTTTTTTGGATTATAATAGGTTAAAATAGACCCATTCTTTCTCTGTAGGGATTGAGAGTTCATCATATACATGGATCCTTCTTAGAATAGTGAACAGTATTGTAAAAACCAACCTTGCATAATATAAATTTACAAACTAGAGGTCCATATTTAGCCTTAATGGAGGTCTCTTTATGTTCCTTATCACCTTGGCTACATCAATGTGCCCCTTTAATGGCATTGGATTGAGCTTCAATGGAAATAGGATGATCCTGAAAGACCTATTTTCTTCCATTAAAAATAGTTTCTCAATTTCCATCAAAATTATTGGAATTGCCTTTGTTCTAATTGGATGTGAATAAATTAACTCAACTTATTGACTCATTGACCTTTGATCACACCGTCAATCTTGATTTATATGATCAAGTGCTAACCATCGATCTTACCCTTGAATTCTCAACTTTGTCCAAGCTTACTCCATGTGTCAAATATGTATTGATCCTCAATATTCACTATTAGTATGTAGCTTCACGTGCTTATGAAATGTATCAATCCTTTGAGCTTCTTGATTATTTTACTCATCTCACACCATTGGATCAAGATGTAAAATTGAGTAAGGATTGTTAGATTTTTTGGGAACTACTATTTGAAATCCAATAGCTACTTCATGAGCCTAAAATTAATGTTTATGCCATTTTCAAATGAAATACATACAACTATCATTGATGTTCATCTTACCATCAAATTTAATCTCAAAATTATTTATTTTACTCGATCTTAAACTTGATGTTAGTAAGAATGTCTTATGTTATAGGTCCATATCTAGAATCTCATAACTTGAGATAAAAATATTCTATGGTCATTAAAATTTTATAGGATTATCATATCATGTATAATTATTTGGTACTATTATCCTTTAGCTCATAGGGGATTCTTGAGTGAAGATAAAAATTGCACAAGTAGACTGGTCAATTTTCTCCTGCATGATGTCCTAGTGATGGTCTGGCTCCTAAACTTGCACAAATCATATTTTAATCATTATTTTGGGGTTATAATGGATTTTATGATATTTTTATAACTTGTTACAAGCTCCAAATTATTGAAACATATGATAAAATGCTTGGATACTCTCTATTTTACAATGTTAGACCTATTTCTATGTTTTTGATCCACTACTTCATGAAACCATGTAAGAGCTTCATATGTAGACAAAAAATGGCCAATAGAACATATAAAATATAAATAATTTAATAAATCTATAGTGAAACATGAAAAAGTTCAAAAAGGATCTAATTTAGAAAAAAAAAAGTGGTTACCATACCATAAATTAGAACAACAAAAGGTTCACAAAGCACAATAAGAGAAAGACATAGTAAAACAAGCATAGGTAAAGTAATTAAAATATGTAAATATACCTCTCCCAAATGAGTCTCAAATTTTAATGTAATATGGGTTTGGTTGAAAATATATACAAAAATTTGATTATCAAGGTCAAGCATTGGTAAAACATGCCCAAGGCATCACTAATACTATTCTAGTAGTTGATAATTTTGGTTAATAAGGTTTGGGATATATATAAAATATTAAGTAAAATCATTCACAAATATAGTTTATCAAGGAAAAAGATCTAGATATAAAGATAATGTTATCAAAAGATCAAGAAATTAAGTTACACACTAAGAATTAGTCTAAGCAAACAACCATTATGAAAAAGAGGGTTTCTAACAAAAGAGTCTTCAAAAAATGAAATTTATAAAAAAGATACATCTTCAAAGGTTAATGTAAAGGGGGAAAATATAATCTTTCCCTCATATAAGAATCCTTTCACTATCATAACTTATATAGATGGAAAACAATGCAGAGATGTTAATATCACAGATTATCAACCAATAATTTTTTATTCATTGTCATTTCTTATCTCTCTTGGAAATGACTCTACACATCTAGATATAACACATTATTATATAAAATTCTTGGGTTCAATTCAATTAAAAGTTTCATACACCTCAAAATAATGTTTTCTCATTTTATATGTTATTGCAAGTTCAATTGTTTATAATGTTGTCTTTAGAAGTTCATGCTTAATAACAATAGGAGAAACATGTGACAAAAATAAAGTTTGCATATCATTTTCACATGTGATTTAAATTCTTAAATTTTATAAAAAGGATATAATTTATTTTCAAAAAGATCCATAAAATAAATATATACCAACAATAGGTAAATTTTTAGATGGAAATATCCCAGTCAATAATATAAACATTGCTAATTAAAATAAAGAAGATGATTAGAACAACACAATTTATTATGGTATAGACCATTCAGAAAGTAATTATGCCACTTATGTTATAAATAGGAATCCCATCAATGACATGTTTGGGTTATAACACCATTCTTTACTAGCACATAGATTCTTATCCCTAGCACTTTCCTTGTACATAGTTTACTCATTTCTTCCATACTTGTACATAGTTCCATTCAATTTTGCTCCTTTTACATAGTTTTATATTCATGTTTCTTGTACATAGCTTGTATCCATAAAATTAAAAAACAATATAATATGTTTAAACAAATAAAACAAAATCTATTTGCTCAAAAATAAAAATTATAGATTGTATACATTTCCATGTTTATATTTAATATACTTACTAGGTATTACATATGCTAGTTATCTTTGTACAGTCATTTTTATCATACATAAATGCTTCAATTATTCTTTTTTAGTGTTCACATATTCTTATAGGACCCATGTCCACCACATAGATCCATATTTCCCATTATCTACCCACTAAGATCACATACACAAATACATAGATTCCTCATGTGACACATTCACCCATTTCGGGGCATCTTATACATAGTTTCAATTACTAAGTTACATATTTATATACTCTATATCATATATTTATCATGGTTATATATTTATATTGATCATACTATACTAATGAAATTTTTTGTCAACTATTATTACTCAATATTTAGTTTATGTACTTCTTTTCTCTTATACAAATTTGTACCACATGTTCATGCATACTTTCATTTATAAATTTAATATTTTAAAATTGATTATGTTTATATGATTCTACATTAATTCTATGGAATTTTAATATGCCATTGTCTATAGATATACACCACTTTATTTCATTCTATGTATGCTTTGGACATGTGCCCATGTCCTTGTGTGTGATTTCTTTATTATGCATACAAAACTATTAACATGTCCTTCAATGTGACTCTAATCCAACCTTGATTTTTATATTCATATGTGGAAATTTTAAAATGTCATTTTATGTCTTTTATTTCTCAAATTTAGTGACATATGCCCATGTCACTTGTATTGTTTCCCCTTGGCCTACTTAATGTGGTTCATGTGTGTTGTATGTATGTTTTCATGTATGCATCATGACCATGACACTTATCTCTTGATTTTTATACACTATAGCTTTAGATGACATGTGGGACCTCATACATCTTCCCTTACTCCTTAGGTGCCATGACAGACATCATGCCCCATCTCATAGGTAGTTGCTCAGTTTATTACTCAAATTTTCTATTCATATACATGATTACATAATTATATCTATCTTGATAACCTTTTGAATGTTAATATAACATATATAATATATTACAAACTTATTCTTAGATTATTTTACATTATTATGTCATTTATATACATTATATTGGTTTATTATGCAAATAACATATAGTGTAGGCTATCACACATCTTGTAGATATTTTTATTTTGAGGAAATTTATTTCACATGGTTTTCAGGAAGTTTATTGCACATACTCAATAACTCCCCTCAAAACAGGTGGAATTCAAAGAGGTTTATCATAGACATAAGACCATATGAATTACATCAGAGTAAATTTTCCATCATGTAGGCCCAAAATCCAAATCTTAATTTCAAAAAAACACAGTGGAAAATAGTCAAATAGAGATTAGAGTTAGTCTAATATAAAAATAGAATAGTTAGACATTAGTACCAAAAGTGGAAAGTGGCACCACAATGCTATTGTCTATTCTTCCTATAAGAGGAAATATAGATTTAACAAAAAGGCACAATAGTTACAGTCTAGGTTTTCATTTATTTTAATTATAGATTATCAATTTTTACTCAATTTTATTTAGTTTTACACAAAATCATACCAATTTGATCAGAATTGAGGCATAATGCATGGCATGATAACTCCCATTTTGGTTTTATATACTTAGATATAGATTATTACAAGTCAATCCAAAATCCATATGCTTAGATATTAGATTTGTGGGCATGTACATGACACATCATTTTTGTATACTCACTTATGCACTAGTTGATTAGATGGAATGGTAAACTCTATTTAATTATATATTATGTACACACTAGACACTATGTTATAATTAGTACACCATATTTCTTCCTTAATCCATCTATATCATTTAACATTATCACATAGTCCATGAGCTACATTCTTGAGTTCTTGAGAGACCCCTATGATGAATTTCATTTTAGAGTTATTAAGTGGCCATAGCTCCATTATATATAGTTTAAGTTATAATCATACAACTTAATTTACATTGAAAATTTTAGTTAAAGATGCATCTAATACACATGGGTAGGTAATGATGGATTTATAGTCTACTTGAGTTCTTGATCCACCTACACAAGATGGTTGGAAAATCCATTAGTCAAATCTAAGATATTCATAGATCATGATACACAAAAAATGGTGGGAAATGATGATTCCAAACTAGATTGAGTTATTTAGCCACCCACACATGTGGATTGAACAAGCCATCATCTTAGTCCAAGATATTCACTAATTGATCACTATCTACACACACATAGGCGGTCACCAAGTTTTTGTGTTGGTTTGTATACCCAATGAGGTGTATTCATTCATTTCCTCGATCCTATCTCTTTACTTAGTTTTTATATATAATTTTGATATCTATTAAGGATTTATCTATGCATGTTTCATTTTTAGGGCACACAATGTAACATGCTTCACATACCTAGATCCAAAGCCATGGGATTTGCCTCAAAGGTAAGTCCAAATATGCTTCTTTTCCTTTATCCTAGTCATTTAAATTTAATTAATTTATATAATAAGCGGAGGGAAAATTTAATCATATAAAAATGTCACTTCAGTACTAAGAGTGTTATTTGAGACCACCCATTCCTATTTTATCCCTATACCTATCGTAGGGCCTATTTAGATACTTATCCATCTTTCATATAAACCAAAAACATCCCTACACATCTCAAAATTAGTCCTAGACCATTATTTATGTGTCCAAGCCCTTAGTGGCTCAAGTTATACCACTTGAACACTTGCATAACAACACTATTGTCTTATTTGGGAGATATTGTCCTTTTCCCTCTTTTTATCTCTAGTGGATATCTGTTCAATTCCTAAGACATATAGGGTTGGCCTAGACCTATTTAAAACCATGTACAAGCACTAGAATTTTATATGTGCGTGCGTGCGTGCATGTGTGTGTGTGTGTGTGTGTGTGTGTGTGTGTGTGTGTGTGTGTGTGTGTGTGTGTGTGTGTGTGTGTGTGTGTGTGTGTGTGTGTGTAGACACACACACACACACAAACATGACTTTGATCCATTTATCTAATAAGTGGAAATTAGATGCAAATACACACAAATATGAATAAAACAAGTTGTGCACAATCAAGTTTATTAATCCTTATTCTACCCTACTATATACAATAATATATAGCCATTTTAAGCTTAAAATACGTATATTTCCAATATTAACCCTCACTCCCATGTACAAGAACTAGAATAATACACACACACACACACACACACACACACACACACACACACACACACACACACACACACACACACACACACACACACAAACATGACTTTGATCGATTTATCTAATAAATGGAAATTAGATGCAAATACACACAAAGAAGCATCAAACAAGCTATGCACAATCAAGGTTATTAATCCTTATTCTACCCTACTTATATATAAAATAATCTATAGCCATTTAAAGCTTAAAATACATATATTTCAAATATTAATCCTCACTCAAGGAATCCACACTAAAATTCATATTATACTCAATTTCACATGCACTAGCACTTAATTGGGGAGAACTACATCAATGTTTATCCCTCCTTAGAGTATTAGTATGTAGCCAACTATCATCATAATAGGGTGGTGAGGATTTCCATCCTACCCAAATAACATTACATGTTTACTACTTATGCCAAATAAAATTACCTGATCACATGAAGGTTTAGGGTTTGCATACAAAATTATTCACAATAGGTCACATACATTGAATCAAGGTTTGCCCACATAGGAACAAGCTTGGTAGACTCAAACATGGGTGTTCCGAGAAGCTTATAATAGTTTATACACAAAGGAAACACATCATAAGTATAAATTAATATAACATTGTTACTATATATGGTAGGGCACTATTGTCCAATTTTTTTTTTGACACCTAGATCCAAATTTTGACACTCAAACTAGCTCTTGTACTAGTTTCTATCCTCTAGATCCCTCATATTAGGCACTTGTATACACTATAAAACCATACACTATGGACCTAGATGTCGTATTAACCTTTAAACCACCCCTTGGTCTCCTTTGGGTTAGATTATTTACCAATTACCCATTTAACACACTATTTCACCCATTAACCCCTTTAATTTGTTTTTGACACCTAGATCTTATTTTTGACACTCAAACCAGCTCTTATACTAGTTTTTAGCCTCCATATCCCTCATATTAGGCACTTGTATACACTATAAAACCATACATTATGGATATAACTATCACATTAACCTTTAAACCACCCCTTAGTCTTCTTTGGGTTAGATTATTTACCAATTACCCCTTTAACACACCCCTTCACACATTAACCCCTTTAGATAATTTAATTATTTAATTAAATTGGTTAATCCTATTTATACCTCACCTACCCAAACCCATGGCTAGTTGATCGAAACCTAGATTAAATATCATTTTTACCCTAGAATTTAATGTCTTAACTCCCTAGATTTCTTCCTCATGCATCCCCATGAACCCTTTATTAACCTCAAACCATTTCTAAATGTTTTAACCACTAGTCATTAGTGAAATTAGCTAATTTTATCTAATTTTAACTATTTCACCCTAACCTCTAGTGGTCACCCCTCAACCAGTGGTGGTTGACTACAACCGTTGATGGTTACATAAACTATCATAAGACCCATAATCATGGGGTTGAATCATGGAGTACAGAACATAGATCATTGAGATGAAAGACAAACAACTCTTGGAGAACCAAAGCTGAACTAAATTTAGTCTAGAGACTTAGAAAGCACATCACCATCCCAACATAAAGAAGTAAAGGGATGTCACTCTCTCCACATAGCTCTAGGATCTCAAGCAACTTCACCTCCACTCTAAGACTTCTTCAAGCTATCAACTACCAACAACCAAGCTATGTATATTATTCTTATTTTAAGTTTTAGTTATTTAGATTCAATAATTTTAATCTTGTAACTAATTTCAACCTCTCTCCACACCCTTTCTTATGTTGGAGTTTTATACCTCTAGACATAACCTCTTCCACCAGATTCCTATTGACCATTCTCAACCACTTAAATATCAAATCCCTAACTTGAACATCTCTAAGGATCCCTATTTCTCACCAACCATTAACCCACCTCAAACAACCCATAAAACACTTTTTCAACCTACCCATAGTCCATTCTACCTAGAACCAATACCCTATCAAAACCCATAGTGACTGATAGCGGTCATCTTCAACTATTAATGGTCATCTATTGACTGATGATAGTTAAACCTGACCACTAATAGTCATACCTTGACTGGTGATGGTCATTATGTAATCTTATTTCACCCAAAAAAACAAGCCAAAAACACATATTCATCTCAAACAAAAACCTTATTTCTTAACCTTTATCACTATATAGACTTAGCAGCAACAACCTAAACCACCCCTTAATAGTTTAGCATTTATCTTTAATTTTATTTTGTTAAAACTAAAATTTATTTGAAAAAGTATTTTTTCATATTGATTAATTAATTTAATTATTTTATTCAACGTTTCTTATCAACACTTTTCTTAACATTAACTTATCTAAATGTGGATTGATAGCCTCTAAGGAAGTTGTATGCTTCTTGGATCTAGTTTTCACTAAGCAATCCACCGACCTACCTTATTAACCAACCCTATTTTCTAGTTTCTATCTTATTTGTAGGTCATCCTCCCTATAAAAAGAGTTCTCAATAATTTAATGATTACATGCACATAAATAAATTGGGTTCTTATACCACACCCTTATTCTTTAAATTTTACTTTCCTTAAAAGAAAATAATCAAAAAATAGTGAAACATTCTAGCATGCATGACGGGACCATTGAGTCTTTTCTTGGGTTTGTAGTTTGAATTTAGGTTCTTTTATTCTTATTTTATGCCAATTTAAATGAAATCAAAATTTATGTTGGGCTTAAAATTAACCTTTCATAGATTATTTACTTGCATATTTATCTCACATATCTTAATTAATCAAGTAAATTAACCATTGCCTCACTTCTTTGCACACACAATATTAAACCATTTACACCAAATAAAACATCAAACACTTGACATATGGCCTGACTAGGGTTTCATCTCCTAGTGGTAAACCTTCACCCTTGGCTATCCTACTTTGACATCATTACTAAGAGGAGAAACCAAAACTCAATTCTTTGATTGAGTATAATCTCTAACATTTGCTATATATTGGCTAAGAACCTGACACCCTTATCATTTTGGTGTGTGAAGTGAGGGACAAGGCCCCAATATCAAGCCATGCATCATTTCCAATATAGATAATGTTGAGTGCCTAAAATACCTAAAAACAACATTATATTTCTTATCTAGTACGTATTTCAAATTACCAAGTTGTGTCACATGTTTTTCTTAAAGCTTAAGGCATAAGCCACAAGAGAGAAAAAAGAACCTTGGGATTTAACATGATTTAGTGTGTGTTTTATCTTCTTTGACTTTTTTCTTTTCTTCCCTTTGTTTGAGTTTTTAGTATCTAACACCCTTTAGAAACTTCCTATGATCTTTCCTTCATCCACCTCATCTCTATTGCCTTATTTAATGATGAGCCATCCTATATTTTTGTCTAGAGATTCTAACTTTTTTAGAATTCTAGAAAACAAACCTCTTGCCTTATATTTTTACCTTACATCACAAACCACTTGTGCTCCCAACTTCACCTATAATCAACTTAACCTCACCTACACTCAACCCAAACTCACCTACAATCAACTCAACCTTGCATACGATCAACCCAATCTCAACTACATCTAATCAATAAGCTCTCAAAAAATATTTGATCATCATAACAACCAACCAAAAAAATTTAAACACCTATTTGATGATTGTCACAACCCACCCTAACCATCATATCAACTACCTCAACCTCACCAATCTTTGGGTTACCTATCTAACCACTTTATCAACCACCTCAACTGCATCAAACTTTAGACTACCTACCCCAAACATCATGTCAATTACTTAAACCCACTTTTTGGCAACCCTATTTACCTCAAAACTAAGATTTGGTCTATCCCCTTAGTCATTCAACCAACAACCATCAACCACACCTATCAAATCAACCTACCTTACCCACCTTACCAATATTATCAAACTTGTCAAACCAACCAACCTCATCAAATCCAACTAATAACTATCAACCAAACTTTTCAAACCTACCCAACATATCCAATCAACCTACCTTATAACCGTTACCTACCTTACCCAACATATACAATCAACTTTACCCAAATTATCAAACCAACCCACCTTATCTACCTTATCAAATCAAAATACCTTAACAACATTATCAACCTCATCAAATCAAACCAACACTTATAAAACAAACTTTTAAAACCAAACAATCTTATCAAATCAACCAAATATTTCAAATCAATCAAACTTATTCAACTAACCCACTTCATTGATCCCACCAATTAGCTCACAACCTCAAGATCCATTAGCACACCCTCTTCTTAGGTAGTACACCACACTAATGGAGTCATATGCCTCAATCCTTGACACAATCTTGAGTATTTATATCATTAGACTTCCTCAAGTTAAAGCCATCAATAGTTCTCTTCCAAAACTAATTTGGTTTATAGATAAATAGTTTTATATGTACCATCACACAAACAATCATGTCATAGATAGATTTTAGGATTTTTAGATGTTTGTCTAAAACTTTATCGATCAAAATAAGGTCCTAAATGATATTCTCCATGTTCCCCCTAACCTAGCCTTAAATGTCTTCAAGCAATCCATCCTTGAACATCTTCCTACACCCATTTTGTGGAGACCCATAATCAAAGCCCTCAACACAATGAGGTCCCTTCATTTAATTTGGTCCTTAGTGAATCTCTAAATAAGGAAACCATAATCAAAACCAAAAATAATCCACTTGTTGACCAAGTGAAACCTTTTCAATTTCCTTTTTAAATTAACACTAACTAAGAATCAACCTTAACCCAAACACTTGTTAACTAAGTAGAACTTTCATAACTTTCCTTCAAAGCCACAATTAAAGAAACCAACCTACCTATTCCACTTCCCCTTTTAGTGGATCAACCTCAAATCAACTTACCTCTTCATCCTCCTTACAAATTGGAATCACTCCCACCAACCATATTTCTTCTACTTACCCATTTTGTGGAACCAACCAAAACCCTTCTACATATTACACCTACCCTTGTAGTGGATCAGCCTATAAGTAACCTACCTCTTATAATTCTTATTTTAGTAGATAAAAAATCAATTCAAACTAATGTACCTCTTCCACTTCTTCAAAAGGTGGAATCACTACCAACAACCATATCTCTTCCAACTACCCTTTTATTAAAGCAAACCCAAAATAAAAATACCTTAACTAAAACCAACCCAACCTTGCCTAAATCCAACCCAACCTAAACCAAAACCAAACCCATCTAATAATTATATAATATGATTTTATTTATCTACCTAATGAAATTCTCTTTGGTTTGATTTCATTTTAAATAGGGTCAAATATTTATCATCTTACATTAATAATCAAACCAAAAAAATAAGCAAACCAAATCAACAAAATAAATCAACTACTCAACATAACTCTATCAACCAATCAAACTGACATCTAAACAAAATAGATCAACTAAAATCAACCCAAATTTTAATCCAAACCTAACCAACTCATCTACCAACCTAAACCAACATCAAACATTCATTTGAGATTTATTACATAACAACCTCAACTACCCTTTTATCCAAGCTACATGTGCCACACCTAAGCTCCTTCATTAGGATAATCAAACATTCTTGTCCAACTTATCTTTATTATAGGATGGTGTTATCAACATAGTTACTAGACCCCAAACCTACCCATGTTATACCAAACATAATTTCCCTCACCTTAGCATCATAGAGGAGATCTGACCTGAACCACCACCTACAACTTAAATTTTACACCAACTAACAACTAAAAACTAACAATTAACAACCCTTGAGATATGAATGAAGTCATATTCATCCTTCCTAATCCATCTTTACTAACCAACATCTTCACTTGAAATCCTTTTCTTGCCTTAATTTTGCATGGAAAAAGTAATAGGGTGAACTCTCCCTCCAAATGACTTTGACCATTTTCCATTTTCCAAAACTCACCTTCAGTAACTTCACCCAAAACTTCAAAAATAACATTTTTCCCCCAACCCAACCTCACCTTGCCTAGATTAACACCAAGCTAAGACCAAAACCAATCCTTATCACGTATAACTTAACCTACACCTCACCTAGCCTAGCAATGATCTAGCCTTAAACCAACCTTGAGCTTAACCAACCTTTAAACAAACCTAAGAAAAATATTTAATTTTAAACCATATCTTATGAACTCTTATACCCTTGAATCTAAATTTACACCAATTTATGGTGAATCATCATTTATCAACCCCTGACCATCCCTGGTCAATTTCATAACTAAGGCCTAACCTGAACCTTGACTTTTCACCTAAAACACTCAAATATACCTAGAAAATTACAACCAAGCAACATTGTAGCCAAGAAAGACTACATACCATCACCTAACCAACCTTACCTCTTGCCTCTATCAATCCATAATCTTTTCCATGTCTAATCAAATGTCAAAAAAGTAATTTGTATGTATGTATGGATATAGGGTATATCAAAACCTAAAACCCTCAATGCTTTGTATTTGCATCTATTCTTTTTAAAGCCAAGTTCTCAGTCATCTTGTGTCTAACTTCAGCTCATCCCTTATTTTCAATCACCTTCATTTCCTTATTTTAAGGACAACTAATTAAAATAGGATCATTTGATTATCCATCACAACCTTATCATAATCCTAAACATGGGTACCATGGCTCTACTCATGGCATGATTCTCATGGACATTTTTTCCCTTATAGGATGGATCCCCATGGTCATGGTCACTTAAATGTCCTTTACCCATCATCAACCTTCTTATCCTATGGATTATCCTTCATAAAGGAAATCCTTAGGCATTCATAGACTAGTCCATGTCTAAACCATCATAATATAAATTTAGGATACCAAAATATCACTTGGGTTAAAAATATCTCACATACAGATTACTCCCTTAAAGGAAAAATGCCCAAAACTATCAAAAAATGATGCAAAAAAGGGTATACTACTCCCTTAAAGGACAACTATCAAACATAAACAAATCCAAAGCTTAGACCACTCCCTCAAAAGATGGATAAGTCAACCATTTGTCATGAAATAAATCACTTTGAATATTACCACATCTATAAGTTTCCCAAACCCATCAAATAAAATAATCAAAAGACCCAAAGTCGAAATTCAAAAGTCAACAACAATCCCAAATTAATCTAAAATTATCTTTCATAAAAGTCAAAAGGTAGACTTCTTGCATCAATCAATCTATACCAAATTAAGGGCATAGGCATTATTTATAATGGTTCTTAGGTCACATATAGAATGTGAAAGCCACCCCACAAGAAGGTTACACTATCTATCCATTCATATTTTACTTATCATCCATCTTCCATTTTACCCTCCAAAAAATAAGGGATTTTGAGCTTACTTGAAAATATGTGATTAAGTTATTTCTTTTAACCAAAGAAGCAATAATAATGCAAAGCATGATAAGGGTTTATATTCATAAGCCTATCCATATTTCTATTATGGTCTTTTTAAATTGGATAATTTCAACCTCTTTCTACTTTTACGACTATTTGTTAAGGCATATGTCTTCCCTTCTTGAGTCATTAAACCCTAACCACCAAGTTTGCACCTTTTCACCAAGAAATGGTCCCCTTTTTACTAAACTAGGTGGTACACTAAATTGGGATAAACTATTTGAACACTACCTAGCCAAACTTTTTATAGCAACCATTACCACAACCATTCCCACATCAGAGAATACCTTACTTCTCCCCTAACCTACCAACCAATCACCTAGCCTTGGTCATTTTGGCCTACCATTTGTACTTTTTATCGCTAACCTTTCCTTGGTCATTTTAACACATCAACTACTTTGCCATACTTGACTAAATCATGATATTTTTGTGTACTAACCATTTAGGTATGTCAGAGCATGACCCTTTATGGTCTTGACACCTACGGCCATTTTTTCTTCTTAGGATAAAATCCTACTTTTGGATCTATATAAATACAACAACCTTACTTAAGAGACTTAAGTTTATAGGAGTAACCCATATCAGCTATGCCTAACATTATGGCCTGGTTACCTTGTCACTTATCCTTCTAGTACTATCCTTATTTTACCATCTACCTCAACTATGGAAACTTAGTCTTTTTGTGATTTATGATATTACACTTAGTCACATTTTTTTGTACCCATTCACATAGAAATTCCCAACCAAAAAAACTAACCTTGTCACTTACCTATCCATCTTATTAAACCTACACCCTATTTTATTCTCTCATGCTCACCCAAATTTTGGACCCCTATGACTCTAGACACCTTTTCTCAAGAGACTTACATTTATAAGTACACCCATATCTGTTAAACATAATTTAGTGGCATATTTCACTTATCACTTATCCTCCTTGTAGCATCCCTACTTTCCACTTCATACCATCCTACCCATTTATCTACATATGCACACTTGTCAAACCTAAATCTAATTTCATTTTCACCACTATGATTCCTAGCTTGAGGGGAAACACATCCTCCCATACTTGGGGCATATAAACTTCTACCAACCATCCATTTTTATTTTTCATCTTGATGATACAAATTACATAACAAAAAGGTACAAAATGTAGACACTATAAAACCATACACTATCACTCTAGATGTCACATTTACCTTTAAACCACCCCTTGGCCCCATTTAGGTTAGATTTATTTACCAATTACCCATCAACACATCATTTCACTCATTTACCCCTTTATCTAATTTAATTATATTAGTTAATCCTATTTACATCTCACCTACCCAAACCCATGGCTAGTTGATTGACACATATCCTATATATAATTTATACCCTAGAATTTAATGTCTTAACTCCTTAGACTTATTCCTCATGCATCCCCATGAAACCTTTATTAACCTCAGACCATTTCCTAATGTCTTAACTGATAGTCATTAGTGAAATTAGATATTTTATCTAATTTTCACTATTTCACCCTCACCACTAATGGTCACCCCTCACTCGATGGTGGTTGACTAGGACTATAAATGGTTAGATAAGTTAGCCCAGGACCTATGCCCTAGTGGTTGAATCATGAAGGATATAATAGGGATCATTAAGATCAAAGACAATAAACTCTTAGAGAACCATATCCAAACTAGAACCAGTCCAAAGACTTATAAAGCTCCTCACCATCTCAACACAAAGGATTCAAGTAATATCACTTTGCCCACATAGCTCTAAGCTCTCAAGTGGCTTCACCTCCACTCTAGGACTTCTTCAAGCTAGTAACTACCAATAATGAAGCTAAGTATCTTATTCTTTTTTTAAGTTTTAGTTATTTATATTTAATAGTTTAAATCTTACTATTAATTTCCACCTCTCCATACCCTTTCTTATGTTGGAGTTCTATGCCTCTAGACATAACCTCTTCTACCAAACACCCATTGACCATTCTTAACCACTTAAATATAAAATTCCTAACCTAAACATCTTTGAGGCTCCCTCTTATCTCCCTAAATGTTAACCCACCTCAAAAAACCCATAAAACCCTTCTACAACATACCATAGTTCATTTTACCTAGAACCAATAACTTGTCAAAACCCATAGTGACCACCAATGGTCATCTTCAACTGTTAGTGATCAACTATAGATCAGTGATGGTTATCCCTCATAGCCAATGATCATACCTTGACTAGTGATCGGAACTATGCAATCTTATTTCACCCAAAACAATAATCTAAAAACACCTAATCACCTCAACTAAAAACTATATTTCTTAACCTCTATCACTACATAGACTTAGTAGAAACAACCTAAACCACACCTTAATAGTTTAGCATATATTTTATTTTTATTTTTATAAAACAAGAATTTCTTTCAAAAAGTATTTACTCCATATTGATTAAGTAATTTCATTAATTTATGTAACCTTTTTTATCAACACTTTTCTTAACATTAGCTTATCTAAAGGTGGATTGGTAGTGTCCAAGGAAGTCATGTGCTTCTTAGATCTAGCTTTCGCTAGGAAATCCACTCACCTACCTTTTTAACCAATCCCATTTTCTAGTTTCTATCGTATCTGTAGGTCATCCTCCCTAGACAAAGAGGAGTTCTCTATAATCAACTGATTATGTGTGCATAATGAAACTAGGTTATTCTACCACACCCTTTTTCTTTAAGTTTTACTTTCCCTAAGAGAAAATAAACAAAAAAAATATAGAAACAACACTTTTTAGCTATGTATCCATGTATCTCCCTAATTATTATTATTACAAATATTAGTTTATCTCAGTTATTTCATAAATAATTATATGGACTTATTACATATTTATACCTTGATTTATTGTACTTAACGCCTTTAACAACCTAGGGCTTATAATAAATAAACACTAAAACATTAATTTACTTCTATGGTCAAAATCACAAAAAATTCTACATAGATAGATTTTAATATTAAAATAGTAATATATATAGTAAAAAACCCTAAGTATCATTCTTGTATGAAGCATAGTTATCTGTGATATAATTCTTAATGTAAATGATGGAAGACATAAAATAAATTGGAAATATTGGCACAAAGGAAAAATTATGGATTCATTGATTGAAGTAGTGGGTATTGAGAAGTTATACTAGCATAGGAAGTGGGATTAGCTTATGAATTCATTAAAGGATGGATCTTTTATTTATTATTAAAAGAGTTTAAAAATTGGGAGATTGTTGGGAAGTGTCTTAAATATTCATGGATTTTTGCAATGGTAGTTATACATAAGGTTGATGGTGCACAAGAAATAGTTATGAAAGATGTTTTATAGATTGATTATGTAAAATAAAGGTGGCTATGTAGACTTACATGAAGACCTAGGATAATTACATAAGATAATCAATGTGCATGAACTATAGTATATCTATGTATATTTAACTTCTTAATTTAATTACACTATGGAAGGTTTTTAAGTGAAACATAGTGGTTTAGTTGAAATAAGGTGTTGTGAGGAGTTGTGTAACATGTCAAGAAATGGTGGCTAACATAAGACATTTCATTACTCTTGTTTTACTTTTTTTGTTAGACTAAAAAAGTGAAAGTAATATATTGATGGTGCCCTACAATGGATTTTTAGGAGCATTACAAAATAATCAATTGGTGTAATATTTGGTGACCAAGGATTCCCCTACTACATGGGTGTTATAAATTGAGTGTCATACATAAACATGATTATTATTGGGAAGAAGATGATGCATAGTTTTAGGCTTTTAATTGATAGATACTTAGATGAATGAATTATGATTTCACATCATAAATTGTTTTTATTTTAATATATAGTAAAGTGTTATATGAATGCCACAAAACCTTGCCACTTATTTAGCATTTTAGAATGATTCAATTTATGTTATAATTAATAAATTTAATGTGCTAGGTTTTTTACCTGAAAGGATTGTTATAGTTAAAATTATGTGTATATATATGATTTTCATCATCTTTGTATGTTTATTGTTCACATAACATATCTCACATATGTTTTTTAATTATGCATAGGTTTATCCCCAACATTTTAAACATTTTTTCCATTTTCATTTTTTTAACAATTTATTTTTATTTTTTAAATTCCAAACCTTTTCAAAACTAAAAATAATTTTAACTTATTTAACATTTTAAAAAATTTCAACAATTTCAGCTTTTTAATAATTTAATTTTTTATTTGAAAGTTTTTATCTTTTTTTAAAAAACAAAGTTTTATTTATTTTTTCAACTTTTTTAAAAACTTCAACTTTTTGTTAAATCATATTTTTTGACTTTTTAAAAATAAATATACCATTTAAAAAAATCATCTTTTGAGAAAAAAATTATTATTTTTTAATTTCTTCATATTTTTGAAAATTTTAAACTTTTTATAAAAATATATATTTTTTAAAAATTTCAACACTTTTTTTAACTTTAAAAAATATCATTTTTTGAAAAAAAATCAAAGGGTTTTTTAATAATAATAATAATAATAATAATAATAATAATAATAATAACAACAACAACAAAAACAACAACAACAACAAAAAAACAATAATAACAACAATAATAATTATTGTTATGGTCATCATCATCATCATCATCATCATCATCATCATCATCATCATCATCAATCTATATTTAGTTTTTACATTCTATAATAAAACATCCATTTTTTATTTTTCTTTTTTTGAAACATTTCATATTTTTAATTTTCATTTTTTTTTGCACATTTACAGCATTTTTTAGAAGTTATATTTTTTATAAATTTCTTTAAAAAAAAAAAAACAACTTTTTAAAAATTTCAATCTTTTAAAACAAAAAATTAAGTTTATTTTGAAAATTAAACACTTTTGGAACATTATTGCATTTTTTTTGAAAATATTGAACCTTTTTCATAATTTTCAAATTTAAAAAAAAATGCCATGTCCCTGAAAGCATCTCATCGGCCATTACTAATGAAATTACATGGGGATATGATGGAGATTGGGCAGCTACATGCATGAACATTTCTCATGAAGAGATGGATTTCAAATTTTATGATCCATAATTATGCAAACACAAGGAAAATTTATTTCACAAAGTTGGAGGAAGTGTGCCTTTCAAGTCTTTTTTTAATCATTAAAATTAATCATTTATAGAACCTACCAAACTTCATCCTTGGTTTGATGGGAACTATGGGAATGGGGGGTGATAGGGATCATTTGGAACCAACCTCATTTTCTAAAGTATGAGGTACAAAAAAATTATGGAATAATCTCCATCGAGGTGGGCTTACAAAATTAATGTTGAGGATAATTGATCATGACATAAGTGTAGCGAGGGATTTTGTTATTGGTTGGAATAAGAGAGTTATGGACATAAGTGGAGTCAAAATCATGGTCATGTAGGAGTTTATTAGAGAAACTATGGGTATGTTGTGTGATGTACTAAAAGTGTATAAAGACCAATCAAAAAATAAGGATCTTCTCCAAAGGTTCTTTTGCACTAATAAGTTTGTCAAGATAGATAAGAAGGGATTCCCCCATGTTGGCCTCCCACACTAATACCCTGAGGTGTGCCTAAAAGTTATGAAATACTTGACACTTGAAAGTAAACACAAATTAATTTTATCCCATCATTTTTTACTCTTAAAGCACTTCTAAGGTTATAAAATTAGTCTCCCCTTTTATCTCCTAAAGTATCTGGAGATCACCTTTCTTGTCCATTAGGTTAATGATACCAACCCTGTACTACACTAAGGTCTCATCTTGCTTCCAGTAAAGCATGACCAAACCTTTCAAGGTAGGGAGATTCTTATGATGGGGTCCTCAATTGAGGAGGATTCCCCTAATGAAGACCCTACCTCAAGGTCCTATAGTCTATCATCTAGTACGCCCAAGCTAGCCCTCTATCTAAAATCTCTACTCAAGACCCCCCTCTAAAACTGATTGACCCTAAACCCAAACTGATCTGACTACATGAGGGTACCTTTGGTGAGGTGTCTAGCAAAGGAAAATTTCCCTTTAAATATAAGATCAAAAATAATAAAGAGAAGTTGGATAGTTTCAATAGTAAGTTGAATGAGGTCGAGATGAATCTAGAAGGACTCATACAAGAATGAAATGCCTTGAATAGACAAGTGAACAAAATAGTCCAATCCTTCACCCATTATACTAAGGTGGAAATGAACCCCATGAAACAACACATGATGGTGGTGAATACCCCCCTAAGATCCCTAACACTACTCCCATCAAGAGGACCTCATTGCATGAATAGGTGTAGAAAAGACCACAGATGATCTTACCTAGAGATGACACTAAAGGGCTTGGTAAAAAAATAAGGTCTAAGGTTTTAAATAATAATTAGGGTGCACAATATAATAAGACTAAATAAGATAAGGAACCATCAAATGCACCCTCCTAAACTCATTTTTTGTTTTCTATCTACTATTTTTCCTCTCATGGGGATATTTATCTAATTATTGTTTCTTTTTGCTATTCCAGCCTTTGGGGCTTGCTATTCTATTTTATAATTGTTAACCCTAGTTCATGGTCCCTATAAAACTAGGACTTTTTACCATATCAAATTAAAAAAACCTTCATATTTTTTTGATAAATTTAACATTTTACAAAAAAATCATCTTTTTTTGAAAATTTTCAAAATTTTATGAAAAACACTACTTTTCTCAAAATAATTCAAAATTTTGAAAAAAATCAACTATCTCTAGAAATATTAATATTATTTTTAAAATTTGCTTTTTTAATAAAACTTTATCATATTTTTTAAACAATTTCATCATTAAAAAATAAAATTTTAAAAATAACCACCTATTTTTTCCAATTTCCAATTTTTTCATTTTCTTTTACTTTTTTTTAGCTTTTTAGATTTTTTATTTTAAATTATTGAGTTAAATTTTATGTATGCCATAGGTGATACAATACAAGAAAAAAGGTAAGGGTGTACCATTATTATTTTTGAAATGTTAAACTTTGTTTAAAATTTGCATTTTTTTAAATGAACATTTAATAAAAAAATTTAATCATGTTGATTTTTTAAGTTTTTTTATAAATTATCAAATTTTTAAAATTTTGTATTCTTATTCAAAAAATTTTACATTTTTGGAAATTATTAATTTTTTAAAATGCTTAGTATGGTTCAAAAATTAAACTTTTCAACTTTGTAGTCTTTTTTAAAAATTTTCAATATTTTCAACATTTTCAATCTTTTGAAGCTATTTATTTTAAAAATTTTGAAATTTTTAACAGTTTCAAATTTTTAACAATTTATTATTTTCTACACAATATTTTATAAATTTTCAAATTTTTACAATCTTCAAAACTTTAACATTTTCAATATTTTTAATTTTAATGATTTTACAAAAATTCAAACAATTTAAACTTAAACTTTTTATAAAAAACAACCTTATCAACAATTTCATAATTTTAAAAAAATCAAAAAATTATTTTTTTCAACAAGTTTGAAGCATTTTTATTATTTCAAAAAATTTATGTGATGGTCCCTAATCCTATTTTAAAAAAGGTAGACATGGTGGAAGATATAGTAGGTGTTTTAGTCTCAGACAAAGTGGTTGGGGATAAATGTAAATCCTTTGTGTAGGTTATGTCTAGGTTGGTTTTGTTAGATAATAGGACTAATAAACCCATGTGGTTAATGGAGAGAATCCCCTTGATCTCCTTTGGGGATGAGGTTCTTGTTGAAGTGCTAAAAAACAAAGATGATTTTACTTCCAAGGGCCTTATCTAATATTCAAATTTTATTGGCCTAGCCTATGGTCTTTGCATGAATGGGTTTCAGACAAATGACAATTTTTCATGGAGGAAAACTATGAGAAATAACCTTGTGCCAAGTGACTCTTTATTGTGGTTTTCTAATTTTTTTAATATCACACCAAGATTTTATAAGATAAAACATGGAGATGGGATCAACATATTCTCTTCATGAATCCTTGGTTCCCCATTGTCAATCCTCTTCTATAGACTCTAATAATTGGGAATGTATCAGTTTGTTTACCCCTTTCACCCTTACAATTTTTTGATGCATCATACTTATAGATTATTATAAATGTGTTGAGTGAACTTCTATCAGTTGATTCCTCCATAAATTTACACTATACTACCTTTGCTCGGATCTTGGTAGCATTGCATACATTCAAAAACCTTGTAGCTACTATTAAAATCAAAATTAAAGACATATGTTGGATTGAATCTCTAGATAATAAAGTAATTACATTTATATATGACTATGGTTTCAAGTTTTGGCACATTTTTGCTAATTATCCCAACTCTAAGCGAAAGATAGTGGCATCATGGTGGAAGGATGCTCTTCTATCCCACCATATAGTATTTACAACCTGCACTTGTTTAACTCTAAAAATATAGATTGGGGTTATCTATGGTGAAAGATAATAGAGATATCCTAAGGTATAAGTGTGATAAACTATCTCTATAGTAGGCCAATTAGATTCTAAAACTAGATATAACATATGCTAAATTTATTAAACTAAGATAGGATAAAAATAATTATTATAACTATGCTAGCTATGGAAATAATAAGGAAGTAATATAAATAATTGGTTTGAATTTTGACATGGTTTTGGATCTGGTACAAGTATCAAGTAGACTACGAGAGGATTATAGAACAATTACAAATTTTTTGATTGACTACCTCTAGAGCTATAGACAGTAGTGTCAATCTTAGATCATTTTGTCGACAATACTATCTAAACTTAAATTAGGTTTCATATATGGAATACCTAATAGAAAAGGATGCAACCACCTAAATGATTTTGGGTTTGTCTTTGCCTTCACTCTAGTGAGTTCATATCTAGGTCATGGATTGTTTCTCCTCATAAAATTGTAAGAACATAGTTATTCATCTCTATAGTGACTTTGGAAAAAATGGGTTAGTGGGAAAAAAGTGTCGATCTAACCACAAAAACCTCTTTATTAGTGAGTGTTTTATATATAGCCAATACTCTGAAGAGAGACTTAGGCTGATGTATTTATCCCCTACATGTTGGTTTATGTGTGAATCATGCAATATGTGCAAAGTAAGTACAACATTGATATAGCTTGTAACTTATAAAATATAGCTCTTGGGATGATCTTTAAGGAATTCAGACTTATGCATGTGTTTTCCCTATTACTGATATGGAAATAGGAGAAAATAAGGAAGTGTTGCTTTATCGAGTGTATGATTGAATGTTTTGATAAGTTTCCTTAGGTTTTTTCTAGATGCATGATAGGTTTTTTCTAGGTGATGAATGAATGAGGGTTGATCTTGTATATATATATCAATCCATTTAGATAAGTAACTTGCATTAAATCATTTTGACCAACCATTAAGATACATTTTATTTGAAAATTAAATGACTTTAGGGATTTAGATACTTAAATCACAGTAGGACACCTGCATTGATGTAGGTTTAAATCTAGGATAATATAATCTAAGGAACAAGAAAGTAGTTACATACTAAAAACTTGTAGAGGTGGAAGATAATTAGGTTTTTAAAAATTTAGTTAAGATAGTAGGCCTAGGTCATCATCATAAGACTAGTCAGAACAAGAGATAGGCCAAGGGGTAAATAATAGAGTAAATTCAAGAACTTATAAAAGTAGGAAATACCCCAAACTGAGAGGGACAACCAATTTCTTAGTTTTCTAATTTTATAAACTGAAATGATATATAATTCATAAATATAATTAAAATTTTCCCCCATTAATCTACTAATGAAATTGATGGTTTAAAGGATAAAAAATGCATACCAGATTGTATATAACACACCTTACATTTTATTGAGTCCAATATGACTAGCCTTTTAATGATTGACCTGAAACCAAGATCATGTTACAATATATAATTAGTGCATATAATCTTGAATTAAAAGTATTGAAAATATTTAAATTGAAAGATTAAGGTTCTGGAGTACACTTGTGTATCGAGTAACCATCTTTCCCATTAGCAAGTTGATTTGAATAAATATATCATTATAAGGATCTAAAATTCATTTTAGGAAAAATATATAAATATGTAAAGTGCATATATCTATGGAGATAGAGATAAAGATATATTATAAATCACATTCCCCCAACCTTAGAAAAAAGGTAAGTTTCTACCCAGTAGTTGAGATTAGTTTAACCATGCAACCCATTCATACTCATAACCTACTGAATGTGAGTGAACCAATTAAAATCACATTATCAAAATTGTGAGGCTAGATGATACAATAAATTCCAACATGAAAACTTGGAAATTTTTAGTGATTTAATCTACTCAACCATACCAAAAAAGTGAACCAACTACTATAATTAGTTAGTTCAATACATTCCATAAAAGTTTATCCTAATGGGTGATGATAGTCCTTGACAGAGTTTTGAAATATGAAACTAATTTGTATTTTTCAATATTAAATGCACATTTCAAATCATATACACATTAGATATGTTTAATACTAAAAATATGTATAATAATGGTACTAAAGTATAGAATTTTATCACAACTATGAATTTCAATTATATAACTTTGTACATTGGCCCACTCAAAAACTAAGTGTGGAGAAAATGATTCCAAAGAATGTGCTAATTATATATGGAGTAATTTGAAAACTAAAATAAGTTCCAATATGGAGGAAATATTTTTTAAAAATTCCCTTATTTCAATCTAGAGATGTAAAATAATAAATACGTGTGGAGAACATGCTTCCAAAGCATTCCACCAATGAATATAATTTTTTCCAAATGTGAATAAAGTGTGGAAAACATGTCTCTATGACATGCCTCCACTGATATGTCTAACCCTTTGAGGTGAGATAAGAATATAAACTTTTAGTTACTTCACCTCAAAATGATAAGACAACTGAATAATCTGTGAATGTAACCATGTAACATATAAAAGAACATGTCTAGGTAAATCTAAAATTAAAGTGCATATAAAAATTTGATCACATTAAGGCATAATATGCATGATAAATATCATGTAAATGTATAGATAGTAAAATTACAATCTCAATAAGAAAATCAAGCACACACACAAGATCACTCAAAATTAAATCAACATACAATGGTTCTAGGAGAATGAAAGCAAGGGCATTTTAAAATGTTACATAATTAAAGGGACTTGACTTAGTCAAATATACAAAAAATAAATAATGACATATTTATTTTTTACATAAAATAAATAATGACATATTAAAATTTCAAATAAAGCACACATTATAGGCATAACACATGGTACAAGCATGGGGGCCAAAAATAAAGGAGCATATTCAAATGCTCAAACATGAAATCAATAGTGAGGCAAGATAATAAAGGAAGTGAAAAAATTAAAGCATAAGTAACCAAATTAAACATATCATAATAACCCATATATGAAATGTATTATAAAAAAATCAATTACATAGTGTATACACATAAAAAAATTAAACTTTATCAATTAATGATGTTTTGTCTATTATCAGAACCCATCGAGTCTCAATCTATTTGAGTGCACATATTAAAAGGTGTACAGGGAAAGGAGTGGGAAGACTAGTGGTGCTTCTTAATATTGGTTTTTCCTATACCACCATTTACAACTAACAAAAACCTCTCTTATATATTTCCCTAATATTTGACACCTCCCTTATACACTATTTCAAACAATTCACCACCTCAAACAACCCCTACCTAAGTGAAAACAAATTTCTATCATTTATCAAAAAAATTATCATGGGATGACCTTGTTCATAAAAATAAACACATTACAAGATTAGGTCCACCCTAATCAACTTAGTTGATAACCTAAATGCTTTATTTATTAAAAAACATGGTTGACTGGATTGATTGTATCAGCTAAAACTTTAGAAGGGCTTATGGTTAGATCCAGATACATAAACACATCCTTTTCACCATTTTCAATAGAGACAGATAGATATAATCATTCATTTGTGCTTCTTTACAATCTACTCTTCGACCATTGTACTTGAGTCATTTTTTATGATTTCCACTTGGAGACAAGAATTTGTCTTGTGTAAAAGTCTTGGATGTATAATAAACATCATTTAGCCTAGATATGGCCTACGTTTATGATCCTTACAAACCAAAACAACCTCTTAAAAATAACCATTGGTGAAGGGAGAGATTGAGCCTCAATGAGTTTGTCTTCAAGGTAAGTATTTCTATCTTACTCTATTTTGGTAGATAGAAGTAGCATAAGTAATTAATTTTGAATGTATTTATCTCTCCATGCATTAGGATTATACACACACACACACACACACACACACACACACACACACACACACACACACACACACACACACACACATACATATATATATATATGTATATATACATATGTATATATGCATATGCATATATATATATATATATATATACATATCTACATATGTTATATATATGTATATGTGTGTGTATATATATATATATATACACATATACATATGTATAACATATGTATATATATATATATATATACACACACATACATACATATATATATACATATATATACATATATAGATATATATATATATACATACATATATATATATGTATATATATATATGTATATATATATGTATATATATATACACACACACACACACACACACACACACACAGATAGTATGTATATAAGATTTGCTTTGCTTTGTCATTTTCTTTAATAAGAAAACATAGGACCTAGCTAGGTTTATTATGTGGTATTACTTTAGTAGATGATTGAGAAACTTATTTAGTGATATTGTGTGGTAAGGGAACCATTATTTAGGTCTAGTAGATCCATATTGGTCATGACCCCAATTTTATAAATGTATCAAAAAGTGGAAGGGTTAGTGTGATTTATCTTCTCTGAGCTAGTATTCATTTATAGATCAGCTTCACTTTCCCTTGTATATATTCTGGTGAACTTGATGGGAAATAAATCTTGAAGGTTTTATTTCACACCTTAATTTATTATCATTTATTAATTATTTCATTTTTACATCATTATATCAAAATTATTGACTCCGTCTAACTTTTTATGTGCAATTTTAATACACAGTCAATCCAATCAACTCTATTTTTCTTTATGTAGGTCATATTCAACCATAAGTAATTGGATCAATCATATTGAATTGTTGATTACTTTACATACAAGTTTTTAAACTTAGTGAACCTAGTTGACTCTACTAATAGGCTAACAATCTTCATCTGGACAACACCGTATAAAAAATAATAATTTCAGCACCTTCAAAATCATTAGATTCACTCTCACCATCTTATTCATTTATTTTCTTGATTAAAGTCCTATTTTTCATAATTTTTAGTCTTCAAAAATTTAACTCTACTAAAAATATGAGTCCTTTACATGAAGAGTATAGGGTTGGTTAAGAACACCAATTATGCAAATAATTCAAAATAGAATTGATTGGGTCAATTTTGTTTGTTGAAGAAAGAGCCAAGAAAAATTAATTGAATGAGTTGACTAAGTCTCTTAGGTAATAAATCAAGATATAAAACTATGTCGATCCAGTTGACCTAGATCATTGTAGGGTTACAATTTTATAAATTGAAAAATGTGAAAAATAGGATTATAATGAAGAAACTAAACGACTATGGTAAGAATGAACTTAATGATTTTTAACATGCTAAAATTTCTATTCTTTATATCATGTCATCTAGATGAATACTTTTATCCTACCAGTAATGTCAACCAAGTTGACATAGTTTTATAGATTTATTTCTTACCTAAGGGACTCAATCAACTCATTCAACTATTTTTCTTGGATCTTTCTTTAATAGACAAAATTGACCCAATCAATTCTATTTTATTCTATTTACATATTGGGTCATCTAAACTGACCCTGTAATCTTCAAGTAAAAAAATTTATTCACTTTCATTTTATTTCTTATTTAGAGTAGCACAAATATACTAAATAGGAAGTTTTAATTTATCAATTGAGTCACACTATTTTTATTTTATTCACACACTTACAAATCACATAATATTAAAAAATATTAAACAGAATTTACCCAAGGTCTACCTTATTATATTTCATCACCAAGGGGTAAAACAACCTAGTTTTCTAGCCAAGTATAAATATGTGATTGATCGTATTTATTATAAAATCACCAGACACCCTTATTGTTTCAGTATTTTGAAGTGAGGGGTAGGCCCCAATACCAAGCTAATACCATCACCAATACATATTCCTTTCAACATTTACTACTTGAAACCATCCTTAGATTACTTTTCTTGTTCCTTTTTATAGCCAATTCTCTATCACATTTATTTATAAAAGTTATAATTTAAAACATTCAATAATGACAACATATATTAGTATTTATATTTTTTCTACTTTCTCTCTAATAATTATATGTTTTATTATAAAACATATATCATCTAATATTGGTGTAAGGTTTGTACTCTGTACCATAGCTAGATCATCTAGTTTGACACAATTTCCTATGTGTTTATCTCAAGTATTCTACAAAATAACACAAGATCATCTATATTAATAACTATCAAAACCTGTCTTCATCTTTAAAACACACTTGACCCACTTAACATTATATCATATAATTTTTCTTTTCCACAAAACATAGTAATTATATTTGATCCAGTCTCTCATAGGTTGGTCTCTAGTGATTTCACATATAACACAATCAATTGATCTAACTATGTCCTTTACTAAATGTTTTCTTGAACTTACCTCTAAATTTTTTTGACCTAGTTGACTCTATACCTCTTGGTTGATACTCTTTTGTATTTGGTTAACTCTACTCCTAATTTTCACCTATGCTATCTGATCTTAGATTCCTATTCCAAGCATCATGAAATCCCATATTAGAATATTTTTGGACAACTTTAATCCATTTAGTAAATATATAGGATGTTTTATCCTTCCTAACCTTTCTATCCAAGAGGATTATCATTATTGGTGAACTTTTTTTCACCCCTCATCTTTGGAATGTAATATGGTTGAAATTACCCCAACTGATGATACTGATGGATGAGATCCATTTCACACTTCTCAAGACACTTCACTCTCTAAATCACCTTATTACACTTTAGGATTAATTGAAACAAGATTAACCAATAACCCTATAGTAAATATTTTAAGCACCAACAACCCATCCCCTAACAGTCCTCCACATAGTAACCCATTGCCTAATACCAATTTAGGGAATATTCCTTCTACCAATCCTAAAAATCTACCTTTAAATACTCATAACCCCAATCCACTAATTGATATCACTCAAATTCTTAAAAAAATAGTGCAACAAATGAATATTATGAAAATATCTAATACTTCTCAAATTATGAAAATACAACATCATTTATGAAACATGACTAATCAGCCTCCTATTCTCCTATGTCAAAATAACCAATAAATTATTTCTCCATCTCTTATATTTGCCATCCAAAATATCATTCCCCAACCCATTATGAAAAACAAAATGATCTAAAATTCTCAAAATGAATCTTTAGGCCCCTTCATCATTTCTATTGATATTGGAAATATCTCTCCAAATATTAAATATGATGGGACTAAAGACCCTGCATCTTTCTTTAAAACATTTGGTAAACTTTATAAAGAGTGGATTCAAATTAATACCTTTGTTAATACCAAACTTTTAGTTAAAACATTCATAGGAGATGTATTAGAGTGGTATAATCAACTCCCTCAACATTATATATGGAAACTTGAGGATTTAATTAATCATATGGTTAAATAATTTCAACACAATGATCTTCCTACAAACTATCTTAGCCATTTCATCAATGCTAAACAACCCACTTCTAAATCAGCTCATGATTTCATTAAATGATGGAAATCTTTGGATCATAAATATGATCATAACATGATTGATGATAACTTTGTAAAACTATTCATAACCACCTTAACACTTTCCATTCAATATAAGGTTAGAACTTTTTCTCCTCAAACTCTAAATGATGTAATTGATCAATCTAAAAGACAATAATTTATTATGAAATATTTTGAGCCCAAAATTAAAACCATCAAGGGATATTTTCAAAACTCCACTAATGTAATCACTAAAAATCCTCCTCAAACAAAACTAGGAGTAGTCAAAGTGGATAACCCCAAAGCTTCCCATGCAATCCTAACTATTCAATAAATTAGATAACTATTAACACCTTTTCAACCTTTCATTTACATTAATAAATCAACCTACATGGTATTATCTTTATAACAAAATGGTTTCATATTGATGTGGGTCATTCCCATGAAACATGTCATGGGATTACCAAATTTTATACTTAGTTTATGTTAGGAGATACATTTAATCATGATGCTATGATCAAAATATAGCATCATGATTATGTTAATGCATCTCAAAATAAATAAGTTATTAAAACTTCCTCCTCTAAACATTAAAAAAAAAACTTTTTATTTCCAACCCATAACATTGAAATGAGGATATATGCACAATTGATGTTGACTATGACTAATGTTATACTAATTCTCAATATTTGAATGTAGATAGACTCAATTATTGATGTAATCCCACCCATAAGGATCCCATCACTAAGCCAGAAAGTGATTTTTTGATGAGAAAATTTTCAAAGACACCACTATCACTACCATACCTTCTAACACAAATGAGAAAACACTCCCACAACTATAACATCAAATTACCTCTATTCCTACCAAAACAATCTTACCCTCTAATTCTCATGTTGGTTCTTCATAAATCCCATTGAAATTTCATAAAAGATCTCAGATCCATGTATTATAAAATACCCCTCATGGAGTTATTTTTCACTTCTCCATATCACCATAAATTATTAATGAAAAAATTATAAGACATTTAATAACCACTTTCCCTTGAAGTGGAATAACCTCTTCAAAATCCTACACTGATAGAAGTAATTACTATTGAAATTATTTTTATTCCAAGCCTTCCATATAATTCCTTGAAGAAGATATGATTGATGATAAAAATTCCTTTTTAATTTTATGATCCACCTATTTTCATTATAATTACAATCAATACCTTCCTTATTATAAAACTCTTAGTTGATGAAAGGTTAAGAATTAATGTTACCTCCCTTTGGTTAATTCAACAGGTTGGGTATACCAAAGATCACCTTAAGTAAACTTGTCTCCCATGTTGAAGTTTTGATAATTCAAACACAAATACAAAAAACTTGGTTGTATATAACTCCCCTTCACTATTGGACCCAAGACCATATGTATCAATCTCATGGTCCTTGACCTAACACTATCCTAAAATATACTCTTAGGTCATCTATGGATGCATTACATGAGGTTTATTGACCCCTCAGATAGTCAATGTATTGAATTCATCCATAATGGAAAATGTTATAAATATGAAGCTAATCCTAATCCATGGAGTATTCAACTACCCAAACAAAAATCTTAGTATCATATTTCAACCATTCCACAAATTAACAGTGCACCTCTACCTAAATTCCTTAACATGAATAAAGATTTATAGGTCACTCTCATTGATTCTAATGATGATGAACCAAATGAATTACAAAAAATTGAAATACTACTAAATTACCTCCTTGTATTCTAGAGTGGTTTCATCATTCTTTGTTACCATGTGATCATACCACCCCTCTAGTCGATGAGATCACTAAATTCCTCCTTTGTGTAATGCACACAAAGCTTCTTACATGGAATATGATTTCATATGTAAATAATATGGAGTGGAAAGATTATTTTAATATCCTTTCATAATTTCACCCTAAAAATTCAATTATCTAGGTGTATCTACTATTGATGCTTCTCTAGAGACAAATGCAAGCACTATTTCCCACACCTATGATGATAATGATATCATGGCTCAAGATCAATCATAAGACTTAGACATACAACACTATCAACAAACATTTGAAAAAATACATGAATTTAACCATGATGTCCATGTTATTCATTTATCAACTAATAGTGAATTAGAAACTAAAGGTCATGTATTTCTAATTAATCTTCCACTTCTCAATACCCCTTGGATAGTTGAACAAATATTAACTTTAGAAAATTAAAAAAAAATAAAACCATCTATACCTTCTATATCACTAACAAATCTACCTACTCTCATTCCATTCCATGATCCCTTAATGACCACTGAGTCTACCCACCTAAATTCAACCTAATGACCATATAAAACATAACCTAACACACATATTACTAATACATTTGACTCCTATCAACCTTAACCAATAATTCCATGTACACTTGAAATTACCCTTGATACTAAATCCATAGATATATGATAAATAATTTTTGAATATGATCACCATGGTGTAAAATCATTGATATCAAAGTAGACATGAAATGACCCTTACACACACTCCCTAATGATGAATCTATACATGATTTATTCCATGATAGAGAACCTCAACATCTATGGCAACATCATCAACATAGAAACTTCAAATGAAAAGATCCTCATTTTAATAAATTCATTGCTATTGTGGACCCTAAAAAATCCTATTTCTTCCTTTCTTTATACACCATATAATTTCCAAGATTGAAATTCTATGCTCATTGATTAAAAAATTATAATAACATATGGTACACCATCATATCTTAGACCCATCACTGTATTTATAGAACTCATGCCAAGATAACATGATAACTTTAACTTACTTTTTGATAAGTATCATGAAACCTTCATATTTACATATGAGAATATGCCAGGTATCAACCTTAGTATCATTGTACATAACATCATCACTTACCCAGATGTAAAACCCATCTAACAAAAATAATCAAAATTTCCACCCAAAATTTCCACCTTATGTCATAAACAAATTATTAAACTTTTGGATTCCAAGTTTATTAAACCTATTAACTATTCTTAATGGGTATCAAAGGTTTTTACCATTCATAAAAAATTCACCATGGTAATTTCTATATACATTTATTTCTATAATCTTTATAGGTTTTAACCCATTAATGTACAAGAGATAAAGGCTGAAATGTGTAGAAGCACAATTATGGTCAATCATAATCATTCAAATTATTAACCAGAATAATTTACATATATGTAGACTATGTATATCCTATATAATAATATTCCTATTATATCTCCATAAACCATTCTCTTAAACTATAGTAATTTGTTCTAACAACTTACTAACTAACTAATTACCATATCTCTATGTGATTTGGCTAAAAAATAACTTACAATATTTCACACACATATAATTAATATCTTACCAATATGAGTAAAATAATATTATTTCCAATATCTTCCCCCTAGTGATCACATGGAGAAAGGAACTACATGGAACAAACAACCACCTATTTCCCCCATAGATTGAAGATGTCAAGTTCATCCAAAAATGTGTCTATTACATTAAATGAAACTTATACATTGGAGAGGATATTCATTATAAAATTTATTTAAAAACATTCCTATCAAGTCTTATTTGAAGCTCACAATTAAAAAAGGACTTTGAATCTCAAAGACTATGAAGGACACTTATTATAAAAGATGACTAAAAATGACTCTTGGCAATGACCCTAAGACTTAAAAACATGACTTAATAGAATAATATTAATAAAACCTTAAAATAAATAAAAGCTAAATAGAATTAAAAAATAATAAAATAGACACATAAAAAATAAAAATAAAAATTAAAGACTCGTAAAATTTAAAATAAAAATTAAAAACTAAAAGTAATATCACCTAAAAAATAAAAATTCATGAGATATAACTTTAAAAAATTGTAACTAAACATTATAATATATATATATATATATATATATATATATATATAAAATAAATAATAAAAAAAATTAAATGAATAAATAAAACAAAAAAACCTAAAACCATTCAAAACTATGAGCCCAAACTACAAACATGAATTAATCAAAGAGGTTTTGTTTTTCTAGATTTGATACAACCATGATGAACTTTCTTGCATTAAACGGAACCATCAATATTTCATGTTGGTGACCAAGGATATTGATGCCTGAAATCAATGTTTGATGTCATTGCTTGAGAAGGATTTTGTGATAGATATGCATTTAAGGGATGTGAAACATGGTTGTTGACAGGTTGGTAGGAGGATTCATGCTATTGAAAACATTAGGGTCTTTAAATAGCATGTGGAAACCATTCAATCCTCAGGTTAGTGTTTTGAATAACCATTATATGGACTATATCTGTACATATAGTGGATGAGAAAGTAAAATAGATTACCATGAGCTGTATAAAGGTAGATGATCTTATCATTATATAAGTCAAACACCGAGATAAAATGGAATCCAAAACATCAGAGGAATATCTACCACCACCAAGAGGAGATATTATAGCTTGTGGAGGAGGGTATATCATAGAACAAGGATGGAGATGAACTTGGTTAGTCTCATGGAGCCATTATTTGAGATCTTTCCAATATAATATTGAATGAAAATATATATTTGAGGATTTTCCATTTAATGAAATATTTTTCCTTTTGTAATTATACAAGTATATTAAAAAAAACTTCAAAACGTTAATGTATGAATTGTGTATATCACAACTAAATATTTTTTATCCACAAATAACTGGTCCAAATCAAAAAACAAAAACTATAATATATACATATATGTATAATTATACATAGTAAAATATTGTAAATGATAAAAATAAACACACACAGATATATATATATATATATATATATATATATATATATATATATATATAATTTACAAAAATATTTCATAATGTCAAACGAATTTGCAGTGGTCTTCACTACATTACCATTTACAAAAAGAAAGAAGGCCTTTGAAATAGTAAGGTCATTGGACATAGTCTTTACTCTAAATCCATCATGAATAATATGACCTAGATTATAGAGAGATCCCTCAATGTGCTTACTCTGATACCAATTATAGGTTTTAAACCATTAATGGAGAAGATACAAAGGCTCAAATGTGTATAAACATGATTTTGGTGAATCAAAGTCATTTGAATTATTCAATAAAATTATTTACATACATATATCCTATGTATCTCATATATAATAGGAGGCCTATTTTATCTCCATAAAGCACTCTCCTAAACTATAGTAAGTTGTTCTAATAACTTACTAATTAACAACTTACCATATCTATACGTGACTTGGTTAATAAATCACTTATGTGAGTATAAATTATATTATTTCTAGAAAATCTTAACCTCATATGTCCAAAATATAATATCCCATTACCTTTAATACATGCCATCATAGATTCAACTAATAGATATGGAATTTTATCACTTATGGATAGTTTTTCAAGCTATAATAAAATTCACATATCCCCTGAAGACCAACACAAAAAAACATTTAATATGAAATGGGGTACCTATTTATACATAAAAATACCTTTTGTAATTGAAAAATATAGATCCACTTATCAACATGCCATGAATCACATTTTCCATAGTACTACTCACAAGACTGTGGAAACCTCTATTGATGATCTCATTACCAAATCTATGAATCACACAACACACCTCACCAGTCTAGCTATCACTTCTAATTGATTAATCAAATACAAATTTAGACTTAACCCATATATGTGTGTCTTTGGAATCACATCTATAAAAATTTTAGGTTCCTAGTCTCTCTTTATGACATTGATGTCAATCCTACCAAAACAAATGTTATAGTCAATATGCCCATTCCTCATTCCATTCCTAACATTCACACTTACCATGGAAAGCTTGGAGCAATCCAATAATTAATCCCAAAAATGGCTTACCAAATATAATCTATAAGTTTCCTTCTAAAAAAATTTAATGATCTATAATGGATATATTAATGCCAAGAATCTTCTGATAACATGAAATACTATTTGTTCTAGCTTCCCACCCTTTGACTACCTTCCCATGACCATCCTTTAATCTTATAAACCTCTTTTGCCCCCATATCAGTTGGGAAATTTATTTCCCCACAAGATGATACTCGTAGAGAATACATTATTTACTATATTAGTTAGGGCCTCACTAACTTCAAAAAGTCTTATACTAAAGTAGAACATGATTGCCTTGATATCTACTTTCTAGCTAAAAACCTCCATCACTATATGCTTTATCAAACCACTTATGTCATCATCCACTCTAACCACTTCATCATTTCTTCTCGAAAGCATTCTTAATTATATATAGAATTAGAAAATGGATGGTCTTAATGATGTAATTTGACCTTCTAATTATTACACAAAAATATATCAAAGGGTAAGTTATTGCTGACTAACTTGTAGTGGCACATATAACAGCTAAAAATCACCTCTAATATAATATCCCTGAAGAAAATGTTCTTTATATTGAAGGTCTTAACCAAGCTATCTACCTTAATGATTATTTTTATAATTTTAGCACTGAGTTAGAGGTAAATAATCATTAAGATATCAATATCATTCTTAATACTAATAGATCCAAACTAGTTATTGAAGAGCTCCTTGAAGTTACCATTGATTTGCATGAAAATACCTAGACCCTCCACTTTGATGGCACCACATTCCTCCAAAGAGATAAGGAAAGTTGTATTATAATAAACCCACATGGTAATATCATCCCTATTGCATTTAGGTTAACTTTTAATGTTACTAATAACATGACTTAATATTAATCTCTTGTCTTATGTATGAAAGCAACACTTCACTTGGATATCCCATATCTACACACTTTGGGTGAATCAAAACTTATCATCCACGAGGTCAATGGTGATTATTAGTGTAAAATAAAAAATTTAGTTGCTTATCATAAATTTATAACTACACTTCCTAAATAGTCTAATTCTTTTACTATTGATCTAATTCTAAGAGATAAAAGTTCCATAGCTAATTTTCTTATTTCTTCAGCATCTCTATTTCATCCTTACTAACTACTTAATGATTCCTACTTTATTATTCAAATCAGAAAATCACCCACTTCTATCCAACTAAATGATTTACTCATTTTTCATATTAAGGATATCACCATTTCACAAATCCCATAGTACAAAAAAATCATCCAATTCCTTGAACATCAAACCTATCCTCTAGACACAAATTCTTGTGAAAAGACCAAAATACATAAATAAGTTGTTAAATATGTCTTTTGATACAAGTCCCTTTATTTTCCTAATGTATAAATTACCCTACTCTATTATTTGATGTAAGAATAAATTCATCCTCTCCTCGAACAAGCACATGAGGTAATTTATGTTGGTCACTATAGAAGACATGCTACAAGATGCAAATTTTTACATATGATATATTTTTGGCCTACTTTAGAGAAAGATGCTATCAATTTTTCTAAAATGTATAATCTTTGCCAAATTCATGATGATTTAATCCATTCACCACCAATTGAGATCCAAACCATGGAGTCTCCTTTTCAATTCTCCATGTGGGGATTAGATATCATTAGTAAATTACCTTAGTCACAAGATGGTCATTTTTTTTATCATTACTACAACTAAATATTTTACTAAATGGGTAGAAGTCATGCCTCTTGTCAATGTCACATGAACCACTATTTATAAATTTATACTTAACCAAATCATTTATCACTTTGGATTTCCCCATACTATCATTTCTAATAATGGTGTAAATTTTAAAAATTAGGACATGAAACCATTATGTGCTAAATTTAAAATTTCCCACACCTTATCATCCACAATTTAATGGCAAATCTTAAGACACTAACAAAATTATCAACAAAAGCATACAAAATACCATATGATAAATCACATTGACTGGCATCTTCACTTATACCCTACAATTTGGTCATAATGTATTAGCATATGTATTACCACTCAAGTAACACTGTTCTCACTAGTATATGGTTTTAAATCTGTCTTACCATTAGAATTCAAACTCCCATATTTATGTATATCTCTTCATGGTATCATTCCTAATGAAGAATTATTTGAATCTCATTTTCATGCCTTGGACCTTATTTAGAGAATGGTTTAGCCACTTTTCAACATAATTGTCAATACAAGGATTATATCACCAAATAATATAATTAAAAATTCAAAGTCCACACATTTAATGTTGGTGATCTAGTCCTCAAATTAGACTATACCCATGATAAATAATTAAAATATGCCCAAAAATGATGGGGCCCCTTTTTACTTAAATACATTCTTGGTCATAACATTTATTATCTAAAAAATAAGGATGAACATACTTTGAAACAACCCACTAATGCATAATGTTTGAAGAAATGTTTTGATTAAATATCTCCCTTCTTTGCATATTTCTATACATTGTCATACTAACACTTCTTTTAAGATTTATCTAATGAGCTCATCCTCTGTATAAGTCTACCTTATACATAAAACTTAGTGCCTTCCTTTTATCCTTTGGTTTTTTTTAAATTTGTGAATTCTATTGTAATACCATGGATAGGACCAATTTTTGTCATGAATAGTTTTTTCTTTCATACATTTATTTTTCATTATTTTTCTCTTTTGATCCCAAGTTTGTTATTTTACAAATATTTTTTAGTTTCTTATTTATTTTATAATTTGTATTTTAAGACATTAGATAGGATCAAACATTCCTCAAAAATACCATTTTTAAATTTTTTTCACCCACTTGGGTTTCTCTTTTATGAGTTACAGTGTAAGAGCATGGATAGTGTTGTTTCCAAAATCAGCTTAGCCTATTTTTGGGAACAACCCCCTATGAAACTTGTTTGTTTCATCTTTTGTCTCTCTAAGTTTGTTTTTGAGATGGGTTTTGAATTCATTCTCATCTTAGCCTAGGAATGTGAGAGTAGTTACAATCTCGTTGTGACCAAGAAAACCCCTCCCCCAGACTGCCTCTTTTAGAGTTAGTCTTTTCTTCTGTTTTCGTGCACGGGCGGCAAATTTTGCCGCCAGTGCATTTTAACCCTTGCAATGTAAGGGCGGCAAATTTTGCCGCCCCTAAATTTTTATTGCAAGGGTGGAAATTTTTGCCACCCCTGGATCTGAACTAAACCAAACATGTAAGGGTGGCAAAATTTGTCACCAATGCATGCCTCGATTTCCATGCGAAACATTTATTGCCGCACGTGGCAGGTTGTTGGGGTTGTTTTTCACCCCATATAATCTGATTTGGGCCTCATTTCTTCTCATTCTTCCTCCTCTCCTCCTTCTACATTTGGATGATTTGACGAGTGATTTGAGATACATTTTCATAGATTTGAGCTTGTGGCATGCGCGACTTTCCAAGTTGGTCTTGTCTTTATCATTTATTTTCTTTTTGTTTCTTCTTTCTTTCCTTCATTTTTAGTTTTTAGAGGTTGTTTAGTGTTTTTTTCTTCATTTTCTTCCTTCCCTCCCCCTCCATGTTGGCATTCCCATCCTTCTTCCCATTTTGGAATGGCGATTCTCACCGCCCTTCACCTCTACCCACAATTTCCTCTCAAAGCCCGCAAGGTCAGAGAAATTCACCACCCGTGTGACTTGGCCCCTCCCCCATTCTTCACCTTCATGGGTGGTGAATTTCACCACCTGCATTGACTCATTCATGCATGGGTGGTGAATTTCACCACCCATGTACCCTCCTTGTGGAACATGTATCAGCGGTGAATTTCACCACCGAAGCATGCCCAATGTGTAGGGGCAGTTAAATTCACTGCCCCTACCCATGCGTCCCCAAATTGCATGAGCGGCAAATTTTTCTGCCCCTACCTGTAAAGGCAGTGAAATTTTCTACCTGTGTAGGCTAATCCTACATGGGCGGTGAATTTCACCACCCTTACACCCTATGATTTCAACCTATAGGGGCGGTGACTTTCACTGCCTATGCATTTTCTCCTCTGGTTTTTTCTAACGCTCGAAGACTTTTTGTCTTTTCCCTTTCTTTCCCTTTTTGCCTTATTTTCTACACCTTTTCCTGACCTAGCCTTTTAAAGGCATCCTACCACGATCATAATCACTTGATATGCGAATTCCACAACTCACTCCCGTTTCCCTAATTGTGTGATCATGGCTATAGTTCTTTTCAAAGGCTCTTGCTCATTAGCACCCGTCCGATCAAGGCCAGTCCCAATGTTGAAAGTGTCTCCTAAAAAGACAAAGACAATGAAGTAAAAGTACCAGGGTGTCTTCTCAATCACTTCGGTCACCTCTAATGTTGATGACATCCAAGATACTGAAATTGGCCACGTAGATATGGCTAAGTTTGTGGCTCAAACGAAGGTGACAAAACCAAGCACTGAAATAAAGAGGATCATCGAAAGCAACATCCACTTGGTTTCCACTTTCTCAGTAGTAGCACATCATACTGAATTCATCCTCTAATGTACCCATTTCTACAATAAGGAGACAAGGTCAGTCTCAGATGCTAGCAACAATATGATAATTCGGTTGGATCTCAAATTCATTGACAAGGTCTTCATGTGCCCTCCAGCTACTGAAGTAACCAAGATCATCTTCATAGAAGCCCAGAAGGAGTATGACAAAGACCCTGAGAAGGCAAAGAAGGTCATGAACAATAGGTGGTTGAAGACACCCAGGTCTAGTCTATCCAGATGGCTGCAGAACTTCTCGAGGAGTGACTTCATTGAAGAAGTTGCTGACTTAATTACCCTTCTCAGTAGAGTGTGAGGCCTCCCATCTTCCCCACAATTCCATGAATGGATGTACCCATTCATCAAGATCATCCTCTAGGGTAAGTAGGTCATCTTTTAGAGTGAACAAATCAGCAATGCCCTTCATGAATAGCTAACCAAGGTGTAGACTTCTTCTAAGTTTTAGATGACCTCATACCTTATGTGCATAGCTACTTTGATGCAAACCTTCCCAGGTTTGATGACTAAAGGAGATAGAAAGACCACCCCTGTCTACTCCTATTACTCCCAGTTGACACTTCAAGGGTCAACCTGCCATTTCAAAAGGGTAAATGACACTTTCTTTGCCATATTTTTATGCCTCTTCGACTCTCAGCTTGAGCAGAAGAGAGTATCAGATAAGGCTTGGACAGTTGTCAATGAATATGGGTGTATGTTCCTCAAATTTTCCACCTTCTACTATCTTTGGGTTGGCTTTTTCCAAGGATACCCCTATATGCTCCCCAGGTTCCCTTTTGACAAGTTGGTTCTAATGGAACTTTGCCGACAACTAGTTATCATGCATATTAGACAAATGGAGCTAAAAAATCCAGGTTTAAGGTTTCTAATAAAAATTGATAGATATTCTATTGCAACAGTAGCCAAAGCCAAAGTCATGGAAATAGAGATGCAGATGGTCACCCTGAAGCAGTTCAAGAGAAGAGACAAATTTGATTATAGAGGAGTCAAGGATAAGATTAGGGAAAAAATTTAGTTCTATGAGCTTATGATTGAGGACATCTGGATAGACCTGAGGATGGCTAAAGAAATAAAAAAGATGGACTATTGTAGGCTGACCCTAGAGCAAATTGAATATCTGGGGCTTGCAGAGGTCCCCTCCAATCTGGTTGATGATGGGAACATTATCAATAGAAGGTACCTGGATGAAAAGGTTGTTGGCTCCCCTCTTCCTCCAACTCAGTGGTCTAAGAAGGAACTGACTTCTCTGAGAAAAATATTGGAAACAATATTGGCTAACACTAATGATTTGTTAGCAGCCAGAGGGATCAAATTGAAAGAATTTATCATGGGATCAGAGGCTGAGCACCAAGTAGAGATGAAGAAGAAGGCAGAGAATAGAACCAAGAACAAAGGTGATGTACCTTCCCCATCTAGGCCTCACAAGACTAGAATCATCTTTGTTTCTAAGAAACTAAAGAATACTAAGGAGTCAAAAGCAGTGGCTAAAAGGGTTGCAGAATAGAGCCCTCAAGCACAGGTAGCCCAACTAATGGAGATAGAAGATCAGCCATCAAGACAACCAAGCACTAAACCTCTACCTTCATAGAAAGAAGCACAACCACTTAAGATCATTTCTCCTTCTCCACCTCAATCTCCTGTGGCTTCTCCTTCTCCTCTCTCTCCTATCAGTGTTCCCTCTTTTAGAGCCACCTCCCCTTCTAGGGTTATATTTGGTGATCCTCAAGGTGCTTCTACAAGTAATTCTCACTCCTTTGGGTCCATTCCAAGTTTGTCATCTCCCTCTTTCAATTTGTGGGAAATTTCTACAAAAGAGCTAGAATCAGTAGTTGGTACAGTTTCACCTGTTACTCCAACTGTGACCACTATCACCACTAGTAGTGTAGAAGCTACCACAGTAACACCAACTGAGGGAACCATGGCTATGATAGGTACATCTTCTCTCCCACCTTGGATGTCATCATTCACACCTAAAAGCAAGAAGTTATCCATCTCTCCAGATGACTTTGACTTTGGCAGAATAGTGTCAGTGAAAGCTAAGGCTCCTAAGAGGCCAAGAATCCTCTCAAAATTGGTCGAGGAAAAAGGGTAGAAATTTTTGGAAATAGCTAAGCCTCCATAAGACGTAACCCTTGAGGGTTTTGAAATGAGCAGCTATTCCATCTCTCATGTTAAACTTCGAAAAGTTACTCACGAAGGTGTGAAAAGTGACCTTCAGTCTGATATGGACATCATGGTCCAAAAATTTAACTAAGAGAAGGAGATGAAGGATTATTACAAGGCCAAGACAGAGTAGCTGACGGTAGTAATAAGAAGGTTTACTCTTCCCCCTGAAGTGGCAACTCTAGAGGCCTTCTCTGTAGATGACCCTATCATTCAAAAAGTAGAGAAGACTTACTTAAAGGGAAAAGTCCTGGAGGACTACGTTGAAAAAAAGAATACTCAGGGAGTTTCCTTACTATCAGAGGTTGCAGAAAAGACAGGCAAGATGAGGAAGGTGAGGGCAGAATTAGATGACTTTGTCTCTCTTATCTCTCAGGAGATTGATAGTTAAAAAAGATATCTTGGAAAATGGAAGGAGATGAAGGATTTGAAGAAAAGCACCTTGATATCTATCAGTGTCATCTCTAGCAAAGACTCTTATGTTGAGATCAAGGAGTCTTTGATCTTCAAGATCCAGGTACTCAAAGATTTGATTGAGGATCTCAAAGCTTCTAGGGATGCTAGTGAGGAGAGTGACACAGGCCTACTCAATAAATTGGAAGAACTACCCTACAATCTAACCTCCAAGGATAATCAATTCCTCTCAGTAGGAGAAATGATCCAAAGTTTCAAGGAGATGATTCAAAGAGATTTTGAAGAAAAATCCTTCTCAATGTCTTCTGTGGATAATATTCTAGACACTCAGTTAACTTTGGATAATTTTAAAATCCAGGTTAACTGGTGATGCTAAGGCCATCACAACATTGAAGGATGCTTTAATCAGAGCCAGAATCATCTCTAAGAACATAGTTGCACCAGACAGTATAGGGATTTAGGCATCTATTGCTATGTACGATGCTCATCTGAAGAAATCTGGTAGCAAGAATTGAAGCTTTTTTCCCCTTCTTTCTTCTTATTTCCTTATACACTTTTGTTTTGTGAAAAGTGCATGTATTTTTTTAATATGTAATTACATGTAAAAAGTTTTAAAAAAATATCTCAAAGTCAAAGATGAGTCATCTTTGACTGAGATATTTTTGTATTTTAATATTTTCTAAATTTTGAGAGTTTCTCCCTATATATAGTGGAGACCTCATTTGTAAAATGATCTTGGAAAAATTAAGAGCAAACACTCTACCAAAATTGAAGCAATTTTTGAGACATTGTGCTCAAACTTGTAAATCATATTTTGTTGAATGAATGAGAAGCAGGGTTATTTTAGACTTTGTGTTGAAGTTATCTGTGTTGTCTAGGAAATAGTTTCTTATGTTCTCTTTCCTGATAATCTCTTGTTTATCTAATTTAATAAGCAAAGTGGGTGTGTTAATATTATCTGAGAGCACTTATAAAAGGTAGAAGGTAGACTTTGAGCTATTTTTATCTTTGAGATTCAGTTATCTTTTGTAGTTTTAGGCAGAGACATTGTGCTTCGTTTCATTCTACAGTTACGTTTGTTCTGAATCGGTGAAGGAATCTACGACAGAATTTGTGCTTATGTGAGTGTTCTTATGGATTTTGTTACTTCAGGTGATTTTGTGCTTCCCATTTGATACCATTCCTGAAAGAAGAAGAATGTTGTTAGCTAAGGACTAAGATTTCCCTCTTTTGTTCTTTATCCATTACCTCTGAAAAAAGAGAGGTAGATGTTGTTATACCACCCCATGTGTTATTTTCTACTTAATTCTATATATATATATATATATATCTATCATATAAATATTTATAGGGAACCTCCCCTTGATGAGAGGAGAGATTTACCTCATCCAGATCTGGTAAACCCACACTTTTTATGGTGTAAATCTCCCTATGTTGTGGTTGATATACCTATTTTTTCATCAATTAGTTGACGACAAAATATTCACCCAACAGTTTTTTGGTGACTCCGCTGGGGATTACGAATGAGCATTTTGAAGCCTCAAGCTTCAACTTGAAGTAGTTTTGGTCCCTTTTTCATTTGAAACCTGGCAACTCCACGCTACACAGGAAGCTAGAGAGCCAAGGGTGTTTTTGGCCCCGTGTTTGAGTTGGCATAGCAGAGCAACTTTGATCTCTTTCCTCCGTCACCTTTCCTCCAATGGTCTAAGAGTTTTCCTCCTAACCTTATCAGGTCACCGATGCAAGGCAGATCTTCTTTTCCTACTATTAATCATGCCCTACCTATAAATACTCCACCAAGGTTTGTTATCCCACCATTGAATCATCCTATTATAATGGCTCAAGGTCCGTGGGTAAATTCCTTTAGTCCTCTTAATTTAACTGCACCTTTGCATGAACTACCTCGTAGTTCTAGGAAAAATTTTCCTAAGTTTCTTGGTGACAGAAAGGTTCATCCTGGTGAGCATATTGCCACTTTCTCCATAGCATGTGGTGTAATCGACGTGGAATTTGAGGATGTAGTAGTTAGTTTTTTTGTGGAAACTTTGCAAGGTGTTGCTACAGATTGGTTCTACCACCTACAAGCTGGGTCAGTAACTGACTGGGATATGCTCAAACCCAAATTCAAAGCCAGGTTTAAACCTGCTAAAGATGCACACACTTTGTTAGCTCAGCTAACATAGATGAAAAAAGAATCTTAGGAACCCATGAGGGATTTCATAGCTAAATTCAATAAGTTGAGAAACCAGATCCCAATTATTGCTCAGCCCACACTGGAGAATCTCAAATGCTTTTTCATCAACTCAGAGCTTCTGAAAGTAAGTTTCCTATTGAGGTGAGTTGGCCCTATGAATTTAACATTGGCTCAAAATTTGGCTACTAAGATTGAAAATGATCTTATCCTGGCAGGTAAGATCAAAAAAGATTCTAGTAAAAATAAATTCTTTTCATCTGCTGAAAGTTCTTCTTCAGGCACTACAAATCCTATGGTGCAAAAATTGACAAATGAACTAATAGCTTTGAAGAGGCAAATAGCCTAATGTACGTCTGCCCCTACCTATTGGGATATGCCTAGGAGAATGTTCTAGAATCAACAGTATTAGGGTAATGCTACCCAGAACCAAGGGTAACTAAATCGCCTACCTCCCCTCTAGGGAAATTAGCCATTGAAGCAGCACCTACCAATTCAATGATCAGTTACCTAGAGGCTGAACACGACTATTCATTCCAACCTCAGTTGGACCAACAAAAAGATGCTAATTTCTTCAATGAGTAGGAAGAAGAATTAGCCGACGACTCCAATATTAGTTTCTTGAATTACCAGGATGAAGCTAGAAGTAAAGGGGAGGGTTTGGATGGATCCTACGCTATTTTCACCAGATCTCAAAATCAGTCAGCTCCATAGACTAACAAAGGAAAGGTAGAGGAAGAACCCCAGCTAGCAGTTTCCATCGCTAAACGAGGGACTCCATTGCCTTCACAATCAAAATATTAGGTAATTCATAAAAAAGTAAGTACCTCCAACCACGCCATACCTTCCACTTCTGTTGCTCAGACTAGTGTCGTACCTACTAAAACCCCTAATGATGGACTCTCTTCCTCTATTTCAAGTTCTTTTCAATTATTTGATATAATTGATCATGCTAGAAAGACTAAAATTCAAATGATAGAGGTTGAATATTTGAGGGCTAACCTAGAACAATTTGATAGGTTAGCAGAATATGTAAAAAACAAAGCCATCCCCGTAGGACAAGAGTCTTTGAAGGCCATTCATGATCTTCCTAAAGATAAACTAGCCCAAAACAATCTTGTTGTGACTCCCCCTATTGCTCCTAGAAAAATAGAACCTTTCTATGTTTCCCTGCTAATAAATGGTTATAAACTGAGTAATTGTATTATAGACTCTGGAGCCTTAGATAATGTCATGCCCGCGAAGGTGGTAGATTCTCTTAGCCTAACTCTGACCAAAGATTTTGGGAGGTGTTTTTCTATGGAAAATAAGCAAGTTCCCCTCCTTGGTTAGATAAAGGATGCTCAATATGCTTTCATATATTTTCCAAAAAAAGCAGATAAAAATGACGGTTTTAGTGGCTGATGTTCCAATGTCTTACGACATCTTACTCAGGTAGAATTTCTACAAAGACATTGGATGTGAGCTAAGTATGGACTTGTCTAAAGCAAGAATTCTAATTCAAGGTGTCATTAAGAAGTTACTTCCTGAAAAAGAGGCAAGGTATGTAGTTACCTGATTGTCAACACTGGAAGCTCAAATTTTATTTGAGTCCTTAGGAATGGGAAACTACTTCTTGTCTACGGATGAGTTCCATGGGGCATCTGATGAAACTCTTGCAAGTAATAATTTGAGATTGTGTTCAGCTAACATAGCAAAAAAATTGCCAAATCAAAATGAACACATGGAAGAACCTCTTCCCCCAAACAAAGGAGTTTTCAAAGGAAAAGCAGTGTTTAATGAGGTATGGACCTTAGAATTTGATGGCAGTTGCTCTTCTACTAGTTCAGGAGCTAGGGTTGTGTTGGTATCTCCTCAGAGAGACATTATTCCTTTGTCATACAAATTGTAGTTCAATAATACCAACAACATGGCTGAGTATGAATCCCTATTGCTTGGACTACAGGCTGCCAGAGAAAAGGGCATTAGGCTACTCCATGCTAAAGGGGACACTGAGTTGATATTCTACCAGGTAAGAAACCTCTATCAAATAAAAACTAAAAGGTTGTGCCACTATCACAATCTGGTCTAGGATCAGATTGAAAATTTTGACGCTTTCAATATCTCCACTGTTCCTAGAGAATTCAATGACTGGGCAGATGCATTGGCTATCTCTGCTACTCTCTTAGTCCCTCACCCAGACTTTAAGGGAGATAAGTACACTATTAAACTAGTCTTTTGGCCAAGTGTACCTAATAATGCTAGCCATTGGCAAGTATTTAATAACTACGACCAAATCATCACCTTCTTAGAGTAAAAGGATAGTTTTGAACAACTACGTTTTGAAGGTAGTAAACTCTGAGGATGTGAAGCAACTCCTGAGTCAAATACGAATACAGGTGAGGATTTTCTACAACTTAAGGGAAATAATATTCCCAAAGGCTTGGTTTCCATAGAGAAGTTGTTTGATTACCATGACAGGTTTATTAAATAATAGTAAATAGATTCAAACTCCTCTCAAGATTTTGATCAGGTAAACTTGGGAACCAAGCACAATCCTAAGATGGTAAACATTGGGAAATGCTGCACTCTCAAGGAAATATTTGAGCTTACTAGTCTACTTCACCAATATATGGATGTATTGGCCTATTCCTATGATGATCTAAAATCACTCAGGCCAAATGACATTCACCACAACATTCCTCTGAAGGCAAACTCTGTACCTTACAAGCAAAAATTTAGGCAATATAATACAAAAATCTCAGGTACTATTTTAGCTGAGATACATAAAATGCTTGACACCTAAATAATTTTCCTAATCCATCACTCAACATGGATTGCCAATATAGTGCCTGTCAGGAAGAAGAATAGTGAAATTCAAATTTGCATGGATTTTAGAAACTTAAACCAATTATCTTTAAAAGATAACTACCCTCTTCCTATCATGGATTAAGTTCTGTAGATGGTAATAGGTTTAGAAATGTTATCAATGCTAGACAGTTTTTTGGGGTATAATCAGGTCGAAGTCGGAGAAGCGGATCAACATAAGACATCATTCACCACACCTTGGGGCACATTCTCTTATCGAAGAATGACTTTTAGTCTGATAAATGCAGGTGCCACATTTCAAAGGGTGATGGATCTCACTTTCAAAGATGAGATGGGAAAATTCATTGTAGTATACCTAGATGATTTGACAGTGTTTTCAAAACATCATTCTGAGCATGTTCATCATTTGCAAAGGATATTGGAATGCTGTTGTCAGAATGGTATTTCTTTAAACCCAAAGAAATCTATCTTCAAAGTTATTGAGGGGAAACTTCTCAAACACATCGTGTCTCGTGAAGGTATTAAAATTGATTCAGAGAGAGTCAAGTCCATCCAAGAACTTATTCTGCCTACTAGCAAGACTGCAGTTCACTCTTTCTTTGGAAAGGTGAACTTTCTTTGAAGGTTCATTCCTGATTTTGCTGAGAAAACCTGTCACATTGTCAACATGATGAAAGGCAATGCTACATTCAAGTGGACTACTGAGGGCAAATCAATGTTCAAAGAAATTAAGGAAGCAATCGCCCGTGCACCAGTCTTGGTTTGTCTGAAATATATTTAAAGTTTCAAAATATATAGTTATGCTTCCAAGCATACACTATCAACCATTTTAGTCCAACAAAATCCAAAAGGTGTAGAATATCCTATCTCTTTCATGAGTTTTCCAGTCAAGATTCATGAGTTGAAATATTCCCTTATGGAGAAGCACACATACTTAGTGGTTAAAGTGGTCAAGCATTTCAGATTTCATATCCTAAACTCTCACACCGAAGTTCTCCAGACACAATAGTAAAATTCATTTTGACTCAGTAGGAGTTCGGTACAAAGAGAGGTAACTAGATCATCAAGACTCAGGAGTTTGATCTGGACATCAAACCTACCAAGCTCATGTGAGGAAGGGGCCTTTTCCAGTTGATTGCTAACAACATTCTAGGTGAAGTCAAAAATGAAGAAGTAGAGATCGAAGGCATGTCTACGGTCCTCTTTGTTACAACTACTGATGAGTGGTATTCCAACATTGCCCATTTTCTAACATATAGTGAGTGTCCCGCTCATCTTTCTTATAAAGAGAAATATAATGTCAAACTAAAATTAGTTGGTTATGTCTTGTGGGACAATGGTCTTTATAAGAGAAACCTAGACGGGGTATTTCTTCATTGTGTTGATAAGGCACAACAAGAAAAACTCTTAGAGTATTTCCACAATCTGGCCTATGGAGGGCATTTTTCTTCACTGGTGATAGTGCACAAAATTCTACAAGCAAGGTATTATTGGCCGACGTTGTTCCAGGATGCCTACAAATGGGTGCGTAGGTGCGAATTGTGTCAGCAATTCATTAGAAAGCCTAAGCTACCTGCTTTGCCTCTCAAGCCGGTAATGATCAAAGAACCATTTCAGCAGTGGGGTATTGACTTCATTAGCATAGTAAACCCATCTTCAAGTGACAGACATGATTATGTCCTCACAGCAATGGATTACTTCACTAAGTGGGTGGAGGCCATCCCAACTAAGCACACCATGTTTGAAGTGGTGTGCAATTTTATCAAAGAAAATATCATCTCCAGGTTTGGGGTCCCACTAAAAATTGTAACAGATAATGCGGCCTATTTTTCATCACATGAAATTACTCAATTTTATTTTTATTATGGGATTACCCTATCCCATACTTCATATTATTTCCCTCAAGGAAACGGCCAAGCAGAATCGAGTAATAAGAATCTGGTCACTATTATCAGGAAGTTGGTGGACGACAATCAAAGAACATGGCACAAAGCATTGTATGATGCTTTATGGGTAGATAGGAGAACACCCAAAAGGGCTATAGGTATGTTGCCTTTCTAGCTTTTATATGAATTAAATGTGGAAATCTCCATCACCCTTGAACTACCAATGCTCAAGTTAACTAAAGCAATTGAAGACTCAACCTTCAAAAGCTCAATCGATAAAAGAATCATGTGTCTGAATGAGCTGAATGAGTAATGAGCCATGGTAGTGGATCAGATTATGGAACATCAGAATTAGGTGAATGTACTTTTTGATAAAAAAGCTAAATTACATGAATTCCAAGTCAAAGACCAGGTCTTGTTGTGAGATAAGAGGCAAGAACCAAAAGGGATGCACAACAAATTTGACTCCCTATGGAGAGGCCCATTCACCATTCGACAACTCTGTGGTGAAGCCAGCTTCTTGCTGGAGTACCAAGATGGAACACCATTTGCACTACCTCACAGTGGGTAGCATCTGAAGCTATTTAATCCTTGAAGCTTGGATAAGTCCATTTTTATATATGTATAGTTTTTACTTCTTGTCTATTTTTCTTTCATTTTTGGCTTGACTTCGTAGCCCAATGGCTTGGATAAAGAAACTTAGAGACTAGTTTTTGCTCCCGCTAATCAATTTGATTAATGGAAGTTCCCCAACAAGAGCCAGCTATTATTTTCAAAATTAGCTTAGCTCATTTTTGGGAACAACCCCCTACGAAACTTGTTTGTTTCATCTTTTGTCTCTCTAAGTTTGTTTTCGAGATGGGTTTTGAATTCATTCTCATCTTAGCCTAGGAATGTGAGAGTAGTTACGATCTCGTTGCGACCAAGAAAACCCCTCCCTTAGACTACCTCTTCCAGAGTTGGTCATTTCTTCTATTTCCGTGCATGGGTGACAAATTTTGCAGGCCAGTGCATTTTAACCCTTGTAATGTAAGGGGGGCAAATTTTGCCGCCCCTACATTTTTCTTGCAAGGGCGGCAAATTTTTTTGCCCCTGCATCTTGACCTACAAGGGTGGCAAATTTTTCTGGCCCTACATCTGAACTAAATTGAACATGTAAGGGTGACAAAATTTTCCACCCATGCATGCCTCAGTTTCCATGCGTGGCATTTATTGCTGCATGTGGGGGGTTGTTTGGGTTGTTTTTCACCCCATATAATCCAATTTGGGCCTCATTTCTTCTCATTCTTCCTCCTCTCCTCCTAATTTCTATGTCTAGATGATCTGATGAGTGATTTGAGGTGCATTTTCACAGATTTGAGCCTGTGGCGCATGCGGCTTTCTAGGTTGGTCTTGTCTTTATCAATTATTTTCTTTTTGTTTCTTCTTTCTTTCCTTCATTTTTAGTTTTTAGAGGTTGTTTAGTGTTTTTTTCTTCATTTTCTTCCTTCCCTCCCCCTCCACATTGGCATTCCCATGTTTCTTCCCATTTTGGGGTGGTGATTCTCGCCACCCTTCACCTCTGCCCATGGTTTCCTCTTAAAGCCCGTAAGGGTGGCAAAATTCATCGTCCATGCATCTCGGCCCCTCCCCAGTTCTTCACCTTCGTAGGTAGAAAATTTTTCCACCCGCACTGACTCATTCATGCACAGGTAGTGAATTTCACCACCCATGCACCCTCCTTGTGGAACATGTATCAGCAGCGAATTTCGCTGCTGAAGCATGCCCAATGTGCAGGGGTGGCAAAATTCACTGCCCCTACCCATGCGTCCCCAAACTATAGGGATAACAAATTTCACTGCCATTACCTGTAAGGGCAGCAAAATTTGCCACCTATGCAGGCTAATCCTACATGGGCAGTGAATTTTACCGCTCTTGCACTCTATGATTTCAACCTGCAGGGGCAGCGATTTTTGCTGCCCATGCATTTCCTCCTCTGAATTTTTATAACTCTAGAGGACTTTTCATCTTTTCCCTTTCTTTCCCTTTCTGCCTCATTTTTTGCACCTTTTCTTGACCCAACCTTTTAAAGGCATCCTACCATGATCATAATCACTTGATATGTGAATTCCACAACTCGCTCCCATTTCCCTAATTGTGTGATCATGGCTATAGTTCTTTCCGAAGGCTCTTGCTCATCAACACCCATTCGATCAAGGCCAGTCCCAATGTTAGAAGTGTCTCCTAAGAAGACAAAGATAATGAAGTACAAGTACCAGGGTGTCTTCCTGATCACTTCGATCACCTCCAATGTCAATGACATCAGGAATACCAAAATTGGCCACGTAGATATGGCCATGTTTGTGGCTCGAATGAAGGTAACAAACCCAAGCACTAAAATAAAGAGGATCATCAAAAGCAACATCCTCTTGGTTGCCACTTTCCCAGTAGTAGCACATCATACTAAATTCATCCTCCAATGTGCCCATTTCTACAACAAGGAAACAAAGTCAGTCTCAAATGCTAGTAGCAATATGATAATTTAGCTAGATCCCAAATTCATTGACAAGGTCTTCATGTGCCCTCCAGCTACTGAAGTAACCAAGATCAACTTCATAAAAGCCTAGAAGGAGTACGAAAAAGACCCTGAGAGGGAAAAGAAGGTCATGAACAACAGGTGGTTGAAGACACCTAGGTCCAGTCTATCCAGATGGCCATGAAACTTCTCAAAGAGTGACTTCATTGAAGAAGTTGGTGACTTAATCACCCTTCTCAACAGAGTGCAAGGCCTCCTGTCTTCCTCATAGTTCCATGAATGGATGCACCCATTCATCAAGATCATCCTCCAGGGTAAGTAGGTCATCTTTTGGGGTGAACAAATCAGCAACGCCCTTCACAAATAGCTAACCAAGGTGCAAACTTCTTCTAAGTTTTATATGACCTCGTACCTTGTGTATATAGCTACTTCGATGTGAACCTTCCTAGGTTTGACGACTAAAGGAGATAGAAATACCACCCCTATCTACTCTTATTACCCCTAGTTGACACTTCAAGGGTCAACTCACCATTTCAAAAGGGTAAATGATGCTTTCTTTGTCATATTTTTATGCCTCTTTGACTCTCAGCTTGAGCAAAAGAGAGTATCAGATAAGGCTTGGATAGTCGTCAATGACTATGGGTGTATGTTCCTCCAATTTTCCACCATTTGCTATCTTTGGGTTGGCTTTTTCCAAGGCTACCCCTATATGCTCCCCAAGTTCCCTTTTGACAAGTTGGTTCTAATGGAACTTTACCGATAACTGGTTGTCGTGTATACTAGACAAATGGAGCTGAAAAGGCCAAGTTTTAGGTTTCTAATCGAAATTGATAGGTATTCTATTGCCACAGTAGCTAAAGCCAAAGTCATGGAAATAGAGATGCAGATGGTCACCTTGAAGTAGTTCAAGAGAAGAGACAAATTTGACTACAAGGAAGTCAAGGATAAGATCAGTCAAAAAACTCAATTCCATGAGCCTATGATTGAGGACATCTAGATAGACCTGAGGATGGCTAAAGAAATTATAAATATGGACTATTGCAGGTTGACCCTAGAGAAAATTGAATATCAGGGGCTTGTAGAGGTCCCCTCCAATTTGGGTGATGATGGGAGCATTATCAATAGCAGGTACCTGGCTGAAAAGGTTGTTGGCTCCCCTCTTCCTCCAACTCAGTGGTCTCAGAAGGAACTGACTTCTCTGAGAAAAAGATTCGAACCAATATTGGCTAACACCAATGATTGGTTAGCAGTTAGAGGGATTAAACTGAAAGAATTTATCACAGGATCAGAGGCTGAGTACCAAGTAGAGATGAAGAAGAAGGTATAGAATAGAACCAAGAACAAAGGTGATGTACCTTCCCCATCTAGGCCTCACAAGCCTAGAATCATCTTTATTTCTAAGAAACCAAAGACTATTAAGGAGTTAGAAGGAGTGGCTAAAAGGGTTGTAGAATAGAGCCCTCAGGCACAGGTAGCCCAACCAATGGAGATAGACGATCAATCATCAAGAAAACCAAGCACTGAACCTCTGCCTTCACAGGAAGAAGCACAACCACTTAAGAGTGTTTCTCCTTCTCCACCTCAATCTCCTGTGGCTTCTCCTTCTCCTATCTCTCCTATCAGTGTTCCCTCTTCTAGAGCCACCTCCCCTTCCAGGGTTATATTTGGTGATCCTCATGGTGCTTCTGTAGGTACTCCTCCCTCCTCTGGGTCCATTCCAAGTTTATCATCTCCCTCTTTCAATCTAGGGGAAAGTTTTGCATAAGAGCCAAAATCAGTAGTTGGTATAGTTTTTCCTGTTACTCCAACTACAACCACTGTCACCACTAACAGTGTAGAAGTTGCCATAGTAACACTAGCTAAGGGAACCATGGCTAAAATAGGTACTTCTTCTCTCCCACCTTAGATGTTAGCATTCACACCCAAAAGAAAGAAGTTAGCCATCTCTCTAGATGACTTCAACTTTGGCAGAATAGTGCCAGTGAAAGCTAAGGCTCCTAAGAGGCCAAGAATCCTCTCAAAATTGGTCGAGGAAAAGGGCAAATTTTTTTGGAAATAGCTAAGCCTCCATAGGATGCAACCCTTGAGGGTTTTGAAATGAGCAGCTATTCCATCTCTCATGTTGAACTTGGCAAAGTTACTCATGAAGGTAAGAAAAGTGACCTTTAGTCTACTATGGACATCATGGTCCAAAAATTTGACTGAGAGAAGGAGATGAAGGATTATTACAAGGCTAAGACAGAGCAGCTAATGGCAATAATAAGAAGGTTCACTCTTCCCCCTGAAGTGGCAACTCCAGAGACCTTCTTTGTAGATGACCCTATCATTCAAAAACTAGAGAAGACTTACTTAAAGGGAAAAGCCCTGGAGGACTACATTGAAAAAATGCATACTCAGGGAGTTTCCTTGCTATCAGAGGTTGCAAAAAAGACAGGCAAGATGAGGAAGGTGAGGGCAAAATTAGATGACTTTGTCTCTCTTATCTCTCAGGAGATTGATAGTTCAAAAAGATATCTTGGAAAATGGAAGGAGATGAAGGATCTAAAGAAAAGCACCTTGATATCTATCAGTGTCATCTCCAACAAAGACTCTTATGTTGAGATCAAGGAGTCTCTGATCTTCAAGATCTAGGTACTCAAAGATTTAATTGAGGATATCAAAGCTTCCAGGGATGCTAGTGAGGAGAGTGACACAGGCCTACTTTATAAACTGGAACAACTACCCTACAATCTAACCTCCAAGGATAATCAATTCCTCTCAGTAGGAGAAATGATCCAAAGTTTCAAGGAGATTATTCAAAGAGATTTTGAAGAAAAATCCTTCTCAATGTCTTCTGTGGATAATATTCTAGACACTCAGTTAACTTTGGATAATCTAAAATCCAGGTTAACTGGTCATGCTAAGGCCATCACATCATTGAAGGATGCTTTAATTAGAGCCATAATCATCTCCAAGAACACAGTTGTGCTAGACAGTATAGGAATTCAAGCAACTATTGCTATGTATGATGTTCATCTGAAGAAATCTGGCAGCAAAAACTGAAGCTTTTTCCCCCTTCTTTCTTCTTCTTTCCTTATGCACTTTTGTTTTGTGAAAAGTGCATGTATTTTTGTAATATGTAATTACATGTAAAAAGTTCAAAAAAAATATCTCAAAGTCAAAGATGAGTCATCTTTGACTGAGATATTTTTGTATTTTAATATTTTCTAAATTTTGAGAGTTTCTCCTTATATATAGTGGAGACCTCATTTGTAAAATGATCTTGGAAAAATTAAGAGCAAACACTCTGCCGAAATTGAAGCAATTTTTGAGACTTTGTGCTCAAACTTGTAAATCATATTTTGTTGAATGAATGAGAAGTAGGTTTATTTTAGACTTTGTGTTGAAGTTATTTGTGTTGTTTAGGAAATAGTTTCTTATGTTCTCTTTCCTTATAATCTCTTGTTTATCTGATTTAATAAGCAAAGTGGGTGTGTTAATATTATCTTAGAACACTTCTAAAAGGTAAAGGATAGACTTTGAGCTACTTTTATCTTTGAGATTTAGTTATCTTTTTTAGTTTCAGGTGGAGACTTTATGTTTCATTTTATTCTATGGTTATGTTTGTTCCGAATCAGTGAAGGAAGCAACAAAAGACTTTGTGCTTACATGAGTGTTCTTGTAGATTTTGTTACTTCAGGTGATTTTCTGCTTCCTATTTGATACCATTCCTGAAAGAACAGGAATGTTGTTTGCTAAGGACTAGGATTTTTCTCTTTTGTTCTTTATACATTACCTCTGAAAAAAGAGAGGTAGATGCTATTATACCACCCCATGTGTTATTTTTTGCTTTATTCTATATATATATCCAGTGTATAAATATTTATAGGGAACCTCCCCTTGATGAGAGGAGAGATTTACCTCATCTAGATCTGGTAAACCCACACTTTTCATGGTGTAAATCTCCTTATGTTGTGATTGATATACCCATTTTGTCATTAGTTAGTTGATGACAAAATATTCACCCAACAGATAGGACTAGACTCTCCTCATAAAATCTACATATTATTTTACACATTTTACGAAATTGAGTGTTCCTTTTTTTGAACATTCAAAAATGGTTATAATTTTATGATCCCATATTATTAGCCTCAATTTTTTTTAAATGGTTAAAAATTGCACAACAAACTATGTTATCATGTTTCCCTACACTTGCATACATTTTTATGATAAGAAATCTTACTTCTCTTTCATTGTATCCCTTTCACATTATCACATTTTTTAAATTTGAGTTAATTCAAATAATTTCATGTTCATTTCCCATTGACTTCCTTTCTTTTCATTCCACTTTGGATATAAAGAGGCCAAAGTCAAGATAACACTTTCATTACACATAAATAAATAAGACTCTTAGTCAGCATGCCCTCTAAGTCCTTTTCCTTAGCTACCAAATATAAAGTTTTAAAATGATATTCATATTTAGAACCCATGTTTGGTTATTTAAATATATATGGAGGAGGAATATCAAAATACATCAAAATTTAAAATCCAAATCATTTTAAAAAATGAAATCATCAAAAGTTAATATATAATTCAAAAAGTCAACATCACACTAAAAGATGTGAATTATAGCACATCTCTTATTCCTAATCAAAGCTAAAAATCCATAGTTACCTTCATGATAGATCTAATGTCCATTGGTGTGAATTAGGCTAGTATATTAGGATAGGAGAATTAAAAATATATAATGCTAACTACTTTCTCATGTAAGTACCCAATCCTCTCAATAGATGGACGGATCTATAAGGGGTCCTAAGGAATGGGTAACATGTTGTGGTAAGGTAGGTCCATTTTAATTATCATGCATATAGACTTCATGGGATGATATTCATACCTCTTTTTATAACCTAATATTTATGTGGTTAAGAGAATTTATTTAGAGTACTTAATGTCAAAATTCCTTTTAATTTAACAAACTTAATTTTAGTGTATTAACTTTGATAAAGAGTTTCTCTACCTTGATTTTTCCTTCATTTACCCCACCACCCATTTCATTTCCTCCTTGATAGGAAAGTTTGATTATCAATATATTTTCCCACTTATATATTCCCTTTTCTTCATATCTTAAAATATGATAACACTACTTTGTTTTAGTTTTATCTATATTTATAAAAAATAGTATGCTTGAGTGACTATGCATTATTTTCATTACACCACTGATTGACATTTCTATAATTGCCTTGGTTTTATTTGAAAAAAATTCAATATCATTCCATTTTTTTGGACAACTGCATCCTTTCCTATATTTTTGTAATTTTTCCATTATTGAGTGAGTTTGGATTGTTAATTCACACTCATTAATGTTTTTTTTCCATTTCATGTACTTTTTCCATTAATGATTGAATAAGGGTTATTACTGCTCACTCATCAATATTTTTTTACCATTTATTTCAAATATTTATTGAATTAATGATTTTTACTACTTTCACATTGATGTTAGATTTTCATTTTTAATGTATCCTTAGTTTGATTTAGTTTGTTACCTTTCTTAATTATGGTATACTTGTTTTATTTTTTTAATCATTTAGAATCCTTAGATTTTTAGTTACCCAATTTACTTTGATTTTTTGCTTACTCATTTGGTCCTAACTTATAATTTATCACCCTAGATTACCAAATTTTTAAGTACATCATGCTTATAGATTTTAGTTATTTTGAATTTCCTACATTCATTTACTTTTGTTCTTTAAAGTTTTGTATCCTTAGGGTTTGTCCAAAGTAGTCTATGCACCCTCCATGATAAAAAAATATAAACACAATATAAAATCATCCAACAATAAAGATAATTTAAGGTACACATACATTATTTCATTTATTTCCTTTTAGCCATTTACTCTTCGTTATTTTATGCTTTAAAATAATATAATTTACCTAGCTCAACATTGTGTGTTATTATTTTCTTTTCCCAAATCACCATCCTATATTGCAACTACATGACATGTGATGAGATTCAAGTGGGGCATATGTATACACACAATATTTTTAAAATTTAATAATTACCAATGTTTTTTAATTTTTTAAGAGCCCATTTAATCTCAATATCTCTTAGTGCACACCTTAAAGGGTGCACTAAGAAAGGGGTGGGTAGACCATTGGTGCTTCACAAGATTATTGTTTCCTATACAACCACTTACAACCAACACAAAGGGACTATTTTAGATAATTTGGACTTATCCATAGTCCAACTAAAAAATAAATATCAATAATATGCCTACATTATTCAAAATATTATAATTTTAACTTCTCTTCAAACTAATAAATGGGGAATAGATCTAAATTATTACCATGCTCTCCATGCATAAATTGCGTAGAACCCAAAAATATTCATTTTAAAAAAATTATCACCCATCTAATTTGGGGACATAAGTCCAAATTATCTAAAATAGTCCTTAAAACCTCTCATATACATTTCACAATTATTTGACACCTCCTTTACACATTCCTCCAATTAATAAATTACCTCAAACAACCCCTACCTAACCCAAATCATTTTTTATTTACCAAACAAATTCACATGGGCTGACTATGTTATTAAAAATAAGCATGTTATAAGACTAAGTCAGCCCTGACCAACCTAGTTTGGGACCTACTACTTTATTTATTAAATAATAAGTATGATTGGGACAAATTTGGTGGTTAAAACTTTAGAAGTGTTTATGTTTATATCTATCTATATAAACACATCCTTTTCACCATTTTCATTAGAGAGAGATAGAAATAATCATTCATTTATGCTTATTTACAATATGTTCTTCCACGATTCTACTTGAGGGGTCATTTCTTAGGATTTACACATAGAGAGAAGAATATTATCGTGTGTCAGAGTATTGGAAGTATATGAGAATTTATATAGCCTAGATATGACCTATCCTTATGATCCTTACAAACCATAACAACCTCTTTCAAATCACCATTGGCCAAGGGAGAGATTGATCCTTAATGTGTTCATCTTCAAGGTAAGTATTTATAACTCTTAATCCTCTATTTTGGTATATAGAAGTACCATAAGTAATGGATATTGACTATATTTCTCTCTCCATGCATTAATATTATATCCATATTGAATTGATTAGATTTATTTTTTACATGTTTACTTTTTATGTTTATTATACCAATTTTTTGCCACTTGATTTGGTGAGTACTAGATTATATTTACTTTAATTTATCATTTACTGTGATAAGAAAACATATTCCATATCTAGGGTTATTATGTGGTATTAATTAACTAGATGTTTTATAACCCTTTCTACTGATATTGTGTGCTAAGATAACACTTAGTTAAGTCTAATGGATCCATATTGGTCATGACCCCAATTATCTAAATGTACCAACAAGTGCAAGGGATAATTTGATTTATCTTTTCCAAGCTAGGACTGATTCGTAGATCAGCTTCACTTTACCTTGTATACACATAGCATATGAAGTACTATATGAAAGATATAATCATGGATAAATACATGTGTAAGTACATATAGTCTTAAATGTGATAATTAATATACCATAGAATGATATAACTTATAAGTATCATGATAATAGAGGTGAATGCCCCCAATGTCCATATGACATGAGTAGAGGGAAGACCCAACATCCAAAATAGGAATAATATCATGCATTTGTGTATAAATGTATCACATTAATGTTTAAGCATGACACACATATGTATTTAGGAATAACTAATATACCATTCATTAACATGGAACTAACACATATATGTTAATGATCCAATAGAATATGTAGGCGCCAAAAATGCTTTTGGAGTTTTGATTGTTTTTTTAATATTTTTTGGTATTTTTGGAATAATTTGAAGAGTAAATATCATCATATGATCTCATAAAAATAATGGTCTTATATATCTCTCCACTTGGAACTTGATGTAATGAATTTATAGTACTGCCAAGGATCATGTATATGTGAAATACCTATCACTATAGCATCTATGATTCTCTTTGTATGTATAATAGGAATATTTGGTCATGAAGGTATAATAAGAATATTAGTGGTTCAAGGGACCCATCTTTGTCTATTTTTAGGTTTATTTAGAACAATAATAGTAGAAATAGGTTTAGGTGCTTTGGATGTTTGAATATGGTGCATAATACAAGATGCAAATTTTGTGGAATGCATTATATGTCTCTAATTTCATGATATCCCAAGTAGTAGTTTCTTAGTAAATGGGATTGATTGCTAATTACTATTTTATGGTGGATTAGTCTTAGTAGGTTTGATAGTTAGCTTTGTAGATATAATTTTTTCATGTTCAAGAGATGATCTTATGGGATTATGAAAACTATAATTAACTAGTTATAATGAATTTATTTAACACACCCATGTACTATATAAGGTACTTATCAAAGTGTATGGATCCATGTTCTTCCTAATAACATATAAAAAAAATTGTGGAAGGTATAACTAAAAAGTTTGTAACCACATGTATGGGACTGACCTATAAAGGTAGGTCAATCTCACAAAGAACCTTTTGGGAAGTCACATCGATTGTTATAAATGATCTAGTAAAATGATGAAAATTATGATGAGTATAACATAAATGTGTAAGTAATGTCATGGTATAAAAATTTTCACTTACACCAATACCAATCATAAAATTATGTATAGGATGGTGATCAAATAATGTTATAAATAATAAGAATGAAGATCAAAGTCATCATCCTTGATCTTATTATCATCCAAAGTGATAGAAGGTCTTTTAAGCATAGGATATATATGTCATTTATAACTTACAATAATCCCATCTAATGGGTGCCCATAATGTGATTAAGGAGGATGTGCATTATATGCCATTTGCAATTTTGGTTCCTTATTAGATTGGTATTGTAAAAGATTTTTAAATATTTTATGTTTTTTGTGATCACTAGGTTATGAACCATATTACTTTAAAGGATCATCAAATGTAATCTTTTGTTCATAAATTTTATCTTAGATTGTATGCTTCAAGGTAAAAATTCTACTTGCAGAATGCCTTGGTCCTTAGTGATAATCAGAATAAGCATTCATATCATATCCTTTGTTTATAGGTCTATTCATATTAAACTCTAAAGGATGAGGTAGATATAGAAGATAACACTTTACAATCCATTTGTGTAATGAAGTGAGAGACTTGGGTTAACATTTAAATTATCTCTTTGGTTCATTAGATAAGATGAGTTGATTAGGATATTATGCAACTATGTTAATTATGGTATTTTGTTACTTTTTATCCATAGAAGGCTTTAGCTTATAACTTTTTTGATTGTAAAATTGTTATTAGATGTATATTTATCTAGTTTGTTTACTATGTATTGAAGATTCTTTAATGAAATAAGATTCATTTCATTCCCCTTTACACCATGTCATAAGTTTTCAAAATATTTGAACTTATTGAAATCAATACACTCATGTAAAGGAGAAAGAAAAATTTACTTTAATATGTCTTATAACTCCTTATTTTGCATAATATTAGTCATTTTATCTAACATTATGTTTCACCTCAAGACATATTCATTGATAGGTTCATTTTTTTATTGTTTGGTTTTGTAAATTTGAGCATAGGAAAACATTTCAAAAATATTAATGGAAAAGTTTTCAAAAAATTGATCTATAAGGGGTTTTAATGCTTTCACATATTGGAGAGGTAAATTATATAACCAACTTAAAGCATATTCCTTGAGGTTTTTTGGGAATAATTTGGTCAAATTTTTATCATTGGATTCATAATCAAGGCATGCCACATAAAAGGATTCAAGATGCTATTTAGGATCACCCTTATCATCATAAAATGTGAACTTAGGTGAAATAAAACTAGTTGACAAAGGGAAAAAATATATCTCAACTGTAAGAGGGTTATGCAACACATCTTGGGAATCAATATCATGAGGATAAATTACAGCATTTTTTTCAATGTTGTAACCTTGTCCTCCAAGGTCTTTAAAACTTGAAGGAGTATTTAAAATATGGACCCATTGAAATATATATTATCAAGATGTGTAGTCACCATTGAGGATATGTAATCATGGTTTGAATAGGTATAAAAATTGGTATTTGAGATAAAATATGTGTTAGCCCCATGGTAGATACAGTAATAGTAGTTTTAGGGAAAAAGGGTTGGAAGATATAATTTATGCCTCTAGTAGATGTAGTGATTGGTATGAAATCAATTATAGTACCTTCTAAAGACTCACCATTACTATGTGAACAAGCTTAGTTTTATCATGTTTACTTATTTCATCTATTGTAACATACAAAAATGCATCCATTAATCTCTTATTATTATTGAGATAAGTAATCAATGATTATTTATCTTCCATTTGAAAAGGATATTTTTCATTACCATTTTACATCACTTCACAAATAAAAAATTTATAATAAATTATAGTGATCATGAAAATAAGAAACACAAAACCCTAAAACACCTAGGGTTTGGTGTTAGGTTCACCAAATGTTTAACCCTAAAAATATAGTTTGGGATTATCTAGGGTTAAATGGGATATAGATAACCTAAGGTACAATGGTTATAAACTATCTCTATAGCAAGCTAATTAGATTATAAACTTAAATATAGCATATGTTGAATTCATTAAATTGGAAAAGTCTACAGATAGTAAGTATAATTATGCTAGATATAGAAATGATAAAGAATAAATTTACGTTGTTTTAATGTTGACATATTTATAAATATATAACAAGTAAGAAGTAGATTGGAATAGGATTCTAGAATATTCACCAAATTTAGGACTGAGTGCCTCTAAAGCTTTGGACACTAGTGTCAACCTTGGATGGTTATATTGATTTTACTATATAAACCTGATGCAGTTGTCCTATACATAATACCTGCTAATAAAAGATGTGAATACATAGATATTTTTGGGTTTGTCTTTTCTTTCGCTCTAGTGAATTCATATTTATGTCATGGATTGTCACTTGTAAAATTGAAAAAATAATAGTTCGTCATCTCCATAGTGACCTTAGATAAAATGGGTTAGTGGGCACATAGTTTTGAGTTGAACCTAATGACCCCTCTATAAATGAGTGTTGTCTACATATCCAATACTATGAATAGAGCGTAAAACTGATGTAGTTCTTCCTTGCATGTTGGATTGTTAATGAATCATGAAATATGTGAAAAATAAGTAAAACAATGACCTAACTTGTAAATTAGAAAGTATAAATCTTGGGTTGATCCTTTGGTAATTCAAACCTATGTATGTTTTTTTCTTATGACTATGTGGAAATAATGAAAAATAGGTAATGTTTGATTTATTGAGTTCTTAATTATGTGCTTTGATAGGTTTCCTTAGGTATTTTATAGTTATATGATAGGTTTTTCCAAGTGAGGAATGAATGAGGGTTGATATTATATTTATATCAATCTCTTGTGAGAAGTAACTCATGTTAAATCACTTAGGATTTCCATTATTATAAATTTCATTTGAAAATTAAATTACTTTAGGGAACTTGACACTTGCATTAGAGCAAGACACCTACATTAATGCATGTATCCATTTGTGATGTTGGTGTCTAAATAATAGGAAAATAGGTACATACTCAAAACTTGTAGAGGTGGAAGATAAGTAGATTTAAATCATTTTGGGAAAGATAGAAGGATTGGGTCATCACCATAAGACTAGTCAGACCAAGAGATAGAACAAGGGGAACAAGATAAAGAATATATAATACTTTTAGGGAAAGTTTCAAAACTAACAGGAATACCAAGGTCTGTGTTTTTCAAATGTATAATACTGAAGTGTTATAAAATCCATAAATATAATCTACAACACTTTATATATTAAAGTCAAGATATTTCCTTAGAATGTGGACCTTGTGAAGAAGGTAAAAAAATCAGTTATGGGGGCGAGAGTTATGATAAAAATTTTAGGGCAAATCACCTCTAGTGGGAATATAATGGAGGAAGTGTAACTCCAAAAAAATAGTGAGGAATGGACCATGGTTAAGAAAAATAATAGGGGGAGTTTGGATCCTGAATCAACCTCCTAAACTATATCTCTTGTAGAAATAAGGGTGAATGAGGGTCTTTGGTAGGAAATGAGAGGAAAATGTTTGGGTGATAAATTTTAAGAGGTGAACCTCATGACTTTGTAGGTTTTGAATTTGTTTCAATTATTTATTTGGTTTTGGTTCTCCCTTAAAACATGTTCTAATTATCATAAGGTTTTGTGGTCTTTTTTGTATTCCTAACTTTTATTTCTAATAGAATAGATGAGGGATCCACCAACCCTCAATCACCTATAAATATAATATTAAATGTAGGTGAAAATAACTATAGTAAAATATATTATGAGTCACTTAGATTATGAACTATAGTTATAGGCATTCTTAAAAATTAGTGTTAGTCTTTGGTTAGTACCATTTGATGGTATCAACTAAATTTGATTATTTTCTATATGTGATTCTTAATTATATGTTCTAGTACATGTTTCTAAAGTTTCTTCTCTTTTTTTTGTATGGTGATCTTGAGTTCCAATTGTGTGTATAATACATAAAAATCTATCTCACACTCATGAAACCCTAGGTATGCTTTAAACACTAGGTTTTGGCTTGAGAAATGGGAAAAAGTGGGTTGAGATGACCCTAAATAATCTATGATGAATGGATAAGCACTTATTACCTATAAAATACTCTAAAGAGTGATGTCAAATCACATATATTTCTCCCTCTTATCTTTATCTATGTAAATAGTGGTCATTCAATGTATGTAACCTCTGATTTAACTTTCAAAATTTTCAAAATTAAAACCTTGGATTAAATTTGAGATTTTTCATACTTAAATAAAATCTTATCCTTATGATCTATTGGTAAATTGGAGAGAATAAAACATTCCCTTTGAATATGTATAATTGTACAGATGTTTCCTTATTTAGTGTCAGATATGAAAATAGGATTAAACATTTTATTTATTTATATGGGACTCTTTGGGTACTTTATCATTCCACCTAAATTTAAAACATATAGGTTTATCCATAGTAATTATTAAAATCTTAAATGTGGTTATTTCTTGATGAATGAGTAAACTATCAAGTTTATATGGTATTAGAATTATCATACTATCTAAGTATGACAATTTGTTTTAGGAGAAAAGAACACTAATATGACAATTTGGATATTTAAGATTATGATAATTTAATAGTTTGGTAAAATATATAGAATTATTTTAGGTTATTGACAATAACTAGGGAGGATCAAACCCATGAAAAACATGTGAATGTGAAATAATGATGAATAAGAGTTATATATGTATGCATAAGTCATTTAGGGTGAAGGTAACTAAAAATTGACACTACCAAGTATCTAATACCATATTTTAGTATCTATAAATGCCTCCATTTTATTATATTATTGAAATAAAATATATATACTAGAGTAAAATGATAAAGAGATGTACCTAAGTGTGTACAATACACATTTTCTTTGGGAGAGGCTCCAAATATGTAGCTTGTTCCAATTAAAAAATGATCATTTAGTGAAAAAGGCTTACACTTGTGAGTGGGTGAACCATGTTTCTTTATAAATTGTTAGAGATGACACACCCTTTTTTAAGCATTAGAAAAATATGATTTATACTAAATCACTTTTATATTATTTCTTCTTGTTGAACTCTTTAGATAATCAAGAGTGATCAAATCCAAAATTTTTTAACCAAAGAAAAACTACAGGTTTAAAAAATAAATTTCCCAACTATACTGAATAGGAATTAGTGCCAAGACTATTGAGTTTCATTGAAATTTAATTAATCCAATCATGAAATTAATCTTACAACTAATATTGTAACTTCAAGATGAAAAGAGGAAGCCACATATTAGGATCACTTTGAGTAATACTAAGTCTATTGAGCATAGTTGAACCTAAACCACGTTACCTAAATAAACATGAATTAACCTATGGAAATGGATTGATAAATTCAAGGGTGCTCACTTCAAGGCACCATTGAGAAAAAATTGTAATACAGTGTATGTTTATGAAATTCATGCCTCATTAATTTTTTCCAATATGATATTAGAATGCTATGCATATATATTTTTTTTGTGTTCCAAATATAAGGACCATTTATCATTATATTTTAAAAGTGTGCATATGCATTCAAATGTGTCTAAATATGTAAATATTTGAAAACCTATAAATTTGTTTCTTTTAAATTTATGTTCATATGCATGGTTAATGCACCCAATTATACATGCATATTAAAACTTTTAAATCATGTACCTATTAAATGAGTCCATATACATGGAATATACCCTATAAATATGTTTTAAGTGTAAATATTTGTCCCAATATAATTTTTGAATCACTCTAAAATCTATGAATCCTATAAATAATGTAAAAATATGATGTTTGTGATTATTGAAGCTTAAGTCTATTTGAAAATACCACTTATATGGATATGTTTGAGGTGAGGGATGTATCTTATGAGTTATTTACCTCAAAATAAAAAAATTAACTATATAATTTTATTTAAAATATGTAACCATGTATAATCATGCCAATATGTAGATAATTTGTCATCAAAACATGTATGAAACATATGTAATACAAGGCACACAAATGTCATGTCAAGATGCATATATAAATTAGAAATGAAGTAGTAATAATCACTGATATAAGAACTAATTAAAATTATGAATTACATGTGTTTGATTTGAATCATATAACCACACACAAATTGGGAGATGCATAGTGTGGATTATTGCATCAAAAAAATCAACAAGATTAATGAACTCAATATAAAATTCCATATCCATGATGCACATAATAAAGGTACATAAAAAATCATTCATTCTCACACATAATGACAAGGGCCACTTATGAGGGAAAAAAATGTCACACATAAGGCCAAAGGTGTGGAAAAAATTGATATTATATATCACACACATAAGGCTAATGGCCAAAAAGTAAAGGATAAGGGTAACAAACAAAGGATAATAAATGTAGAAAACACATGGCCAAGGAAAATAAAAAGAGGAAAATAAATGTTTCACATAGAAGGAAAAGGGACACAAAAAAAGTTTAATAATTGATTCATACACAAGGCCAAGGGTCATAATTAACAAACAAGAAATGAATATTGTATGAGAAACAACATCAATGTAGCATATAATAAGTAATCTTGTCTACACCATCCAAGTATGTCAATGTCACCACATATCAAATTAACATTCTATGAAATATATTATTATATAGAGTGTGAGTAATAAAAATTTATGTGTAATATTTTAGTATAGCTAAACATGGTAAATAGAAAGGTCATAGAAAGATACAACATGTAATAATGTGACTTGTTGATTTATATGCCTCCATTATTGGAATGACACGTAGAAGAATGAACTACATCTATACATATATGTATTTTACTCATATGATACATTAAATTAATGTATACCATGAGTTGCATATGTGTATGAAAAAAAGATATGTAATCTAGAAACAAGTGATAAAAACATATGTAAATAATGTAAACTAGTAAACATGTCCTACTTAGATCTCAAATTTTTTTTTTTGAGTATTTTGAATATTTTGTAATTTTTAAATATTTGATTTCTTTAAATTTTAAATTGAGTGTTTTGATAGGATCTAAAAACATGTTACAAAATTGATAAGATAATACAATTGAAGATTAGAAAAAAAAACTAACTTGAAACAAGTCCACCCAATAGTAGACCAGACTACATTAGGGGCAACCATCAACTAAAAGATAACATAATGTCACCCAACCAAAATTTAATAAATAAATAAATATTAAAAATTGAAAATAATATTTATTTTATATGGTCCCAAAACCTAAAACAAACCATAAAGATAACCATGAAATCTTAGATAGAAACTAGCTAAAAATAGGTTAACCCAATAGTAGACAAGACTACAACAAATGGACCATTTTGAATAATTTGGTCATATTAGTAGTCCAAATATAAATATAAATATAAAATATATGATTAAATTATTAAAAAATTATTTATAAATAATCTTCAATCTAATCTATGAGGAATAGATCCAAATTATTACTATAATCCTATTCTAATTTATTTAATGTTTATGAAAATTGTTCTTTTTCTAAAATTATCTCCAATCTAATTTAGGGGCATAGGTACACATTATTTTAAATTGTCCTTATGGGGTTAACTATTATCAAACCATTATAATAACCTCAACTAAATAAATTCTTAATACAAATGAGGTTAGTTAAGGCACATTAAAGGAAATCAACAACCAGTATAGATAAAGTTTAACCAATGAACTGTCTACTAAGAATCAAACCATAATTTGATATTTTAAGATAAAACAACAAAATCATGATTATCTCCTAATTTTTATTCATTATATTCTATATATTTCTCATTTTAAACCCATGAGATACATGGAGGAAAACATCTTGAAATAGAAATTGCTTCCAAAACTCAAATACTACTAGACAAATTTTCATTGAATGATATATAATTAGGATGCTTAGAGATCCACATAATAAAATTGAAAAAAAAGACATAAAGTTATAATAAAATTAATAAAACTCTTCTAATCAAACTCCAATAAATTTACAAATAGGAATTATTTTAAACTAGGTGTCATGTCCATGATAGACAAACAAATCCAACAAATGCTCTGAAACTAGAGCTAAAACCCACAAGAGGGGCATAAAGGCACTTTAGTTGACCATTATATATATTAAAGATTCGAGACTAAAAACTTCATTCAAAGTATTCCCCCACTGGTGTTCAAAATTATTTTTTTATAAACTAAGCATCATCCTTAATAAACACATGGATCCTTCCTCCAAATAATCAAAATGGGTTAATTTTGCTAGTTATGGTCATTATTTCCATTTGATAATGACCCGTACTAGTTGGAATTGACCCACTCCTAGCAACAACTTTTTAATAAAATCAAATCCATATTTAGGGATTTAACATCATCCTAATATGTCGGTGGCATGATTAATTATTCAATTGGATCCATATACAAATAAATGAAGGTATAATTATAAATAGAATTATCACTAATATTATAAACATATATACACTATTGCACATTGAAATTTTTTTCCTTATTATTCTCAATTTGCATACCTATCACTAGGAGAAGTCACAAGCCAAGTCTTAATAAATAAAAATCAAATTAAAAAAGCATTGTCAAGTATTAAGATCAATAATTAGCTACATACACATAGCAAGGGAGAAAATTGTAAAATAAAACTATGTGGGGGAATTATATATGGCTTAATTTCTATCCTTGGAGTATTGGATATCTATGAAACAACCAATCATTAATTGGGAATGATTGGGCTTATATTAGTGCATTATAATCTAACTTTTGATAGGTTATTATCCTTTACAAGCACATCTAGGCCTTTATGGAAAAGTATGTTGATTTTCGAGTTTGTACCTATCGTCAAGGTTTGTGATCACAAATTCATAATAGGAAAAGACAGTCACATGTGATTTTATAGTCACTATGTCACACCTATATCCATGTTAGTATTGACCTGTGATACTAACCCTATTTTATAAAACTAAACCAACACAAAAAAACATATTAGGTCCATAGTTGGATGAACCACATAAAATATTATGCTTTGTTTTCACTTCCAAAACATAATCAGATAGTCATACATAGATTCTAAGTATCATGATATACTTAGTAATTTTCATATTTATAATATTTCCTTATCAAATTATAACAATCAATTGCTAATCATTTACATTCATATGTATTCTTAAATTCTTTATATATTTATATGAATTATACATTAATTAAATTAATCTTAATTACTAATCCAAATTATGGTAAAACATATTGGTGAACATGTACATATGATGTAAAACCTTAGGTTTCTCATTAGGGTTTCATATTTTAGCTTTAGGATCTTATTTTAAGATTTATTCCTCTATACTCCCTTTGATATTAGGGGTTATCCCTATTTTGTGCATCTAGGGTTTTTTATGATTTATATGCCTAAATAAACTCAAAACCCTAACCAATCTCCTATGGATTATTCTTCTATTCTTCACACCTCTCCTCAAGATGTTGCTAGCTATTCTCCCCCTATGGAGGTCCATGTTGGTACTATCTGAAAAGATAGGTACCATTTCAAGGATATCTAGGATAAGAAAAACAATACATATAATATGAATTTTAAAATAAATATACAATATCCATAAAATGATGTTGAATGCTTAACAATGAATATTCAAACACTTGGTATCAAAATTTCTTGTCAAACCAAATCAACCCAATATGTGTTTAGATTGAGATATTTAAAAAAATAGAGATATAAAAGATAAGGATTGGGGAAACATGGATAAGGCATTCATATATCCATATAGGCTTTTTAGACATACATATGCTCAATAATTTACATTATTACTTTATTAAAGATATGCCCACCAAAAAAGAGTTTAAAAAATTAAGTAGCTATCAAGTACATATATGGAAAAATTATGAACTATGTGTTTAAGTTATAATATAATGAAAAATCATTAAATGAGTTATTATCTATGCTAAATAAAATAAAAACATATGCAAAAAATCATTATTTCATGCATTAGGAACTAATATGCAACAATTACATATAGAAGATCACATTAGTGTGAAATCATATCAAGGACTATGTCCACCACTTGGAGAAATTTAAATGGAAGTATTAATTATAAAAAATAAGGTACATTCCTTATTTCAATTAACATTTAATGATACACATTACATCCTATTGTTTTAGATTGAGGTAAAAACAGGTTTTGAAGGGGCCCCAAAACCCTGTAACAGAGAGAAAAATAAAGAATGTCTAAGCCCACAGGCAACGCCTAAAAAACACTACAATAAAGTAGCAAAAATAGGTTTTAAATGGACCTGAAACCATTAGAGACGCATCCGGTCAAAACCCAGAAACAAAAATTTGGTAGACAACAAACACAAGATAACAAAAGGAGAACAAAGATCAGTACCAGTTTCTAAACCAACAAGAAGGACCAAATTATTCATCCAGTTCCAGTATCAAGTTCATGGCTTCTTTTCCTCTCAAAGCAGTCTCCTGAGTGGTAGCCTCCAGCAAAGCTCCTTTTTGTGTATCTTTCTTTCTAGAGCTTTGCCTTGTCCTTTTGCTGGGACCCTCTAGTGCTTTGGTCTCCTCATTGGCTCATTTACCTATATTGATAACAGCTGCACAAATGTTGGATGTTACTTCCTCCATTTTGTTTCTGTTGTCCTTTATTAGTTCCCAGAGATTGTTTTCATAAGCTTTGAGCTTGACAGGGATCTCGCTTAACTGATTTTCCATGTTGTTTACTTTGTTCCAAGTAGCTTTTAGAGAATCTTCCAAAGTTTCCACTTTTCTCTTGAGATCAATGATCTCCCTACACAACCAGGAATCAAATTGGGAAGAAGACTCAGCTTTACAGTTAACCCATGTCATAGGAGTGTGTGTTTCATCATTCTGATTCTTCCCTCTCCAGTCCTCAGACTTTTTGTTGGGGCTATTCCTGGCTTCTTCAAAGAAGTCTTCTTGACTCTTTTGTTCTCGCTCATTGATTCCAGTTTGAATTTCCATATCCATATTTTGAATATCATCCTAGACAGAAATTTCCTTTTCATTCTTAGAAGTTGGGTCCTCAACAGGATCTTCTTGGACAAATTCATCCTCTAACACTTTCTGGTTTTCCTCCGTCTCTTTTGTTCTGATAGCAGAATCCTCTGTATTGACGTTATCTTTTTCAATTTCCTCAGATCCTTCTTCATCATTACTAGAGTTGGTGTCCCAACTCTCAGTTCCTTCTTCTTCCTCTGATTTTTCCTCCTCGGGTTCTTCAATTCTCTCCCGACCCCTTTCTTCTTCTATAATCTGTTTATTAGGACTAGGGGTCTTAATTTTGCCTCTCCTGCTTACATTTTCATTCTTTTTATTTCTTGGCAACTTATTTTTCCCCTATTTGGGATACTTAACTAGTGCCCTATTCTTGCAATAGCCTTCAGTAAGCAGAATAAGGCCTTCATGAAGAATAGGGTGCATGTCCTTTTTCCTATGAGCATATAGGCTTTGGATCAGGGAGTAGCGAAGATAGAAAGGAAAAGACAAGCTAACCTTATGCCTGAAGTGGTTGAGGAAGACAAAATGGAACTTATGCACTCATTTTCTTCTTCTGTCTAGGATGAATTACTCCCTTATATAGCTTAGGACGTCCCTCCATATCCCTTTAATCTGGTCCAGCTCATAGAAATCCCCATTTTTGACTAGCTTCTGCTCCTCCTCATCCATTTTGGGGAACTTACAAAAGGCCTCATTAAAAATGTTGGTCTGCTTGGAAAATTTGAGTCCATCCATTGGCAACCCTGTAACCTCAGCAAGAAAATCCTCAGTTAAGTTTACAGTTATACCATGCAAGGTGACCCTGTCATCAGACCAATTTTTGAAAAAGGCTGTCGTGATATGCGGTTTAGAGCCGTGGAGTCTTTCCATGTAGCTCGCAAATTTTCCTTTCTACAAAATTCTCCATACTTGATGTTTCTCTCTCCATTCTACACAGCTCTTGGGCTCCTGTTTACGGGGTTCTCCCTTCCTTTCATGTGCCATACTCATTTTCTTTGAATCCCAATTACTATGGATATTACCTTGGATCCTCCTGCTGTCAAGTTGATTGGGACATCAACTTTGTTTATGGCTTTTCAGGATCCACTTCTCCCTCTTGAGGACCTTACTCTTTAATAATTGAGTTCCTTTCCCCGTGGTGCCACTCCTCCTACTCATTATGTTTTTATTACACTCTAATCTTACCTTATTTCACATGTGTGGCATCGAGAAGAATGATCACCCTTAAATCCACGTTCTTTTCTAAGGTTTCATCCCACCTCACTTTTTGACCTTCCCGGACAGCACAGTTAGCAAGCCAATTTGCAACACCATTGGCTTCATGATAGGTGTGGGTGATTTTTATTTCTTCAAATTTATTCAAAAGAGTTTTCATCTCCTTTACCTTATCCTCTATGGTCCAAGATGCAATATTCTTATTATTAAGGATATTTATAACATTCAAAGAGTCCCCTTCAAGCCACAATTTGGAATATCCCAAATCCACAGCTAGTTTAAGGGTCTGGAGGGTAGCTGTAGCTTCAACAATGTGGCAGTTAGATATACCAATGGGAATTGCGATAGCATCAATAACCATACCCACATGGTTTCTCAGAACACCACCACAACTTGCATTCCCCAGGTTCCCTTTTGCTGCACCGTCAAAGTTACCTTTAATCCAACCTTGAGGTGGACTAATCGAAGTAACACCTGATCTGGGGTTATCAGGTTTACCAAGAATAAAATCCATCCTCAGGGGATTATCCACATTGAGATTAGAGCTTAGATTTTTTTGAGAAGAAAAATTTTCCTTTAGAGCTCTAATGATGTTCTGTCCTACCACCCATCCAGGGAGCTCTTTGTTTCTGAATATTCGGTTATTTATTTCCTTCCATATTCCCCACCAGATATGGGGAAGAGTAATTTTCCATAAGAAGAGAACTTCATGATTCTTTGAAGGGCAATACCAGCTTTTGAGAGACAGTTCAACATTTTTGTGGTGAATCCATGTAATGCCCCACAGATTGAGAACCTCCTTCCAAACAAGCTGAGTGAAGGAACAATTCACAAACAGATGATCTCTATCTTCAAGGTCTCTCTTACACAGAATACACCTATTAACAATATTGATTCCGCGTTTCTGTAAATTATCTAGAGTCAAAATTTTGTTTTGGAGAAGGGTCCAGAAAAATAACTTGATTTTAGGAATGAGCCCCTTAATCCAGGCTCTTGTCCATAACGGTTTTCTGCCATTTCCCTTGGAGATGAAAATGGAAGAGACTTTAAACTGTCTACTTGGCTCCTGGTACCAAACAATTTTATCTTCTTGATTAGGATATAGAGATATATCATTTAGGGATAATTGAATATCCTTGAGATCTTGATCATAGTCATTATGAACACCATACTATTGTTGGGTCAACCATGAATACACATTATGAACACAATACCATCTACCTTACACATATGCGTTACTTTTATGCATGGTTGGAAGATATACACTTGTTATAAAAACAAGGACCCTTTCAAATACCATGTTATATCAATTAATATAGTGACACATAATAAATAAATCGTAAATACCAATAAAAAAATTATACAACATACCAGGCAACCCATCATGGAGGATCTATTAAAGAGGTAGTTCTCATGATTACCATCACATAATTATGTGATACTATATAAGTTAATTTAATGTAATATTTTAACACTTATACCTATACAAAATCTTAAATAAAAATACATACACAAAATAATTATCACATAAATTCATATTGTGTTTATCAATAGATGATGGGGTATTTAAAAAATAAATGTTTCAAACTTAAACACAAAATACAAGATCTCATTGATAATAATATTATTCAACTTTGGAAACCTTTATGATAACTAAGGTCATAAATGGATAACACATATAATTCATTACATATCATTCTCATTAAAAACATGAAATATATCTATGATCAACTTAGGCATGCTAATAACTAGGAATTTTATACAACACATACTGAGATTGCACATCCAAATTTAGAATGTGATATATAATAAGGCATAAAATATATATTTTATATATTATAATACATAATTAAAACCAAATACAAGACCTTTACATGAGTTCCTTTAGTAATTAGTGACACATATCATTGTACATAATGTCTTCATGGTTATTTAATGGATTAACTATAAATCTTATACATACATCCTAAAATTAATAATATTTATAGCCTATGTAGATCAGAAATAAGAAATAGGCTAGTCAATTAAATAAATAAAAACAACTTAAATAAATAGATTCTCTAGCCTAATCCCTAGGTTGAGCTATGGGGAAATCAAATAATAAATGAAATTGGAATATAAAGAACCATAATTTTTTCTCCCTTGAAGATTCACTTGAAGACAAATATAAAGAGGTTGAGCTTAGCTTGTAGATGTATATGTATTTGTTAATGATTGAATTCTCACATTATTAACATCTCTCCTTGTCTACACTTGATTTGTCTTTGGCTTGGCATGAGAATGAGGAAGATTTTTATGTAATTTGGAAACATAAGTCTGCATGGACAATATTCTTAAAATGAGAGTTATGAGATCTTATTCATATTTTTATTAAGTCATTATGAATCATTCATCTCATCTCAATATTGAGGGTTGAGAATCAATCCTCAAATCTATGATTACACACATGAGTGTGTAAGAGAGTCTATTTAAGGACTTTTTTGAGTATGGAAGGCATATTGAAAAAAAAGTGTGGTCATTGGTATTCTTGGATTATGTAAGAGAGTGTAAGAGGAAGAGTATGTAAGAGAGGTGTAATAAATTGTCTTGAGTGTGTAAGTAAAATGTAATATATGTCATAACCTTCCCTTCCTTTCACATTTTTCCTAATCATGTCATCCATTTGTAAAGAAATATTCCAATTTTTAATTTATTAAAATATGATAATTAAAAATACATGTATTTTCCTATTAGAGGAATGATTATCCTTGACTAAGTGTGATTAATCAACAATTACATAATGGTGGATTTTGCAATGTTTATAGTTTTCAATCAAGTATTCACTTAACTAGCTTGTGAAGATACTTGCAAAGGGTTGATTTAATTAAAGATTACCTAGATATGTCATAACCTTCCCTTACTTTCACATTTTTATTGATGATGTCATCCATTTGTAAATAAATATTCCAATTTTGAATTTATTAAAATATGACAATTAAAAATACATGTATTTTTCTATTAGAGGAATGATTAGCCTTGACTAAGTGTGATCAATCAACAATTAGATAATGGTGGATTTTACAATATTTTTAGTTTTCAATCAAGTATTCACTTAACTAGCTTGTGAAGATACTTGAAAAGGGTTGATTTAACTAAAGATTACCAAGATATGTCATAACCTTCCCTTCCTTTCACATTTTTCCTGATGATGTCATCCATTTGTAAAGAAATATTCCAATTTTGAATTTATTAAAATATGATAATAAAAAATACATGTATTTTCCTATTAGAGGAATGATTAGCTTTGAATATGTGCGATTAATCAACAATTAGATAATGGTGGATTTTGTAATGTTTTTACTTTTCAATCAAGTATTCACTTAACTAGCTTGTGAAGATACTTACAAAGGGTTGATTTTATTAAAGATTACCTAGATAATATTAATGATGAAAAATGATCCATTTCCCAAATATGGGATGTACCATTGTAATTTTGGGTTAAAAGTTAGTTGTGTGGGTAAATTAGGCCCAGTGGTAATTTTTAGTTAAATTTGTGTATAATTGTAGGAATGCAATTTAGACACAGGATTGATTAAAATGAAGTGTCTACATTTTGGTCTCATATTAATTTGAACCGTACCCTTTTTATGGTCATTCCAATCTATAAAATCCAAATAATTTAATTATATATTCTTTGAAATCCCATGGTAGACCTTGTATAAATATAAATAGATTTTTTCTTTCACTCAAGTTCTTTATGCCCATCTAAGTCATAATTGGGTATTAGTACTTGTATGCACCTAAATTCACTCACTTCATTTGTCATCACTAATATTAATATTAATCAAAACTAATTCCACTCATATCATGTAATTTCATCTAAGTACCATACCTTCTATTAATTTGTCTAATATCCCCTTTCATTGTTCTTCATTTACTAACCTTATTCTTCCCAAAAATTTTCATTAATTTTCCTAAATCCTCATTATCTTATCTTAAACCCACTTATGCATTATTTGGGAATTTTAAATTTACATGGACCACCTACCAACCTACTTATAGGATTTATTACAAGCCTACCCCCTAGATTCTCTAACATCCCCTAATCACCTATCTGATATATCCCTAGTCAAGATTAAACCTACCAAAGAGATTATAGATGTTTCTACCTATAGAACCTTCTCTCCTTTAGAATCTTCTAAGGAATTTTCAATTATTTGGAAAATACTTCACCATAGATCTCAACAACCCAATTTTGAAATCTAGCCATTGATCCTTCCTCTCTCTTCTATATAAACAAATCCAATCCTCCATTAAAATAATCAAGAAGAACAACTACAAGAATCAAATATAGAATCCATTGATCATGCCATCATTGTTCTGAGTCTAAGTGTAATAAAAAAAATCAACAATCCAATAATCTACTTGAAGATCTTGGAGAGAGGATAGTTGAAGCCAGGAATTGGTAAGGTTATCTTCATCTTTTCTTATTGGTTTCCTTAATCTCTCCTATTAAGTGTATTATGCATTTTGATTTTTATTTGTCATATTTAGATAGTTACTCAAGATTATAGTCACACATTTGGTGACCATAGTGGGAGCCTCTTTTTGGACTGAACATTCATGCTTGGAATGTATAAATTCAATTTTCAAGTCAGACTAAGGAAGAATTGGTGGCTTCTAATTTTTGAAAATTTGCATTTTTTATGAAAATGTGATTTATTTATTTTTATAAATTACTCTTTGTTTATAATTCTTTTCATAAAAAAATTATGGGTTATGATTATCTCACTCCCATATTTTCAAAACATTGTATGGTTATGATTTTTTTATGTATTTAAAAATTTATGACTCTTTCAATCTTGTTATTCTGCACCTAGTTTTATTGTTATTTTTTTTTAAAAACATGGTTTTTGATTTTTTTTAATTGGTTTTGAATTTTAAAAAAATGGAAATTAGTCACACAAAAATGTGGCACTAAAAGTATTATATTGGATTTTATCATCCATTAAAATCTCATTTTGTTTTATGCAAACTTATGTATAGGTACTAGAGGGAGGATTAAAATATTTGACAAAAATCCAATTGTATTATGCTTTGATGGATGCCCATTCTTTGTCTTAAACTTCCCATTTTACCACATGATGGGATGATGTTGACAAAGGTTTTGGATTCTATATTTAAACTTGTTTTTTTCATTTGATTGAAAGATTTTGAAGTATTTTCAATACACCCATTTTGTGCATAACCTGTAATTATTACAATCTATAAGACCACCTTATTTTTAGGAAATTTTATCAAATAATTCAAGAATATTATGACTAATTACCTATTTTACATCTAAAAAAATGCTTTTAGTTATAATTTAATGTATGCACATACTCTAATCTAAAAACACCATTTGACACAGGTTGGATGCATAGTGGCAAATTCCAAAATGATCATGGCACTCACCTATCGAGTCACCCATATCTAAGTTGTGGTTCTCTAATTTGTGGAATCCATGTTTTTCATTTATTTGTTAATGGATGTACATGCCCTATTTTAAATTTCTTTGGTGAAGAGAAAATCTCATAATGAGCACTGCATCCAACCTTACACCTGCCAACTACCTACTTGCATAACCACCAAATTAGACCACCTTTTCATTGAGAAAATTTTCCAATTTTTTTAATCAAATGAATCACACACTATGTGTATAGTTTCTTTTCTATAATCTACTATAACTTATACTTTGATTAATATATAGTTTTTTTTCATGAACTTTGATGGATTTGGTTTTTAGTTATTTTAATACCATTAAAATTTAGTTTTTCATAAAGATTATAAATCTTAGATAGATAAGGTGTCAATGTATATAGTGTTAATTAGTTATTTAAAATCTAGTGTCATCAAATCAACAAAATAAAAAATATATATAAAATAATAATAATAATAATTATTATTATTATTATTATTATTATTATTATTATATATATATATATATATATATATATTCTTTTAAATAAGAATAGTGAACATAGTCCTTGTTGAAAGGTTTTATTCATTTTTGAATAATAAAGGTGTCTATTGTTTTATATTTCCTCTTTAATAGAGGTATTTTTATGACCTGTGGGAACATAATCATCAAAGACAAAAGTTATAAAACTATTATCAACATTTGTTAGGTTGTCCCTAAGGACTAACAATTGAAGTAACTACTATTGCCTAGTCAAAATTATTAATTAGTGTGTTTTATAGGTTGATCAATCCTAGAATGGGATAAAAAATTGTTTATAATCATATATTTAGTTTTTCTTGTCAACACACTAAACTGATGTGTGTTTTCAGGTTTCATCAATCTAAGGAAAAATAAATTAAAACTATTAATGATGTTTGTATAGGGTCAATTTTCAAAGTAGCTAGTTTGAAACCTACTGGACCATTTGATTGTAGGATGAATGATTGAATATCGCTTATCTTAAAACTACTAACATTTTTGTTTTATAGATTGACCAATCCAGGAATCAAATAAAAAAATTTATCAAGTTTTTTGTTTTTTATTGTATTAGTAAAGAAAACACACATAAATTAGTATATTAATAAATCCTTATTTATTTGCCTAAGTGTCACCCTAGGTCTACACGAGTGCATGATCTCCTTCTTAATATTTACAATGATTATTGAATGATAAAAAAACCACTAATAAACACACCCATTGTTATTTTTAAGGGAAACATGACATGGAAATCACACTCCCAAAATTGTCATAGGTTTAGGGTGATAGTGACCTTAGATATCACCAACATGCACTAATCCACACTATGTGTTCTAGAAAAGTACAAATGTTAGGGATAATTATCACTAGTCCAAGTGGTTGACCTCATATAGGTCATTTATGAAGTGAAAGAGTTAAATATATAAACTAAACATTAGACATTACCCTATATGGATTGAGGCCATATGTACCTTTGTGTATCTTAGGGAATCCCTTATAAACCCTTTTGTAAACCTAGCATAGGACCTATCGATCCTAATAGGCATTCTACTTCTAGAGTTAGGATCAAATCCTAAGTAGCCATCAATTACAAACATGGTGAAGAGGGTTTTATTGATTTCATAATGAGTCACTAGTCTACCACCTTACTTTTGAAGCCATTAGATGGTGAAGTCATTAGGTTACACACCCATAACTAGTTTTCTAGTCTTAGGTTTATGATTTTCTTGATTTGGTGTGTGCCATACTAGACTAGTGTTATTTGTGAGTTAAGTTAGCCTTTTACCCAAACTCATACATGACTATCTAAGCATTAAATATCACCATCTTGTATATCCTTTTTATATAGTCTTAGTCATATTATACATTCACATCCTTCATCTTGTATAATATTGTTTCTCATGTACATTCCATCATCGCATTTTAACCCTATCTTAATCAAAGTTTGTCTTGACATCTTTAACCCATCCTTATCAAATTGTCTTCATCTTGATTCCATCTTACTTTATTAGGTTTTAGGTAACATAATTATCCAAAATATCCCCATTTCATTCATATTACCCTTTATCATTTCATCATCATTTGCATATGCTTTTCATTTTCCTAATCTTATTATCCCATTACCTAATCATATATTAGTTTAAGATTTTGAGTTAGTCTTATTTTTATCCATCCATATCATCATAGCATTCTAGTCTACTATCACTCATCACTTGGTTAGATCTCATACCTAGTCATTGTCATATTAGCATCTTATCACTCTATCAATTTTAATCTAACATCTAATCAATCATCAATCTAGTCATTTATAATCATGTCATCTTACCTATTAAAAACTAGCACCCATCCAATCATTATCTTACTAATTTAAATTTAGGCACTAGAAAATCCCCATCATTTTGATACCTTTAAAACTAGGCAATGTTAGATCATTAGCACTTATTATACTATCAGTCTAAAATATGTTCCTAGTCTTATGCTATCACAGTCTCATTTTATTAATCCCATTCTGACCATCACTTGTCATACTAACTCAAATTTTTAGCCTTACTTTGACAAAAAACCTATCCAATTCCTAAATATACATTCACATCATCCATTCCCCTTTTATCATCCGTCCCCATGGATTTGGACCTTGTTCTCATAGAATAATACATAATTTTCTAATAAGGATGAGGTCCTTTTATGAGCTCTATAAATGCGTGCTCACCTACATTCTGACCTTCACCCCATCAAGCCTAATCTAGTGTCCCATGTCCTTCCCCATCTATAATCCCTTAGCTCACCATGGTCAAATCCATTGTCAATCCATCAAAGTTCTCCCATTCCTCAATTTACAAGTGATAAAGCTGCCCTATTTAAATGAGTACATCTTTGCCAATAAGGATGAGTTCATTTTATGACTATTGGAGATGGGTTCTTTCCTTCCCAACAATTTCAAACCCCTATGACTAGATATACCTTGTAATAAGTCCCTCATCAACCCTTATCCCTATCTAATTATCATGAAAACTAGTCATATTCCCATCCACCATCCATTATTCCTAGTTTTAGGCATGACCTTCCTAGTCTAAGGATCACCCTATTTAATTAGTATATCACTACAAATAAGGGGTAAATCCTTTCATGACTCCTTGAAATGGGTGCCAAACTTTCTAAAGGTTTTGACCCTTTCCAACTCACTTTGTCCCCATTTTTTACCCATCCATACTTAAATTCTTGATTTATTTGTCATAGTCCAAGCCTATTCCATACTATCAAAGGGAGCTTAGGTTTTCAAGCTCATATCATTATTCTTTGCATCTTAAACAATCCCACACTCCACCATGACATTATTCCATAACTTAATCTAATAATTCCACATCCAAAGTCATGGATAAGTTGTATAACCCTCTCCCCATCTTTATGGGAGCCCTATTTTAAAAATTGAGGTCCATAGGATGATTGTCCACCCTAAAACATGACCTCTAGATTTATCCAAGTGTGTTCCCTCATGGGATCAACTTGAATGATTTTTTATATACCATAAATTCCCTATGCATTCCATTAATATATGTTGATTATTTAGAGATTATATCCAACAATTAATTTAAAATTGTGACATTGAAATTGAGAGAGATTCCAATGCATTCATGCTTAGGATTATGTAAAAGGGGGTATGCCAATAATTACTTCTTGAATATAATCAAGCTTCTCCCCTCCTTAACCAAGGTCATTAGTTTAATACCATTCATATTACACACATCCCTAATCAATCCATCCCTATGATCCATTCAATTCACATCTCCCATCTTCATACATCCATTAAGCCTAAATCATCCCTTCAAAAACTCAAGGAGAAAGAGGTACTTAAAAAAATTAAATGGTTCTTATCAAAAAATAATCTATGGGATACATCACCTCATCAACATCCCTATCAAAGTCATCATCAGGTTGGTTAGGATCATGTTCAAAAATAACATATAAATCATAAATCATATCAAAATAATCATCTCTTATAGATTATGAAAGTCATGATAACACCTATCTTTTTGAAGATGTCTCTATTATCAACTAGTCAGAAGGTATGGCTCTTAACCCATCCCAAGATGATGAAATTAAAGCATAGTTATTAGATGATATATCAATCAAAGACCTTTAAGTTTTATATGAACTAGATTTATATTCTAATTCCACCAAGATTCTTAGTGATCCTTTTGAGATTCTTGAGGACACTTTCTCTGATATCGAGGATAGGAATTCTAGTGATCGTTAAGAGGACTCTATTTCCCATTATCCCCTTAATCCACCACACATCCTTAATCATTCATCTCTCTTACATAATCCCTACATCCCACACCATAAATGGGATGAATATGAATATGCATCATTGGATTCCCCTCCATGTTCGTTATCATGTGCTAAATATATAAGGATCCAAGCCCACAACCAGTTAATCCTGACAAATAATCAATCTTATTATGATCCCAATATAATTAATCAAAGTAAATATGAGTCTTATAATTATCCAAGTCACAAAAAATTATCCATTAGTATAGATATATTTGAATTACTATGGGTCTATCTAAATCAAAACCATTCATTTAGTCAAAAATCAATCTCCTTTGGCAAAACACAAAATCTAACACCAGGGAGTAGTCAAAGTCAAACCCAATCAACAAATCAATATAATTTCAAAATTAATAATCATATATCTGACCATATTCTTAATTTTTTTATCAAATAATTATAAAATCAAAAGGTATTGTATCTTTGTATATCATGGTACCAATCTAAAGAATCTCCTCTAGCATATCCAATGATGTATGTAATTGTTAAACTCAATTTCTTCTTCCCATCCTACCACATCATCCATCATGATCATATCCCTCATTCACATCCTATATCCCATCATCAAAATCATGACATACTCCCATCCATACCATATCTCAAATTCTTAGGTAACATATCACTCTTAGGGTTTACAAAGACACCTAGTTGAGATGTGTAGAGGACATTAAATCAAGAGACAATAAAGGTCACCAAGACATCCAAGAATCTAAAATACATCACATGGTCCTAACATGACATATCTCTAGAGAAAGTGTTGGTTTAAGACAAAATCATTTGCAATCCTTCATATCAAATGCCTCTAATAAATTGAGAAGCCCTAAAAAAAAATTCAAAATTCAAAAATAAATAGTAAAAAATAAAAATAATTTATCCAATGGTGAAAACCAGTCGTCTAGTAGCTTGGGCAAGTACCATGATGAAAACATGTCCTTGGTTTCATGGTAAAATAATATATTCTCCACATTTTACCTCTATACTTGGGGGAAAATCCATCCACATAATATACCTTATCAATCCCATCCATGCCATATCCCTTTATCCATTATTCCTACCTATCATTGGTCATCATATCATGTATCCTATTATGTCCATCCTTTATTCTAGTCTTGACCTTCATAAGCAAGTAGAATATGTCTTGAGAAATGTATTAGAATCATATTGGCATATCCTCCAATGAACAATCAAACAACTAAACATTTATTTACCTCATGATGTGGTCATTGGCAATCCCTAGTCCATTCTTCCTTATTCATCATCTCCTTTTCAACATCACCCTCATCCTTCTATCATCCCATCCATCATTCTATCCATCTTTATCATGGTTTCTAGTCTTAGTATTACCTTTATAGTAACCCCATTTGTATAGTGTACATACATATTCCAAAAAACCCTAAAAAGTGAAATATTTGAAAAACCCTCAAAATCATAAAATTTTAAAAAGCCAAAAATAGTCCATGGTGTCTTGTCTTATGTCTTTCCCCTAGTCACATCCATCTCCATGACTTTCATCCTTCACAATCACATCATCTATCCCCTATTCTAAACCCAAGGCAAATCTAGTATATATTGAGATAGATTTGACCTATTCTCATTTTCACTTGATCAGTCTTATGTATCTCATCTAAATATCCACATCCTTAGACTAATCCTAATCCACATCCACATATATAAATCCTCATCCAAGTCCCTCGCCTAGTTCAAAATCCATATCCACATCCATATCCTTAATTACATCCTAATACAAATATAATTCTATCCTAATTCCATAATCACATTATTATCATCCTAGTCCATCTCATCACCAAAGCACCCATCTAATTGTTAAACATTATATTATGACACTACATGTAGATATTTATGTATGTTACTTGTATGCTCTATGTTGTTTGACTTTTTATATCATGTATATATCTTGTTTGTCTTATGTTTTGTTTGCATCTTGACTCTTTTTTTATATTGGGAAATAAATGAGGATTTTATTCAGTTACCAAATCTAAAATGATTCTCTTAGGTACCCTAAATGATGTATATTTTACTAGTTTCCCATTTTAAGGCACTTTGGCACCATGTCCTCTTGGTCATACTTATATATTGGGTCATACTACCAAGTGCCATATATATCATATTGCTTAGACTATGATGAGCCTTATTAAAATAATGATGGATTTATACTTTCTCCTAATATTATCATCATCATTATCCCATCACTAAATCGATCATGCCCACCCATTCATTTAATATCCAATTAATCCACTCATATATCATATCTCTAGTCATCAACATCTAACATCTCATATCCAAAATAATTTATCTACATTTAATTCACATCCTCTATCTAACCATAAACATGTATAACATCCATCATCATCCTCCTCCTCTTGTGTCTCTCATTGTTTATCACTTACACTAAACTAAATTGGCCTAAGGTCTTATTAGAATATGTAGGTAGTGCTTAGTCACAAATGTGTATAAGGTTAGCTTAGCCACTCCCTCATCTTTCCTAATCATTTTTCATCATATCTCCCTTTATCTATCCTATATATTATCATTCTCTAGTCTTGTATTGATAAAATACTTGAGCTATAATATCAATCATTAATCAATCACTTTGTTGATCTATCACCACAATCACGTCTTTCATATTTTTGTTAATCACACATACCTATTGATTGGGCTTGATAACTCACATCATCCATCTTTTCTCCCATGAATCATTTGTTTAAATTTTATTGTTTCCTCCCTTAATTGGGGCATGAATACAACCATGACTTTATCATTACTATTAATAATATTATGGCTCATTGATTTGATATAATGTATTCCAATTGTTCTCCTTTGCATTTTCATCACTTGATCATATTATTTCTTCTTTATTATCACCTTCATCTTATCACTCAAATTCAACATTAAGATATACTCATCATTCATCTCATCAAATATTTGTCTTATCATAGACACCAAGTCTCCCTAGATTGCATCCTTGTCTGGGATATGTCAAAAGCTTATGACCTTTTATCTTATCATTATCATCATCACTAATCCTTATGCATATATCTTTTATATGGGAATCGTCACTTTATATCTCATTTCTTAAGTCAAATTTATTTTCTTCATCATTTATTTCACATCTCTCACCCAATCCCCTTATTTATCCATCTCATCCCACCCATCATTTTCTATTTCAAGTGGCCATCCATCTCATTCTTACCCACATTTTATCTCAAGGGTTCATCATTATCCTCTAACATCATATACTAACATTCATCTAGGAAATGGGTCTTTATTTGAAAGACTATTAGTCCTTCTACTTCATCCACTCACAATGCTATTTCAAAGAGGGGAAAATTTTATGCACATAAATTTTCTTGTTTTATTTTTAATTATTAATATGAATATTATTTGACACTAATTCAACTCATCTCGCATAATTCCATCCAAGTATCACCCCTTTTATTATTTTTTCTAATATCCCCTTCAATTTTTCATTTACTACCCTTATTCTTTCCCCACTTCTTCATTAATTATCCTAAATCCTATAGTCTTATCTTAACCCCACTTATCTATTATTTGGGAATTTTAAATTCCCATGGCCCACCTACCTACCTACTTCTAGGATTTCTAGCAAGACTACCCCCTAGATTCACTAGAGTCTCATATTCACCTATATAATCCCTCCATAATCATGATTAAACCTCACAAAGAGATTATAGAGGTTTATACCTCTATAACCTTCTCTCCTCTAGAATCCTCTAAGGAACTTTTAATTCCTTGGATAATCCTCTACCATAGATCTCAACAACCCAACTTTGAAATATAGCTGTTGATACTTCCTCTCTCTTCTATATAAATAACTCTAAACCTCCATTAGAATGAATCAAGAATAATATCTACAAGAATCATATCAAGAATCCATTGATCATGCCATCACTATTTTGAGTCTAATAAAAATCAACAATCCAATAATCCACTTGAAGATCTTGGAGATAGGCTAGTTTAATCAACGAATTGGTAAGGTTATCTTCATATTTTTTTATTGGGTTTTATAATCTCTCTTGTTAAGTGTACTATGAATTTTTAGTTTTATTTATCATATTTACATAGTTTTTAAAAATTATAGTGACAAAGTACTATATATAATTAGTGCAACCAACCCAAATAAGTTTTCACATTCATTCAAATTTCCAAGGTAATGAAACCTTTTTTTATTTGATGAGGTTAAAAAATGAGGCTAGAAGGTCCCGTACCCCTAAAAAAGATAAAATATTTTTAACTAGAATAACAAATGAACATAAAATAGGAGCCCTATGGTAAAATACACATCATGGTTGTAATTATCCAATAATACAATAAACTATTGATAAAAGTCCACTAATTATCATAAAAAATAAATAATAACAAGAAGTAAGAATAGAGTTAACAAAAAATAGAGTTTTAATGGTAAGATTCCTCCAAGTCAAAGTAGATGACCAAATTACTTATTTATATATTTATTATTATTTCATTTTTTTGGGTGAATGTATAAGTTCTCTTTCTTGGCCTTTGACTAGAATCTTCATCTATGTTTTCCTTGAAGTAATCTAGAATTTTATCATCCACTTTATTTAGCTTCTTCTTAGCCTATTATTTTTTCTTCATATTTATTTTCAAATTTCATTTTTTTTAGAGGTAAATCCTCCCCCTATTTCCTTTCCCAAGTATCATAATTCAATTCTCCTTCAACTTCTCCTTCATGAAGGCTCTATCCTTTGGGTTAGATGAGCATCAACTGTGACTTCATCTTGTCAATTTCCTTAGCCATCTCAGTATATATACATTGTTGCATGGCTATTTTGGTATTCATATTTTCCAAGTTCATTTATAATTAACATATTTTATTAATCCTTAGGTATTGGAATACATGATTTTCATTTCTTTGACACTTTATTTTTCACTCATGCTAGTAACTATAATGGATCTGTCAGAATTTTCCACTTCGATGGGTTCAATTTGGTCCTCATTCTCTTGGGTTTAATTTATTCCCTCATCACCCTAATGTGAATCTTATTCTCAATTATGAACATATATGGATTCAATCACTTATGTACCCCACATTGTATCACCCCTCTTAACTATCACAAAAGTTAGACCCTGATGTAATAAATTAAAGGTGGGGTTAAACTTGAAAGCAATGACTCTAGCCTCCAAGGATTTTAGAATAATAAAGGTAGGTTGATTTTGTGGCCTTTAAAATGGTTCATTATAAATAAATTTTGAGGTAAAATTGGAATGTATATACCCTTCAAATTGATGTATCTCATGATTTGGAAATGAATTTTAGGCCATTTTCTCATAGTTCCACTCTATGGTACCCTTTCTACTTTGGAATGATAGGCTCATCCATCTAGAATAAAATATTTTCAAGATCCTCATTACATTTTTTAATATTTAAGGCCTTCATATGCTCACATACCATGCCTATAAATTATTCTATGATTTTAATCCTCGGGCCTCTCATTATAACCACTCTTTTCTCCTATCCCCTTGAAAAATTACTATAAATGATGTAGTTAGATTGAATAATACATAACATGAAATTGGTGAGCCTCATTTTGATAGTTTCCTGCACATATTTGATTATTACTTTATTTCAGAGTAGGAAATGAGTTAGATTCTACTGTGATCTCCTCCCATGACTAGTTTTTTTCCTTGAAAGTTTGATGTATTTCACATTTGTAACAAACTTTAGATGGGCAAAATATGATGTGATTAAGAAATTAATATTTTAATTGATTTTTTTCTCCCATACTTAAATATTATTTACCTCACCTTGAATTTATTTTTTACGTCATCAATTTAGGTTTCACGTATTTTTAGATATGCCATTTATTGCTTAGTCATGATTAGGTTACGCTCCCTCATAAGGGTAGTGAAACTAGCTATGTCATTGTCAATGATTGTGATTCTATGAATTTGAATCCTTTTAATCTTTCTCCAATGGTAAAGAGAGGTAGCTTGAACACCAACATTTTACATACTAGTTTTCCCTTTATTTTCTTCTCTATAAATGTGATAAATTTAGAAATCCTTGAATTGTTGAAGGATTTTTTAGCATCCTCCATTTCTTTTAGGATAAACCATGAGGTTTTAATTTTTTCCAATAAATAGTTTATGATGTTTGAAGAGTCCCATTCTAATTCAAGGGAATAAATTATCATATTGATCACTAATTTTATACCCCAAATATATATTGAGGCTTTAGTAACATGTTTAGTTCGAACACTCAGGGGACTTGCATAGGCTACCAATATAGAACCTTCAACATCCTTGATAATACCTTTTATGTTAGTTGTACCTAGGTTTCCTTTAGAAGATGCATCTAAGTTTAGTTTAATTTAAAGATAATAAATCCTTAATAGCCACATAAATTTGATAATTTTTTCATAAACACAATATTTACAGGAAGATCATCTCAAGTTAACTATATCTATGTTTGACATTTCACATATACAAATAAATTTTAATTTAAATTATTTGAAACTAGGATGTATATCTATTCCTCCACATCCACTGTTACACCTCCCACATATATTAGATCCATGATTAAAAAAATGGGGGAATATGGTTTACACACAATCTTTCCACATAAAACATGTTATCACACTTAATATACACTATGCCTTGAAGCACATTATAGACTTTCATATACCTCACATTTATTATGTGTACATCCATTCCTCCACATACACCTCTCCACCTAACACATATATTATATCCATGATTAAAAAAATGGGGGAATATGGATTACACACTCTCTCCACATAGACCATGTTATCATGCTTAGTATATACTATGCCTTGAAGCACATTGTAGATTTTTCATATACCTAAAATTATTATATTTTTTAAACCTTGGTCATTTTAATTCACTTTTCAATTTTAAAAATATTTTAAAAATAAAATAATAAAAAAATACAAAAACATTTAAATATTATAAAACTAAAAAATAACACAAAATATGACATGATTGCTAGTTTGAACTATTTGCATATGGTATTTATCAAATTTTTCAAATATGGATTATTATTTACATAAAAACATGTATTTCATGGTATTTTAGTGTTACACATAACATTCATGTTAACATGGACATATAATTTTTGATTTTTTCTCTACCAAGTGGCCATGTTGATATTAGGGGCATCTCATTCCATAGATTTCACCATTATAGTATGTATATTTATATGAAATTTATACCGTTTTGAGACACATATATTTATTATAAATTCATTAATATTTACTCACTTCTTATGTAGTGATACATGATATGCCATTTTACTATGATGTGACTTTTATATGTATGGTGTAGACTATATCTTTTTTATATGTTCCAATTTTGTTTTTTGTTTTTTAAATTATAAGTTTACTTTGTGTGTGGCCCTTAAAATTTATTTTATGACATATTTTATGTCCCTTATTTTTGAAATTTTAATTTATTACATGTGGTCCTTTGGATTTGATAGTTGTAACATTTTATGTCCATTGTATGCAACCCTTAGCCTTATGTGTTACATTAACAACTATGTTTTATTATTTTGATTACACTAATGGGTTTCATGATTTATATCATGTACTAATAATATGTATTATTATTAAATTACATTTCTACTTTATGTTTCACTAATATATTTAACTATGCATGACACTTACATGCTCTACATTTTATATCTTACATACATGCTTTGATTTATACATACATTACTATGAGGACATATTATTGAAATTATCAAATTATATTACATGATTATATATTTACATCACATTATACATATAAATATTATTTTTAGATGAGTGAATTATCATATGCATCCCTCATCTCAAAATGGGCCATTATAGTGGGATTGTTAGAGACATAACCTTATATAAGCAGAAGATCAAAAGAGAGTATAGGTTTCATAAAATTTAGATATTTTGATACTTTAGATATTATATTGGTTTAGATACAAATTAAAATGGTATATTTCATTTATATTCATTCAATTTATAGACACTTGTGTATATATTTATGCATAATTGGGTGCATATGCACAATAATTTATAAGAACAAAATTACAAGTTTTTCACATACACATACATTTTGGATTTGGTTTTGTTTTACTATACTTTGAATTAATTTTTTATTAACCCTAATTTAGATAAATTGAATGGAATAAATAAAAATTAATTAAATTAACTTTAAATAGACATAATGAAAGTAAAATACTCAATTTCTCAAAGTGCAATTGATTGGAATAATATTAGCTATGGAAAAAATGGAAAACATAGTTATTTTTATCTAAGAATTAACTATGTGAAGTTGAAATACAAATAAAACTATTAAAAATGTACCAAACCTATAATTTCATAGAGACTCAAACTAAAAATGATGGACAAAATCATTTATCTAGGGGCATGATCAACTACCACTATAGTCCCAAGTCATTTGATCTTGTCCTTTACTAAAAATTAGAAACTTAGGTCATGATCATTTGTGATAGATTAAATTAGGTTTGTGTATAGATATTTTACCTTTGGATGTGTGAAAAATATTTTAAAGTAACTTATTAAAATTTTAAACCCTATTAGGGATTATAATAGTTAAAAACCTATAAATAAGAAAAAGTGGGAGTGTAGCAGGATAAAAAGGCCCTAATCACCCTCCTTATGACTAGATGTTGCCTATGAAATTTGGATGTGTGAAAAATATTTTAAAATAACTTATTAAAATTTGAAACCTTAGTAGGGATTATAATATTTGAAAACCTATAAATAGGAAAAATGGGGAGTATAGCAAGATAAAAAGGCCCCAATCACCCTCATGGTGACTAAACATTTCCTACATACAATAATCTAAAGAGAGAAATCAAGCCCATATAGTTATCCAACTTATATTTATTTTTGTAATTATACACCTTTATCTATATTAATGATTATAGAGATGTATTGAATACTTGATCATAATTTTTTTTGGATTGAATTAAACAAACTTTATAATTGGATAAGGATTACTTTAAATGATTATAATCAAAACTGGGAAGTATTGGTGAAATATTTGGTACTTCATGTCAAATATGAGTTTCAAAATAATATCTTATATAAAAATTATCTCCTATATTATGAGGGGATGTTCCCTTTTTTGAAATAAATAAAAACTAGTCTAGTTATGTACAATATTCACAAGTAAAGTAAAGGGGGTTTTATAGGGACAACATTCAACTGAAAATAAAAATAATAAGGATGAATATTAAGAGTCTTGAGATAATGAGAAAACACATATTTCATATTATTATTTGATGAAATAAACAAAATAGTGGTTTACTTTATAAAATCAAACACAATTCATGCTTGGAACAATGTAAAATGTATAAATGTAAGTAAAACACACACAATAAGGAAATAACTAGACAAAAATTTCAAGTAATTCCTCATTTTTAGATAAACATAGAACCCAAATTTTATTTATTCTTCCTCTTCAAGATTCATAAGTTATGGACATAAAAAATCCATTTTACATTAAACATTTCTTGCATTTATAACAAAAGGGAATGGGTTGACACTTCACATTCCATATGACCTTTTACATTCTCATTTTCATCTTATTATATTTTTTAAAATTTAATTTAAAAAAAGGAAAATATTAATTTTACCAAAATATGTATATATACAAAAATATAATGGATTTCTATGGATTTTACTAAGGAGTAGTTTGTGAGATAAAAGTAGTTACAGATGGATCAATAGCAGTTGAATCTTTCTTGGCTAATTCTTTGTCATGTGTAGCCTTGAATTTTTGAAATCTCTTGACTACTTCAGGGGCCCCATTACTCTTTGTAACCACCTTATGATGACAACATGTGAATGATCTTTGGTAAATGAATTTAAAGGTACATTAGGCTCTAAATAACTCTTCTAACCAGGTTGTTCAACTCTTCTAGTAAAATATGAATTTTGCTTTCAGTTGTCATTGAGGCTTTGTTGCACTTGCCTTTATTGATAAGATCTTATTTGACTATTTTTTGAAATTATTCCTTCAATTATTCTATAGTGTGATTAGTATTCATGTATTATTTCTATAATATATAATTAATTGCATCCAAATTTATGGAGATCAGTTTGTGCTTTTCTTCACCCATGTCCTTGTTATCTTTAAGCTCCTCTATATCTTCAGTCAAGAGTTACATTTTTGTATTATGCATAATACCCATTTATAGGAGTTATAATCTTATTTTTTGAAAAATCCACCATTTACCATCACCTTGGAATCAATCATAATGATATATTTTATGTACCCAATCACTTCTTCCCACACTTTTAAATCAATAGTGTGAGATTTGATTTGTGTGTGGATATCCTATTTTTATTGATTAATGAGGTCATATATTTTAATGACCTCTTAAATATATTTAATTAAAATTAATATAAGTTCATCTACCCATGATTATAAATTTTTTCCATAGGTGTTATTCTTGTTGATTTTATAAATAACCTCCTTGCTTATTCCTAACAAGTATGTTAGATCATTAGCCTATGGAGCTACGAGAGTCTTAATGGGGTTGAGAAGATAGTTGACATAAATTTCTAGTAGTTTTATTTTTCATTAAATTTTTTCTTGAGTCAAATCATATTGATTCAACCTATTTATTATTATCTTAGTGGTGTCTTGGATATTATGAACATCACTTGACCATGTCACCTCTTAGAGTGATATCCTAGAGAGTATAATCACCCAATATCACTTATTTTAGGTATTTTTAAATGTTAGGCTCAAAAATTTCCATAAATTGCACCCCTAATAATTTATATACTAGACTAGAGATGGTATTACTTTATTTAATGTATGGGTCGTTAGGAGGTTAACTACCACAATAAAGTCTATAAAGTCTACTTCAACTATCCTTTTCCTTTTCTACTACATTTGATATACCCATTATAATGAAATTTCATTGGAGGTGAACACTTAGATATCTAATGGAGATGGAGTGGGATGGTTTGGAGGAGGAAGATGTATTTGTGCAGATCCATATGGATAATATGGATTATCCTACTCATTTATTTACTATTGTACTACTCACTAAGATGAGGCTAATTATTTTTATGTTGTATTTAGGATGAGAAAGTTGGGGTTACTAAATGATTCAGTTAAAGGCCATGGATTTATTAATTTCTTAGCTTACTCACTTTTTCCCACCACAGGACTTTATTCACATTGATTTCCATATTATATTTTAGAGTTGGGATCTTCATCTCCACCATATTTAGAAATAGAAGAGATTGATGTATCAATCAAAACATTAGTGCTACTTATTTTTGAAGTTGATGGGGGATCATACTTCAAATAATATGGATCCTTTCCTCTCATAAGACCACCTATGGTTACTCTAGCTAATTTATCTCCCAACCATTTCTTTATACAATCCCACACTCTTTGTGTTCTCTGTTGTACATTAGTTGGTTCTATAATAAACCAATTAATATCTATCAAGAGTAAAACTACAAAAGTATTTGTGTATTCTAGATAAATAATATCTAACTTATTATATATTATTCTTTATAGTACTCACTCATATTTGAATGATTTTATATGATCAAGAGTCATCCAAATATAATATATTTGAGCTAATTTAAACTCATCCACAAAATAAGCCCAATATTCCTTAAAATGATGTTTATGATCATAAGCAAATCTTATGCTAAGATTCTAATTTGCATACTCTCTAGTATCTATGAAGTCTCTTATAGTATAGGTTTAGAGAGTGAATTTAGAGATGGCCAAATATATGTCATGTGTATTGACTATTATTTTGTAAACAAAATAGTTGAGTGAAATGGGAAATGAAATACCTAATACATGTTTCTCTTTAAATATTTTTTTTATAGCTGGTAGTTGTTGACATAGTTCAATGAGGATGGTCTTGTTTATTTCTAGTCTTGGGAGTCTCAATGGGTACCTTCATAACTGCCAACCTTGATATATCTAAAATTTTGGAAATAGATATAGTAACTACCATATTAGTTAACCAATTTGGTTACTTCTTCCAAAATATTCATTCCCCAATCTTCTTCCAGTGATTACACTACTCTCATTATGAATGCATCATTGACCCTAGTGTAATTTTTGTTATTTTGTTACAATGTGATATGAGACAAACACACAAATACTTGTGTTAATTATGTGATGGTCCCACATTATAAAAACCCTGGGTATACCATCTAGAGGCCAGTGAATATATTAGATAGGATGTCATGTAAAACTACTTGGAAGACTATATGTCTAACAATTGATCATGTAAGGAATAATTGATTGGTTCACCCTAATCTATGAATTTATTTATGGGGTAAATGACTTACATTAGGATAAATAACTAATAGTGGAAGGTCCTAGTGTCCTCATTACCTAATACCTAGTTTAATATGGTAATTAGATATGAGGGTTATTATTTGAAATATGCTCCAAATAATGTCTTGGTGACCTTAGAAGGTCTCTCTCTTATGATTAAAGCAAGAGTTACTGATAGTTTTCAATAATTTAGTAGGATCTTTATCCCAATGTGTCTCTCCATGTTTGATTTTGATATTGACCAACTCTTCATGAATGGGAATCCTCATTGTCATGCTCATTGAAAATCCATCTATTTTTCATGAGGTATCCAACTTTTGACCTGATATCTCTTATTTGTGAGTTTTAGTATTTGGCATAGGAAAATAATAGATTTGAATAATGCACTAAAATGGTAAAATTATATGATTTAGATGAGAAACTTTCCATGAGGAATTTAACTAGCAATGTCAAAATTTGAAAATTCAATCTTTTATGAAAGTCTAATAGGTCTATGTGTTTGATATAAGTATCAAAAAAGTTTAGTATATAATAGTCCAGAACCAAAAATGGTTCATATCCCATGTACTTGTATATAACATTACTAAATTTTAGGTTTGCAAAAACTATATGAAAAATTAGAGCAAGGATATATAGTGGATTATTAGGTAGAAAATGTTTACTTGGTCAAGAGAAATGGAAACATGTTACCTTGGGAATACAAGTAAAAAATATAAAAATAGAGTTCTATAGATGGGTATGATACTGATATATGGGTGATAACAATTTTAGGATTTTTGGGAAAAATTTAGAAAAGCTTCACCTTAAAGAAGGTAGGGGTAAATAAAAATCACATTCCTCAGAGTTGAAATGAAAAATAAGAGGCATGGGGGAATAAAAATAGCCTTTTTTATAAAATTATATGAGGGATGAAATTTGTCTTATCCCACACATGATTCATAGGTGGATGGTAGGTCTATCTACCATGTCCCTCTAGGATGCATGAACACAGATGTGTAACTACCTTGGCATCCCATATCATCATGTCACCATGTCTGAAGAGGTTGATAGGTCCATCATCCATATCATTTTAAGAAATTTGGATGAAAAAATGTGAATACCTTGGTAGCCCAAATCACCACATCACCATTTCCACATAGGATGGATGCTCATACATGTCCCACATAGATGCACATATATGGTCAAGGTGGAAAATTTTCTAAGTTAAAATTTTCTTTGTAATTTAACTTCCCCTTGTTTGAATCTCAAAGAGTATTTTTTAAACTAAAAATTGGAATTTAACATGATTATTTTAGGGAATAATATTTATCTTAGGATGGGGATGTGACTTCTAAAGGAGATAAAACAAAACACTCAGAACTTAGGTTTTTATTAGACCAATACCTTCTCCATTGGATAATGGATTTAACTTGAAGATAAATGGAGGAAGGAAACACTAAAAAGGAAACATGTGATAAAAATGGAAACACATGATAAACCATAAAAATGGAAACATATGAGACATAATATAAAGGGAAATGGTAGGGAATGACCTACCTTCATGCTTTATATAACTTCAAATATTGCCTACTTTATGGTAGTGGGTGATGGGTACCATATCTTTATGTTATATAATATGTATTATCATCATATAAATGTCAAATTTTTATTCTCCACATCCATAGGGAGTTGAATTTCCCATAAATTCCTCTTGGTTCTCTTCTTTTATCCTAGAGTAAGACCAAGTCAAAAATATATAAATCATGTTGCTGAGATTTTTTATCAAACAATTATTTGACTTTTTAATAATGGGTTTTAGTTATATCAACTATTGAGCTAACGAGGAGACCAAAGCCTTGGAGAGTCCTAGAAAAAGGATGAGACAAATTTCAAGAAAGAAGGCTACACAAGAGGGAGCCATGCTGGCGGCAACCACTACCCAAGATATTGTTGTGAAAGGAAAAGAAACTATGAAAATGATATTGGAACTGGATGAATAGTCTGGTTCCTCTTGTTGGTTATGTAAATTGGTCCTGTTCAATGGTTTCTTTTTGTAATCTTCTGCCTATGGTGTAGCCAGATCTTTATTAAATCTGGGTTTTGACCGGTAGTCTTTCTGGTGGTTTCAGGTCCATTTAAAACCTATTTTTGCTACTTCCTTGTAGCAGTTTTTAGGCTTTGCCTGTGGTCTTGGACGCTCTTTCTTTCTTTCCTTGTACTAGGGTTTTGGGGCCCCTTCAAAACCTATTTTTACCTTAATCTAAAACTATTGTGCCTCATTATTCATCTATCTTTTATAGTTAAATGATTCATTTTTGAAGATTTTCTTTTAACTTCTCATCTTCAATAGCTTGAGTGAACTTCAAAGTAGGTAATTCAAAGGAGATAAGGGTAATAGCATGCATCTCATATAGCATATGAAATGGATACATTTAAATTACTCTCTTAGGTGTGATTTGATAATCCCATAGTGTATCATATAGCTTATTAAGCCAATTCCTTTTATTTTCATCAACTAACTTACAAACAATAATAGTTATGTTCTTGTTATTATATTCATCTTGGCCTTTACCCCAAGGGTAGTAATCTAAAGAATGTGATAAAAATATATCATATCCATAAAATAAATCAATTAACTCATTATAGGAAAATTTATGAGATTTATCCATTACTATATTCTATATAACACCAAATCTAGCCCACATATTCTCCTTTATGAAGTTACACAAACTCATAAGTGGTAGATCTCATTGGAATGACTTTCACCCACTTCATGATATAATTAGTGGATATCAATACATTAGTGTGTCTAGAATTATAATGAGGATTTAAAGTTCTAATTAAGTCTAATCCACATTTTTGAAAAGGTTCCTTCATGACCACAAGTATGAGAGGCAATGTAGTGAGCTTAGGCCTACCAATAAAGTATCGACAAAATTTGCATTTAGAAACCCATTCATGCACATATTTGAATAATGTGGGACAATAGTAATGAGCTTGAAATATTTTGAATGCTATTACTAAGGATGAGAAATGTAATCCACAATATTTATCATGAAAAACTTCCAAGGTCTTCTTCTCTTGTTCTTTATTTACACACCTCAGAAAGGTGCCATCCAAAGACTTCTTAAGAAGGGTATTCTCCCAAATAACATAATATTTTGCATTTATCTTGAGCATATATCTTTACTTTGGATTCAAATTAACTAGACAATCTTCATATGAAATGAATAATGTTATATTAAAATACCATTCTTCAAAATAATAAATGAAGACTACCAATGGTAAATCTAAGACCATGATAATGGTATGAGAATTCAAGATATAAACTATGAAGTGTTTTAGTATTTTGACCATAAAATATGCATGATTTTGCATTAGTGAATATTTTAGTTTATGATATTTTAATCCAAAACTTTTGAAGGCAATAGGAGATTCAATTCCTTCTTCATTTTTCTACACCAAGATAACATACATAGTATATTTATAGGAGTAACAATATGCAATAAAGTCTTTTTGAAAGTTAGACAAGTCAAGACTAGTGCATTAGAAATTGAATCCTTAATATCATTGAATTCTCTCTTCCCTTGGTTGTTCTATTTAAAGGATTTCTTATACTCATCATCATTACAATATGCATGTGATCTTAGCAAATTTAGGAATGAATTTTATTATAAAATTAACTTTACTATAGAATGAATGGGTGACTGGTTTTATAGTTGGTAAGGAAATTATTGGATGGATTTTACTATTTCTAGATTTATATTGGTACCCTATTTAGAGAGTCCAAAGAATTTTATTTTCATTATTACAAGGATATATTTTTTGGGATTCAAAGAGATGCCATGAGAGAAACACATCAAAAACCTTTTTTAGGTCCTGAAAATGAACTTATCCTTTATTTGGTAAGAATATGAGATCATTCAGGTAAATCAAAATGATTTTATTCTTCATATCACTGAAATCCAAATCCATCACCCTTTTAATGTTGTTCTTGAATTAATGAGGATGAAATTCATCCTTCTCTAGGTGAAAGTTCCCTTTGGGAAAAACCATTTTAAACTTATATGTTGTATCTAGTTTAACTTGATTATATATTGAGAAACCATTTAATAAAAACATCATTTTGGATCCTATGATAGATTGTAAGATTTGTCTCATGATTAAAAAGGGGTATTTATCTTTAATTGAAGTTTGATTGAGATTATAAAAGTCTAGATAGATCTTGACTTCCCCGTTCTTATTTCAAATAATCACTATGTTGTCCACCCAAGCTGAGTGTTGGATGGGAAAGATAATCTTAGAAACTAACAACTTTTTAATTTATTTATATATATTGATAGTGATATTTAGATTATAGTGACTCAATTTTTGCCTAAATAGATTGACACAAAACTTTAACAAAACGTTGTGTTTTATGTTTTTTAGTCTAAAAGACTTTAGATCATCATAGCACCAAGAAAATAAATATTTTTATAATTTTAAAAGAGAGATAAACCTATTACACTCTTATTTGGAACATCATTTCCCAATGTTGACATATCTTGGATCTTCTTCAATGCTAATATTCACTTTTTAAGACTTGGGATATCCTTTATAATTCCCCTAACTTTTCTCTTTGATGAACTTATTGTGTTTATCAAAAAATTATTCCAAAAAAATGATAATTTTTTGAACCTTATTCCATTTAATGTGTTTTTTTATCATCTACCAAGTTATCTTCTCCATTAGGTGATTTCAAGATCTTATCATCTCCATTTTTTAATGAGGAGGATTTTTTATATGCAACAGAGTTTCCATCAAGAAAATAGATTTATGAAATTATCCCTTTGCTCCAAAAAGTGATAATATGTTCATCATTTTTGAACACTTGTCAATGTTTACAATTATCCATTACGATAGGATGATATGCCATTCCAATGATATACTGATCATTATTGAAGTATAGGTGAGGAATAATCAAAGAGGTGAATACTATTAGGGAATTAGCTTTGGAATTTTCTATCCTTAGGACTAAATTAATAAATAAAGCTTGAAAGGCTTTGATACAGTCCTACATCCTATTTTTTTAATGTTGACCCTCTCATTTTTAACTTGATATTAACCCCACACCTACTTAACTATCAACTATGTGTCTCCTTGTGCTTTAAAATATTGGATACCCATTTCCTCTACTACTTGTAATCCTAGTATAAATGATTCATTTTTAATAGTGTTATTAGTGCATTCAGAATGAAGTTTTTATTATAAGGTAAAATATTCCTTATGTAGAGAGATCAATAGTATACAAACACCTAAACTAGTTTATTAATAACTTCCATCCAATTCTAGAGTATAAATATCATTAGATTCACCTTCAACCAACTCAAAGAGTTATATGTCTTTTTCATACATCCTCATGTAAGTGTCTAGTCCTATTTCTTTCTATAAAATATCTGATCTAGGATCATTTGATTTATACACTACGAGTTTTGATTTTGGTTATATAAGGAACTTCTCATTAAGTCCTCTCACAAGAATTATTGATTTAATCTAATCTATTTTTATTTCTTCTCTAAGGTCTATATAAAAGGACCTACTTAAAATCATCACATAACTAGGTGAAATGTCTACTACTAGTATGGTCATATTCATTATATTTTGGGGAAAGGATGCAAGATCAACCTATGCATCCTTTATCTACCCAACCAATTGAACTTATTCATCCTCCATGTTGAATCAACATCCAAATGTCTTCATGAAATAAGGTCCAAAGGCATGTGCAAATTTTTCTAGCATAGCATTATCTAAGGCTCATAAATCAATTATGTAATTGTTTAGTTTATAACCACCTATAAAAAGAGACACATAAAAAGGGTCAAGCATTTCATTACTTGGTGTATATATAGATAAATTATTATTCAATTCATAATAAAACATTATGATATGGGCTCCTTGGGAATAAGTACTATAACTTCCTCCCTTGACGAATTTAACTAGTCTATCTAATTATTTAGGATTATTCCTAAGGAATTCAGTTTGGGAAATATGAACCTTAGTCTTATTCATGTGATCAATTATTTCAAAGAAATAATTAATAGGATCTTCATTTATGATCACATGAGGGGAGTTTGATATCTTAAACATTTATAGTTGTTTATATTTTGAGAAATTTGGAAAAGGGGTGCCCCTATTGAGAATAAATTTGAGTACTATTTTAACCTTGGGATCCTCATTTAATTTTTGTTTCTTAAGTTGTTTATTCTTCTCAGAATCTCTCATCTTCTCATTTTGAGCTCCATTTAATACTACATATAAATTTATATTCATGTCTTCAACACTTCCTCCATAATCATAGCCATCAGGTTCATATTATAATTAACCCATAGTTGAGTCACTATTAGGTTCCTAAATTTAAGGATTAGAGATGCCAAAAATAAATTATTTAGGTGGTTCTTCAATGGTGAAAACCTATAACATTATTACCATTTTAAGACAATTTAAACCATCATGATCATTGGTGGCATGAAAAATGCATGAGTAGTGAATAAAAATGGGTGTTGCTTCAATAGAAAGTGGATGGGTTGAACAAGGTAGACTAGGATTAACATTACCATGATATAGAACATATGACCTTATAGGTATATCCTTTTATGGGGTATTATATGATTTAGGTACTATTTCTTCACAAATAGGATATCATTTTCCATTTTTTGAACCAAAAGGTTTGTTGAATTATGATTTTTGCTTTTGAAGACATTTTTCTTCAATTTTCCATCCATGATCATGCCATCTTCAATTTTATTATCTTGGTTTTTCACATCTACAAGTGTTACAAGATGCTATCTTCATATGAATAATATTACTCATGGATTTATGCATTCATAAAGAACCATTTATAATTTTTAATTGTAGGCATTGTATCAGTAAGAATTTTGTGAACTAGTTTGTTGAAATTATCAATGAAATATCTCATAGTTTCATGATAATATTTATTTATTTGAGATAATTGTGATAAAAGAGAGTGTTTATCTTCATTAAGTTTACAAAAATTCTCAAACTTATCTCTCATTATTTTCCAGTCTAGAATGGAAGAATGAGGTAGATGATGGAACCACTCCATGGTTAATTTAACCAATATTTACATGAACAATCAAACTAACACATCCTCATGTTTGAAACTAAGGATGGAACATGTAGAGAAATAAAACTTTATATTTCATTAGGATTTTGTCTTCCCTCATTAGTGAACTTTGAAAAATTATCTCTTGAGGCTTTTGACAACTCATGAAGTTGAGCACATAAATCTAATGGTCCTATGTAATCACCCCAAGGTACAATAATAACTATGTTATGAATATTTAGTATTTTAGAAATAATTATTTATTTTAGAGAAATTTATACTCAAGGTTATACTTATTATTCATTCTAGTGAAATATTCAAACTGTATTATTCATTAAAATCAAAGAATGGATTAGAAATTCCCTTTATCTTTATGGACCTTGTGTACCTTCTATAAGCCAAGATGTTGAAATATATTAATGATATATGATAATTATTATTCTATCCTCAAATGAAATGATTATCTAATAAAAATCAACATGTTATTATTCCTTTTCTAGTATAATTTCATCTCTTAGAAACTTATAATTATTCACCCTATTGTCTTAGGAAAATTGTCATAAATTAGATGAATTGTTTGTTTATGTAACTTGTGTCTAGTTGAGGTTTGGTTGGAAAAATAGGTTTTGATTTATAAGAATATTCATACAAATTAATATTATTTAAAAATTATGTGTTACATGAAAATCAAAAAACATGACCCATAATGGGTGCCAAAAATGTTTGGTGCTTCATATCAAATCTAAGTTTCACAATAGTACAAGAGATGAAAAAAATCTCATATATTATGAGGGTAGGTTCCCTTTATTGAAATAAATAAAAACTAATCTAGTTATATAAAATATTCACAAGTTGAGTAAAGGGGGTTTTACAGGAGAAACCTATTTAATTGAAAATAAAAATAATAATGAGGAATATGAAGAGTCACAAGATAATGAGAAAATACATATTTCATTCACTTATTTGAAAAAATAAACAAAATAATGGTTTGCCTTAGGAGATCAAACACAATTCATGATTGGAACAATTATAAATGTATCAACATAATAAAAACACATAAATTATAAGGAAATAACTAGACATAAAGTTTAAGTAATTCCTCATTCTTTGATAAACATAAAACACAAAGATTCCTTATTATTCTTATTCAATATTCACAAATTATAGACATCAAAAATCCATTTTACAATAGACATTTATTTTATTTTAAAAAAAATGGAATGGGATGACCCTTAACCTTTTGCATGACCTTTTACATTCTCATTTTTTATCTTATTTTATTTTTAATAATTTGATTATTACAAAAAGGAAAATATTGAATTTATTGAGATATGTAGTTAGACAAAAATAGATTGGATTTCTATAGATATTATTGGAAATTCTTTTGTGATCAAGGAGTAGTTTTAGATGGATCAATAGCAATTGAATATTTCTTAGTTGATTCTTTGTCATGTGTAGCCTTGAATTTTTCAAATCTCTTGACTACTTAAAGGGCCTCATTTCTGTTTGGAACCACCATATGATGACAATGTGTGAACCATATTTTTGAAATGAATTTTAAAGTACACTAGGATTTATAAAACTCTTATAACTATGTGTTTAATTATTTTAGTGAAATGTGAATTTTGTTGAGAGTTGTAATTGAGGGTTTGTTGAGCTTGCCTTCATTGAGAGGATCTTGTTTGACTTATTTTTTAAATTAGTCCTTCAATTTGTCTACAATGTGAGTGGTAGTCTCATCTTCTTTGTGTAATATAAAATGAGTTTCATCTATATTAATGGAGATTATTTTGCACTTTTATTCACCCATGTCCCTATTATCTCTCAGCTCCTCTATAGATCTAGTCAAAAGTTACATTTTCTAGAGTATGCTTTCTATCCATTTTTATGAGGTATCATTTTATTCTTTTTTTGTCACTCCACCATCTACCATCACCTTTTCCTCAATAATAATCATATCTTTTATGTTCTTGATCACTACTTCCCACACTTTTTAGTAGTGTGATATATGATCTATGTGTGGATATTCTACATATATTAATTAATGAGGTCATATATTTTCATGACCTCTTCAATATATTTCATATTTCTTATGATAAAGTCATCCACAAATTATTTTAAAGTTTTTCCATAGGTTTTATGCTTTTTGAGTGTAAAAATATCCTCTTTTCATATTCCGTGTAGTTATGTTGGAACATCAACCTGTGGACACATGGAATTTTTGATAGGGTTGAAAAAATAGTTGAAACAAATTTATAGTTTCTTGATTTGTCTTTTGAATTTTTCTTCAATCAACTAATCTTTCTCAAACCTCTTGATTATTCTCTTAGTGGTCTCATAGATATTGTGAACATCACTTTCCTATGTCACATCTTCAAGTGTTATCCTCTTGAGAGTATAATCACATATTGTCATTTCTTATATATTTTTCAATATTAGGCTCATAAATTTCCAAAAACTATTCCCTAAAAGAGTTAGATACTAACCTAGAGTTGGTATTTGATTTATATGATATGGGGGTCTTTATGAGGTTAGCTGCCACATCGAAGTCTAATAAGTTTGTTTCAATTACCTTTCCATTTTATATAGCATTGGTTGTACCTATTAGAAGAAAAGGTAATTGAAGGTGAACATTAGGGTATTTGATGGATATGGAGTGGGTTAGTTTGGAGGAGGAGCAGGTAAATTTGGAGATCTTGATGGAGAATGTGAATTTTCCTTAATTATTTTTTGATGTACTGCTTAGTGAGATGAGGCTAAGTTATTTTGTGTGGAATTTAAGATGAGCATGTTGGGGTCACCAAGGGATTTAATTTAATATTATGTATTTACTAATTTCTTATCTTGATTATTTTTCACTACCACGTGACTTTATTCACAATGATTTCCTGATTATCTCTTGGGGTTGAGGTCTTCATCTCCACCATCATCCAAACTAGAAGAACTTAATGTCTCAATCAAAACATTAGTGTTAATTATTTTGGAAGATGATATGGGATATAAATTTGGAGGAGATGAAGCCTTTATTGACTATTTTAGATAATCTAGACTTATCTCCCTAAGTTGGATGAGAGACAATGTTTTAAAATGAATAATTTTTGGGTTTTGCACAAGTTACACATAGAGAGTATGGTAATAATTTGGATCTATTCCCCATTTATTATATTAGAGAGAATTTAAAATTATAAAAAATTTAATAATGTAGGTGTATTATTGATATTTGTTTTTTAGTTGGACTATAGATAAGTCTAAAAAATCTAAAATTATCCCTCTTTCCTCTCCTTAAACCACTTGGGGTTACTTTGGCCAATTTATTTTATAGCCATTTCTTTGTATGATATCAAACTCTTTTTGTTCTCCATATTAAGTTAGTTGGCTCTCTAATCAACCAATTAATATATGGCAAGGTTGTGATTGTATGTTTTCTTGTGTATTTTGGATCAATAAGATCCAATTTATCATCTATCATTACTTATAGTACCCACTAATCTATGAATGATTTTATCTAATAAGGAATCATCAACTTATCTCTTTATAAAATTTAAAACTCATCCACACAATCATCCTAATAGTCATTTAAATGTGGTTTATGCTGATAATTAGATCCTATTCTAATAGTCTACTTTACATACCCTCTAATATCTATGGATTCTTTGCCAACATACGTTCAGAGAGTCAATTTAGATATGTTCAAATCTATGTCATGTATATTGAATATTGTTTTACAAAAAAAATGGCCCAATCCAATGGGAAATAAAAAACCTAATAGATGTTTCTCTCTATAATATTTGTGGACAAATGATAGTTGTCAACATAGCTAAATGAGGATGATCTTGTTACTTCCTAAAATTAGGATTCTTAATGGGTTCCCTTCTTAACCATTGATCTTGATATATGTAATTTTTTGGAATTATATCTAATAAATTCCATATTATTTGACCAATTTTGCTACTTATATCAAAATCCTCATTCCCTGATCTTCTTCTAGTGACTGCACTACTCTCATTGTCAATGCATTATTGACCCTAGTGTAATGTTTATTGTTTTGATACAATATGATTTGAGGGAAGAATTCATATACTAATTTTGTGATGTTCCCATATTGGGAAACACTCAAGTATACCATCTAAGAGGCTAATAAATACAACAAATAATATGTCATGAAAAATGGCCATGAGGTATGCATGTGTAGTAACTAATCATGTAATGAATCACTAATTAGTTTATCCTAATATATGAATCAATTTCCATGATAAATTATTTGCATTGGGATAAACATCCAATAGTATAAGGGATTGGTATCTTCATTTCCTACTTTCTAGTTCAATAGGATAACCATATCTAAGAGTTATTTTAAATCTAATATGAATAAGATCTCTCTCTCTCTCTCTCTCTCTCTCTCTCTCTCTCTCTCTCTCTCTCTCTCTCTCTCTCTCTCTCTAGTTCAATGAATCACTGATTAGTTTATCCTAATATATGAATCAATTTCCATGCTAAATTATTTGCATTGCGATAAACATCCAATAGTATAAGGGATTGGTATCTTTATTACCTACTTTATAGTTTAATAGGATAACCATATCTAAGAGTTATTTTAAATCTAATCTAATTAAGGTCTCTCTCTATACTATTGTGTGTGTGTGCGTGCGCGCGCGCACGTGCGCGCGCGCGCGCGCGCGTGTATAATCAACTCTTCATAAATGGGAATCCTCATTGCCATTATTACAACTCCATACATTTTTTCCATTAGTTATTTAGATTTTGACCCAGTTTCTCTTATTTATGAGTTGTATTTTTGGCATAGGGAAATATTGGATTCAAACACTACAATAAAGTGGTAAAATCAAGTTCCTATGGTAATCCACTTTATAAAAGGCATTCAACCATCAATTTTTGACTTTTATAATCCATTATTTTATTAAAGTTCATTAGTTCTACATGCCTAATTTAAGAATCAAAAGGAGATATCGTAGTCCATAACCAACATCAGTTCATATCCCATGCAATTTATTTCATCATGTTGGATTTTAGGTTTAAAAACACTATTTATAAAATTAAATTAAATATATTTAGTGGATCATGAGGTCAAAAATGTTGAATTTGTTGAAATAAATACAAAGTAGTGACATATGTAACATTGGGAAAATGGGGAAAACCACTCAAAATAGGGTTCTATAGAGATGATAGAAATATATGGATGGTAACATTTATAAGATATATAAGAAAATTTTAATAGATATTCATTTTAAATAAGGTACATGTATATCAAAATCACATTCCTCAAAGATGAAATAGAAAAATGAGAGGGACACAAGAATAAAAATAGCCTTTTTTTTTAAAAGCCATGAGGGATGAAATACATCATGCTTATGCATGCACATCCACAGAGTAGGTCTAAATATCATATCCCTATAGGATGCATTTACTTGGATGTGTGACTACCCTGGTAGCCTAAAACACCACTTGACTATGATTTTGTAAGATGGGTCATCTAGTTGTGTCATATATGGATGCATGGGTGTAGTTAAGATGGAAAATTTTCTATGTTAAAACATTATTTTGAATTTAACTTTCCCTTTTTTGAGTCTCAAAGAGCATTGTTTTTCTCAATAACAAATTTAATTTAACATTATTATTTTAATGAATAATAGGAATAAATAGGAAATTATTTCTTAATGTAAAATAGTGTAAGTGTGCCTCTATATTAATATTTCCAAGTGGTAGGATAAGTGAATTGAATGCGACATTATAGGAATCCTTAATGGAAAACCTCACACTAAATATCCTAAGAACAAGTACCACATATATAGGTGGGTTCAAATTTTAAATATGATAGTTAAAAGACTAAGGACATAAATGTTTGCCGTTATTTTCCCCTAATAGACATTTTTGTCCTTATGTAAAATGTGTAACTTTTGGGTCAAGGGATGTTTATACAAATAATTAGAGGGTTTTTAGTTGTTATTAAATTAACAAAGGTGTTAGATAAAAATTTATAAAAAATTAGGTCCACATAGGTGCTTAGGATAGAGGGAGGTGGATAATTAGGTCCAAATTAAGTGGTTAAGTAAATTAAAGATAAATTTGGAAAAATTGACATTTATAAGGTATTCGTGACCAAAATTTGGAGATTAAATTTGCTCTTCCTTTAATCTATAAATTAAATTACTAGAATAATGGAAAGGTATACCTAAGTGTGTACAACACACTTTACCTTTGGGATAATCTCTAATTATAGAAGGTGTTCCATGAAAAATCATGTAATGATGTAAAAGTAGATAATGCTCATATGTGAAAATAAAAATTGAAATTTAACATGAATTTGAAAATATTGAAAAAAATAATGAAGTATTAAACTTGTATATGTGAAATCAAAGTTTCTCTTGTGATTTTTGTTGGAGATGATTCTTCCTTGAAGAATTGGACAATTGGTGTTTCTCATGAACTAATTGGAGAAGTTGGTTATGTAGCTAAACCAAAAGAGAATTTGAAGGTGATCAGTCCATAAATTGAATTTAAATTGTATATAAAATAAAACCCATTGAGGGATATATAAAGCACAATTTCACTATTTGTCTTTGTAAGGCCAATATGTTAAATGGGTTGAAATCCATAATGGATTTGTAGACATATTTATACAGTGTATTAAACCTCTAAGTTATGGATTATGCACTTTAATTAAATTAACCACTATTAATAAATTGTAGATTCAATTTCAATTTTTTTCTTTTGTTCTTGAATGCATGGTAAAAAGAGAATAGATCACATCCATGATTATACCATGTCTAAATATATAAACTATTATTAAAAAATATGGTATGAACTTGTATTTGTTTAACTCTAAATTAGATGTGGATCCTACTTGTGTAGATAGGGTTAAGAATATATAAATGACAATGCATAAGGGTGATAATTATATCTATAGTAATCCAATTAAATGCTAAACTTAGATATAACATATGCTTAATTTATTAAACTAAGATAGGATTAAAATAGTAAGTAAAATTATTCTAGACATGGAAATGACAAAGAAACAAAGTACTTATTTAGTTATGAGGCTAATATAGTTTTTGATATAGAACATGTAAAAATAGGACTAGAAGAAGATTCTATATCAATCATTAAATTCTAGATTGAGTGCCTTTGGATCCATGGAAACTAACATCAAACTTTGACGTTATCATTGACACTACATTCTAAACTAGATTTAGGTGTCTTATATGGAATTCCTACTACAAAAGGATGTGACCACCTAGATTATTTTGGGTTTGTCTTCACCTTTGCTTTGGTGAATTCATATCTAGGTTATGGACTATTTCTCCTTATGAAATTGGAAAACCCTAGTTATTCATCGTCATAGTGACCTTCAAAAAAATGCGTTAGTGGGAACATGGTGTTGATATGCCTCAAAAACCCCTTTATTAATGAACACTACCTACATATCCAATAAACTAAAGAGGGCCTCAGACTTATGTATTTATACCTTAAATGTTGACTTGTGTGTAAATCATGTAATATGTGTAAAGAAAGTACAACAATGACCTATCTTGTAGCTTGTAAAATTTGGTTCTTAGGGTAGTCCTTTAGTATTTCATACATGTGAATTTGTATTCCCTATGATTGATATGGAAATAGGAATGAATAAGAAATATTTTCTCAATTAAATGCTCCTTAAATGTTATTTGGTATGAATTTCAGGTGAGGAATGAATGAGGAGTGATTGTAAATATATTCCACTCCTATCAATAAATATATAAAATTAATTAAATTATATTTACCATTAGGATACATTTAATTTTAACATTAAATGAATTTGGGAAACTAAACACATATTTCAGCATAGGACATTGGTGTCAACATAGGGGCCTAGGACTAATGCTTGTGTCATGCCAATTATAAACTAGGTAGAGGATCAAAAATTATATGGGCATAAGATAATAATATATTTAGCATTATGGATAAGATATAGGTATGGGACATCAACATAACATTGACGAGACCAAGAGATAGGGAAAGGTGCACAAGATATAGTAGATATGAGACTTTCAAAAGTGGGAAAGGTTTAAAATTGAGAGGACTATCCAAGGTCTAAGTTTTCCAAGTGTATTAGACTGGGTGCTATATAATTCATAAATATCATCTATATCCCCTTCATTTAATATAGTAATTAAAGTGATGTCTTTATGTTAGTATAGATTGAGTTCCTTATAGATGGCTAACCTACAACCAAGAGCATGCTACAGTATAAAATTAGTTCATTTAATTTGAAATTGAAAGCATTTAAAATGATTGAAATTGAAAGAGTAGGGTTTAGGAGTAAACCTATATATTGATTAAAGTGTGTTACCTATTGGTAACATGATTTTAAAGTTGTATCATTATGAATCACTAAAATTGAGATTAGGAAAAATATATAAATCTATAAATTGAATATATATAAGTATTTAGAGATATATTGGAAGGCATGTGGCCCTAAACTTGAAGAAAATGTGATTTTCCAACTGACAGTTGAGATTAACTCAACCATGCAACCCAATCATACTTATAACTTGGTGACAATGAGTAAAAAATGTAAACTCATACTATCAAACAAGTGAGGCTAGATAATCAAATCAAATCCAACATGAAAACTTATCAATATTTAGTGATTGAATCATATCAACTATACCAAAAATTGAACCAACTACTATAGTAGATTAGCTCCATATAGTATATAAAAGTCCAACCTAGTGGGTGGTGATAGTCCTTGAAAATGTTTCTAAATATGAAACAGATTTGTATTTTGAAATATTAGGCACACATTACATATCATATTAACCATATATATGTCTCATGCCAAACTATGTATAATAATGTTACCAATGTATAAAATTCTATCATATGAATCTAAATTATGTAACTATGTGCTTTGGCCAATTTGGAACTGTGTAAGTGTAAAGAACATACATCCAAAGAATTAACCCATTATATACAAATCAATATAAAAATATAAATAAGTTCCAATGTGGAGGAAATGTTTATAAAATATGCCCCCACTAAGTTTGGGTGTGTTTATTACTGAATAAGTGTGGAGAACATGCTCCCAAAACATGCCCCCATTAAATCTAAATATTATGACAAATATTGAATTAATATGGAGAAAATTCTTCCAAATCATTCCTACACTAAATTTGGGTGTGAAAAATACTAAAAAAGTGTGGATAACATGTTTAAAAATCATGTCCCCATTGAATATTAAAACCATACCAAATGTTAAGAAGTGTGGAGAACACGCTTCCAAAGTATGTCTTCATTGTATCTAAAAACTATGCCAAATGTGGAGAGCATGACTCTATGACATGCCCCCATTTTTAGATGAAGGAATAATAAAAAATAGTAGTTATCTTACCTCAAAAGGATATGACAACTATATAATATACAAAAGGAACTATGTAGCATATAAAAGAACATGTCTAGGTAAATGTAGCATTGAAGCACATAAAACAATGTGACCACATGAATACCTAAGGTGTATGATAAATATCATAAAAACATATAAATAATAATAGGACAAGATAAAATAAACAATCACACACAAAATAACACTTATAATAAAGTCAACATAAAATGGTCTTAAGAGATTGCAAATAAGGGGTACATTCAAATGCCACATAATTGAAGGGACATGGCTTAGTCAAATACCCATAAAATCATGAGTAACATGTTCAAATGTTCATACAAAAAAAAATGACATATTCAAATGTCAAATAAAGTATATATAGGGATGTGGGATGCAAATAAAGGATGATATTCAAGTGTTCGAAGAAGTAAAAAAATACTAAAGAAATATACTTAAGGAAGTACATAAAGGAAAGCATAATAAACTAGCATAAACATATCATAGTAGCCCATGGATCAAATTTGTTATCAAAAAGTGTCAAATTCATAACATATCAAGCACCATGTATAACATATAATCGTGTATAAATGTATTTTTAAGTACATAAGAACACAAATATTATAATTAAGGATGATCATCAAATCATATAACCTATGAGTATCAAAATCAAAGAAGTAGATGCTCCTAATGTCCACATGACATGAGTAGACATAAGGACAAACATTTGAAATAATAATATATTATGTATATTTGTATGTATGTATCACACCAAATTATAATCATGAAACACATGTGTATGTAAAATTAATTGATATGATATTCATCAACATGAAACTAAGAAATAGATGCCAATGATCCAATAGAACACATTTTAGGCTGAATTTTTTTTTAGATTCTTAAATGTTTTTGATTTTTTTGTATTTTTGGAATATGTGAATATTTTCAATCTTAAGTTAGATATTTTATATTGTTTAAATAATTATTGGATAAATTTAAAAGGTACATATCATGTTCCTCCTTATGCTTTACATGTGTATTAGATAAACTAATGATATCATTTAGAATATGTATGAATTTGCCTTCATGAAAAAATAAATAGCTTGCTCATTTGGATCAATTTTTTCTTAAATTTGGTATAACCAAAAAATTCATAGTGTAAATTCATGTGGATATGTGGTAGGAATAACCCAAAACCATGTTTTAATTACTTTAGGACCACAAACAATTGGTGTTTCTATGTTTCTCAAGGAGTATTTCCAACCTCCTTTTTTAAAAATTTTTTTAGATAAAAACCAATTTGTTGTAAGTGTATTACATTGAAAGTAGTTTTTATTTATGTATGATCAGTATGGTTATGCCAAAAATAATCATGACCTATGAATAAGGTAATTTATAAATCTTGTTGACATGGAATTTTTTTTTGTTGTTCCCCTTGGGATTCTTGGATGGGGCATGGATCTTGGATTGGCCCCATGTTGAGTAACATTTTTAAACTAGTAATATAAATATTAGGAATACCATAATTTTTTCATATTTATCTCCTTTTATTTGAGGTGTAACATATTTTATATTTTGAGGGAGGTATGTTAACTTCCTTTGGACAAGTAATTATGTAGGAAACATATCTATGCACATAATTATATAACTAGGTAAATGGCTCATGTTATTTATGCAATGATATTTCCTTTAATGGGGAAATAAATCCTCTACTAAAAAAAAATTCAATTCCAAATCTATGGGTCTAAATTCTACATCATATGATGTAATTTTGAATCGAATATATAATCTTGAATGGATTCCTAATCACATTGCTTGAAATTTTAAAAATGTGATAATGTAATTTTTGGAACCTTGTGGATATTGAAATACATGAAGAAAACATCTTCCAATTTGATAAAGTGGTTAAGGAATATTTTTATAGGATATAGAACCAATTTTGAGCCTCATCATAAATGCTCATATGGAATACTTTTTGCAATAGTTTGTCATCTTTTACCCATTGACAAAAAGAATGTGAATAGTAAATCATGTGATAAAATGGGTCCTTGTGACTCAAAAAGAAAGGTAAATATGGTATTTCATAATTTTTTAGATAGGATATTCAAGTATACATTGTGAAATTGGTTTTTTTTTTAAATGAGGTCAGATTTTCATTAGTATTATGGAAAGCCATTTGAATTTTAAGTATAGAGAACGTTTTTTGAATATCCCTAGTAGTGGTCATCATAGAAATAAGATATTCCATGAGAACAATGGTTTTTTTCATAAGTGTTATAATTTATTCCAACCCCCTACCTTTTCTTAATCCAGGCATATGATTATCATCATCCTCATGGATAACAAGTGCAAGTTTATGATCACTAAATTTCATATATTTTTGTAATGGAATTAAATTTTTGAATTTTGGTACTTTTTGTATATCATTTTAATAGTTTGGTCCATTGGATTAATTTAGTTCATTCACTTTTGGTAATAATTTAAAAATTAGAACTTGAAGAAGATTTTGTAAAGGCATCTCTTTTGGTATAATAGGAACATTTTTAACTTTAGGTTTTTAATTATTTCTTCTTCTTGATGGATTAATATTACTTGATAAAGATGCCATGATATCTTGGTTAACCTTTTGAAAAATTTCAATGTCAAATGAATGGAAAGGAGAATAATCAACATTGATATGGGGGACATTATTTGAAAATTTTAGAAATATGGAGTTTTGAATTAATTATTTTGAAGGAATACCCCCATTATAAGCAATTTTTAAATTAGTCATTATTTATTTACATAATTTTTAGAATTTTTGATGATCATATGAAGAAGAATCTTAGCTATATGTACCAAATTTTATGGTATAATGTGTAATAAAGGCATGATAGATGACTTCCCTTGTTGGTACCTCATGGATTTTAATAAAAATATTAATCTTACTTGATATGTATTCTATTTAGATATATAAGGTGGGTTATACCTTGTTCATGTTTATCCAACCCTTTTCCTTTGTATTTATTTTTAGAAACTTTTAGATGTTAAAATCATGTGATGTTCATGTAATAAATATGGGTAAAGGCTCTTTGTATTCCTTAAAATGGATCAAATATTATCTCAAAATGGTGGGAGTAGGGACCTGATTATAGGGATAACAACTACCATAATTCAAATCTTTGATATTATATTCTTTAACACTTTGAAGCATGCAAGAGTAATCAATTTTTATTCCTTCCATGAGGGATAGTTGGAGAGTTTCATAATCATGATAATCAAATCAATAAATATCATCGATGATAATATAGATAAATAACACAAATATTATCACAAAATAGGTAATAAACATCCTAAATGGTGAGTTTAGGCAAGAATGATGATCAAAGATTGGATTCACCAAATGTTTAGCCCTAAATTGGATGTCGATCCTACTTGGGTAAATAGGGTTAAGAATATATAAATGATAATGGATAAGGATGATAATCAGATCTATAAAAGGATATTTAAATTTTAAACTTATATTCAACATATGTTAAATTTATTAAACTATGATAAGATAGAAATATTAAGTATAAATATGATAGATATGGAAATGACAAAGACACAATGTACTTACCTAGTTTTTATACTAATATGGTTCTAGATATGGAACAAGTATGAATAAGAGTGAATATTATTATATAATATTCATTAAATTATGGATTGAGTGCCTCTAGAGTCATAGACACTAGCATTATACTTGGATGTTATCATCAATGCTACCATTTAAACTAGATGTATGTTTATTATACACAATTCCTACTAGAAAAGGATGGAACCACCTAGGTAATTTTGGGTTTATTTTGGCCTTTGCTTTAGTGCATTAAAATATGGATCATATAATATCACTCATTATGAAGTTTCAAAACCTTATTTCTTCATCTTCATAGTGACCTTGGAACAAATGGGTTATTGGGCACACGGTGTCAACATACCCTAAATACCCCTATGTCAATGAGTACTACCCACATATCCAGTAATTTTAAGAGGGAATATAATTATATATTTCTCCATTATGTGTTGGATTATGTTTGAATCATGAAATATGTGGAAAATAAGTACAATAGTGACCTAGCATGTAACTTGGAAAATCAGGCTCTTAGGATGATCCTTCAGTACTGCATATATGTAGATGTGTAGTCCTTATGATTTATATGTAAATAAGAATAAATAGTGAAGATTTTGTTAATTTAATTATATTTTAATCTTCTTTGATATGAATGTTAGGTGAATAATGAATGAGGAGTGATTTCAAATAAATACCACTCATATCAAAAAATATCTCACAATAAAGCACTTAGGTTGACATTAGGATTTGTTTCATTTTAAAATTAGATGAATTTAAGGGATTGTACACATATTCCAAGATAGGATACTATTGTATAATTTAAGGTGTAGTATTGACACTTGTGTCCTGGTAGTTATAAAATAGGTAAAGGCTCAAAACTTATAGGGACATAAGATAAACATACTTTAAGCATTCTAGGAAAGATAGAATAACTGGATCATCAACATAAGAGTGGTCAAACTAAGAGATAGGATAAAATACACAAGATAGAGTAAATTCAATACTTTTAAAAGTGAAAAGGGTCTAAAACTAAGAGTAATATCTAAGGTTTGAGTTTTCCATGTGTGTAAGACTGAGGTGTAATATAATTCACAAATATCATCTATACTATCATGCCCTCATTGATAAATGTATAATCTATAACTGTATATAGATGCAAATTTGTAAATTTTATTTGAATTTTGTTCATGAATCTTTATCATGAACCTAAAATTTTATGAATATATGCTTCATTAATATAATGTGAGTACATATGCATGACATATTCCTCCATAATCTATGCCAGTGATTGATTTTTTCCATTATGATCCTTTGAAACTATATTTTGTATTAAAAACTAATTTTTCTCTTGAATAGGCTTATCTCATGAATGAAAATCCCATTTAAATTCCTCAATTTTGAGATGAAGGATTTTTATCCTAAAATTCACTCATCTCAAGAAAAAAATTATCTATATCACGTGTATTAAGTTGTAATCATTAAATAATGTATCATATTCGGAAAGTATGTCAACATAGTAAGATACGTACCATTATAATTATATATGTAACATATGATACAAGGTGTTTCAATAAAGCTCATGAACTTATAATACATTTCATTAGTTATTTAATGATATAAATCATGTAAATAATCAAAATTAAAAAGATCTAAAAACACACAAACATAAAAAGTGCAATGATGCATAATAAGGACAAGGTTTGCATATAAGGGACATTCATATATGTATCATATGTCAATATTTAAAATAAAATACTAAGGGCCACACATAAAGGACATGATAGTGTCACAAACAAGGGACATGTTCACATATCACACAAATAAAAGGAAAATGGACAGAAGTGATGGAAATGTTAAAATGTGACACATACTAAACAATATCTCATAGAGATTTTCAAGAAATTTTCACACAAGGGCCAGAGTACATATACAATATAAAATTAATATCTAATCTAATATGTACAAGTAATAACATCAATGAATAATATAACTAGAAATATAGTTTACACAATTTATATGTGATGTCATCATATCCTATAAAATAATATTTCTATGTACACAATGTAAGATAGATATATTAGCAATACATTTTTAAAAGTGTGTATAGATCAATAGTATGGGATGTTGAGTTGTGGAGTTAAAAGCTTCACCAAATGAGAAAATGCAAGGTTGTTGTATTTACACAGTCACTGACATTGGTCAGGAGTCAACCAGAGGTTGTCGATGTCAGTTATAGATCAGCCGATGTCAGTCATGTGCAGGCAAATAGGGACTAACGTCAGTCACTTATGTGTTCCAAAAGTCTATTTTCATGGATGAACAGATTGTTTGCATGATAAGTTTAACTGTTAGTATTGAGTCCACATTTCTATTTTTGGTAGGACTAATTTAAACCTTTGATTAAGAGGTGTATCTAATGGTGGAGAATGCATAGCTCATGATCCCTAATTCTATATAATAGGGATAAATCTTCATAGCTTGTAGACATGTAATGTGTAGACAATTCAAGTAGATTAATTTTGTTTGTAATTGTGAGAGAAAACTCTTGAGGGAAAGAGATCTGTACATCTGAGAGGTGTGAGAAGAAAGAGAGATTTCTTCAATTGTGTTTCCTTCTGGAAGAGTTTAATGCAAATTTTCATTGTTTCTTGTATCGCTTATTCTTTGTTGATTCTGATTTCTAGTTACTTATTATTCTAGTTTAATTCTGTGTTTAGTTGCTTGCACAAGAGTAATCAATTATATCTGTAAGATCTCAACAAGTGGTATCAGAGCTAGGTTCACTAACAGATGGTTTCAGATCTGTTTAGTGTGTGTTGATTACAGGGCACTCACAGGGGTTTTTGTTTGAGTGGGAGTATAGCAATGGTAGAAGAAAGTAAACTCAGAATGGAGAAGTTTAATGGCAAGAATTATCAATTATGGAGGATGCAGATAGAAGATTATGTATATCAAAAAGATCTGTACTTACCATTGGGTGGGGTTGATAGCAAGCCCATAGATATGCAAGATGAAAAATGGAATGTTCTTGATAGAAAGGCTCTGGGATCCATAAGGTTGAGTTTGGCATCTTCTATGATTTCCAATTTATCACAGGCAAAGACAATGGTAGAGTTAATGGATACTTTGGAAAATTTATATTAAAAGCCCTCAGCTTCAAATAAGGTATATCTTATGAATTAATTATTTAATTTGCAAATGTAGGAAGGTGGATCTGTATCTAGTCATCTTAATGATTTCCATGCAATAGTAAATCGATTAAATTTAGTCAAAATAGTTTTTGATGATGAAATTAAGGCTATCTTAATTTTATGCTCTTTACCTAAAAGTTGGCATAGTTTGGTAATGGCAGTTAGTAATACTACATCTGCTTTAAATAACATGAAAGTTGATGATGTTGTTAGTGTAATCTTGAATGAAGAAACTCGTAGGAAAAGCATAGGGAAAACATTAGGTAATGCTTTAAGAATTGAAAGCAGGGGAAGGCAAAGAGAGAAGGGCAAGCAAGAGAGATCAAGGTCTAAGTCAAAGATGAGAAGTAGATCCAAATCCAGAAATGGAAGAAAAATAACCTGCTAGAATTGTGGAAAGAAAGGGCATGCAAAGAAAGATTGCTAGTTGAAAGTTAAAGAAAAAAATCAGCATGAAGGTAATGAAGAAGCAAAAGTTACAGGTATTGTTACACAAGATGCTCTTATTTTTTCTTTGGATAATAAAATAGAATCTTCGGTTGTAGATTCTAGTGCCTCTTTCCATGCAACCCCAAATAGAGAATTTTTTAATGATTATGTCCAGGGAGATTTTGGAAAAGTTTATTTAGGGGATGATGAGCCTTGTAAAATTGTTGGCAAAGGAAAAGTGAAGCTGAAATTGCAGAATGGCAACACATGGGTGTTGAAAGATGTCATGCATGTAACCATCCTGAAGAGGAATTTGATTTCTACAGGAAAGTTGGGGGATGAGGGTTGTACAGTAACTCTCACATTTGAATCTTGGAAGGTTTCCAAGGGTGTACTTGTATTATCCAGAGGTAAGAGAGTAGGTACTCTCTATTTATGTAATTGTATTACTGATTATTCTCCTTCTGTATTATCTACTTCAGATGTAGATGCAAAGTTGTGGCACTGTAGGCTTGGCCACATGAGTGAGAAGGGAATGAAAGTTCTTAAGTCAAAAGGTAAGCTTTCATATTTGAAAAGCATAGATCTAGATTTTTGTGAGCATTGTATTTTTGGAAAATAGAAGAGAGTGAGATTTCTCAAAACTGAGTCGACAAAGAAGAAGCACAAGTTAGAACTTGTTTGCACAGACGTGTGGGGACCAGCTCAGGTAGCTTCTATTGGAGGATCACATTATTATGTTACTTTCCTTGATGATGCTACAAGAAAGGTATGGTTTTATTGCATAAAGAAGAAATATGATGTTTTTGACACATTTCAGAAATGGAAAGCTTTGGTTGAGAATGAAATAGGTTTGAGATTGAAGTGCCTTAGATCTGACAATGGTGGTGAGTACTGCAGCTATAAATTGAATAGGTATTGTTCTATGAATAGAATATGTAGGCAAAGGATGGTTCCAAGGACACCTTAGCAAAATGGAGTTTCTGAAAGGATGAATAGAACAATAATGGAGCATGCATAGAGTATGAGGTTGCATGATGGTTTGCCCTTACAATTTTGGGTAGAAGCTGTAGATACTACAGTTTACCTGATTAATATAGGACCCTCTACTGCTTTAGATGGTGGAATTCTAGAAGAGGCTTGGATAGGTAAAAAGGTAGATCTTTCATTTCTCAGAGTTTTTGGTTCTGAAGCTTTTGTGCACATTGATAATAGAAAGAAGCTAGATGCTAAATCTATGAGGTGCACTTTTATTGGTTATGGCTCTGGAGATTTTGGATTCTGGTTGTGGAATCTAGGAACTAACAAAATTATTAGAAGCCATGATGTTGTTTTCAATGAAAAGGTGATGTACAGTGATCAGCTCAAGAAGTTGAATAATTTTGAGCAAAGGAATGTTGATTTGGATGAGGTGATGATACAAAATGAGCTCACAGGAAAGAATTTTCACACACAAGAAAACACAAAAATTGACATCGATCAGATAGGAACTGACATTAGTCATATAGGAACTGATGTCAATTAGACAAAAAATGACGTTGGTCAGACAGGAACTGACATTGGTTAGGTAAAACTGATGTTGATTAGGTACAGACCTAGAGATGGCTGAGATCGGTCATTGATAGAGAATTTGGGCAGATAGTAAGCTATGAATGAGTCTCAAACGCCCATAAGGAGGTCAAAAAGGGTAAGTAAACCTCCAATTCGATATTCCCCTTCCTTATTCTACTTATTGCTCATTGATAGTGGATAACCAGAGAGTTTTGATGAGGCAATGCAGGTAGAATCTTGGAAATAGTGGGAGCTTGGCATGAAAGAGGAAATTGATTCTTTGAAAGAGAACCAAACATGGGATTTGGTTGAGTTGCCAGCTAGAAAGAGGGCACTGAAAAACAAATGGGTTTACAAGTAAAAAGAAGTTGAGAATGAACAAATGAGACATAAGGCCAGGTTGGTAGTAAAGGGATTTGCATAGAAACTAGGTATTGATTTTGGTGAAATTTTTTCCCCTGTAGTAAAAATGACTTCTATTCGGACTGTATTGTCTTTAGTTGCTATTGAGGATTTGCATCTTGAGCAGCTTGATGTTAAGACAATGTTTCTTCATGGATATTTGGATGAAGAAATATATATAGAATAGCTGAAAGGTTTTGAGATCAAAGGTAAGGAAAAGCTTTTGTGCAGGTCGAAGAAAATCTTATATGGTCTTAAGCAAGCTCCTAGACAATGGTATTTGAGGTTTGATAGGTTTATGACTGAGCATGGTTTTAGCAGATGTCAATTTGACCATTGTGTTTATTTTAAGAGATTGGATAATGGTAGATATATTATCTTGTTGTTGTATGTAGATGATATGTTTGTTGCAGGTTCACACATGTAGGATATTTTTGAGCTTAAGGTAAAATTAGCTCACACATTTGCCATGAAGTATTTAGGAGCAGCAAAGAAAATCTTTGGCATGAGTATTAAGAGAGACAAGAAAAATCCCATTTTGATTTTGTCTCAAGAGGATTATGTGAACAAGGTGTTGGAGAGGTTCAATATGCAGGATGCAAAACCAATAAGTACACCTATGGCTGGACACTTCAAGTTGAGCAAAGAAAAGTGTCCTAATTCACATGATGAGGTAGAGTACATGAGTAGAGTTCCATATGCTTCTATAGTTGGGAGTTTAATGTATGCAATGGTACGTACTAGACCTAATATTGCCCAAGCAGTGGGAGTTGTTAGTAGGTTTATGGCCAATCCAGGAAAGGAACACTAGAAAGCAGTTCGGTAGATTCCTAGATATCTGAGAGGGACCAGCAGTAGGCATTTGTGCTATGGATGGTCAAATACTTCTCTACATGGATATGTAGATTCGGATATGGTAGGTGACTTAGATGGTAGGAGAAGCACCACAGGTTATGTTTTCACTATTGGTAGAATGGCAGTTAGCTAGATTTCAAAGTTGTAGAAGGTTGTTGCCTTGTCTACTACAGATGCAAAATACATTACAGTCACAAAGGTTAGCAAGGAGATGATATGGATGGCACGATTCATGGAAGAGTTGGGAAAGGAGCAAGAGAGTTTCATATTGTATAGTGATAGTCAAAGTGCAATTCATTTGGCAAACAATTCAGCCTTTCATTCAAGAACCAAACATATACAGCTTAGGTACCACTTCATTAGATAGGTATTGGAGGATGGTGAGTTGAAGCTGGAAAAGATTGATACAGATAAGAACCCTGCTAATATGTTAACAAAGCTGGTAACAAAGGAGAAGTTGAATCTTCATTCAACTTTTGTTGGTCTTCAAGACAGAGCTTGAAGATGGAGAAGCTAGAAGATGTTGCTGTAAAGGTACAGGTGCAGTTGTTTATCTCCAAGTGGGAGATTGTTGAGTTGTGGAGCTAAAAGTTTCCATCAAATGAGAAAATGCAAGGTTGTTGTATTTACATAGTCACCGACATCGGTCAAGAGTCAACAAGAGGTTGCTGACGTCAGTCATGTGCAGGCAGATAAGGACCGATGACAGTCACCTGTGCATTCTAAAAGTCTATTTTTGTGGATGAACAGATTGTTTGCATGATAATTTTAACTGTTAGTATTGAGTCCACATTTCTATTTTTGGCAGGACTGATTTGAACCTTTGATTAAGAGGTGTATCTAACAGTGGATAATGCATAGCTCATGATCCCTAATTCAATATAATAGGGATAGATCTTCGTAGCTTGTAGACATGTAATCTATAGACAATTCAAGTAGTTGAATTGTGTTTGTAATTGTGAGAGAAAACTCTTGAGGGAAAGAGATCTGTACATCTGAGAGGTGTGAGAAGAAAGAGAGATTTCTTCAATTGTATTTCCTTCTAGAAGAGTTTAATACAAGTTCTCATTATTTCTTGTATCTCTTATTCTTTTTTGATTCTGATTTCTAGTTACTTATTATTTTGGTTTAATTCTGTGTTTAGTTGCTTGCACAAGAGTAATCAATTGTATCTGTAAGATCCCAACATGGGATTCATAGAATGATAACACTTGTAAATATTGTAACCTATAGAAAATATGCCCCCAATTTAACAAGGTTATTAAGTAGAGGAAAGTTTAACATCTTAGTCCTTGTAAGATTTATATATCCTGCATAACACTTATGAATACTAGTGGAATGCATGTGTGATAGAAAAAGAGTGTGTTATCTACTAATCATGAGATAAATAACATATGTGAATGATGTAAACTAGATATTTAATCAAGCTTAAGTCCTGATTTTGAATGTTTACAATATTTTGAATTTTTATAATATTTTGAATGTTTTTATATGTTTAGAATTTTAAAATTGAGAAAAATATAATTTATTCATAACCAAGGATTATAAATTAGAAGAAAGGAAAGAGGTCTAAACAATCCACAACATGTGTCAAGGTGAAATGTGCACAAAAAATGATGGCATGTCTATATATGAGTAAAATGCTTTAATTTTATATGAAGTGTGAATGTAAGGCATGTGGGGGATAAGATGAGTATGTAGAGGACTAATTGTACATCCTAATTTCATAAAATGTATACTTTTCAAATTATGTAACATTTATGATCAACATAGAAAATGAAAGGAAATATTTGGCATGAATAAGTACTATTTTGTATACTAGAATTAAGTGATATATATTAAAAATTGGTAATAATAAGGTTTTATGTGCCAATATTTTTATTACTATGTTAAAATTTACATAGTACAATATCATCCAAAGTGGGATAAGAACATTTTCCACTATTTTCCCCTATTAGACATTTTTCCATGACAAATTTTCTCATTTCACAGTGTGAAAACAACAAAGTAAATGGTATAATATGATAAAATAAATCAAAATTTTAAACTATAGATCTAAAAAGTTAAAAAGAAGAGCCAAAAGATCAAAAAATTAGTAATATCCAAGGGATTTAAAGAATCTATGTAAAATCAAATAATACTACTATAATCCAACAATATCATTAGATGGATGCCTTAGTGTAGGTTATGTATCACCCTAATTATCATACAAAACATCTACTTAATCAAAGGTATAATAATACATATAATCATAATCAATGTAGATAACTAATTTCTTAGTTTTTTCTTAAAAATATGATATTCATCTTGACTAATTTGACCATAATTAAAATGAGGTCAACCCCCTATGTTTTTTAAACTTGTTATAGGGTCTTGTAAGGTTGAAAATGTGTAGCATGGCCTTAATAAGTTCACTTAATGTGTTTTTAGCCTTGGTCATGTTTGTTATTATCCTTTAATGTCATTTTATGTCATCTTATTTCACTTTTGGGTCATTTATTGAATTGATATGGTTTCCATAGGAAGACAACTATGTACAAGTATACCTCAAAATCCCATGTGTTAGTAGATGTTATAAGGACTATTTCATAGCTTAAAATTTGTAGGTTTTCACATTGAAAATAAGAAAATAGTTGAAAAGAGGTAGTTTTCAGTTGTTGTATGGCTTTTTCAATAGTTTTGGAACATGTGGTCACTCCAAGAATGTCTCTTGAGATCCCCTCAATTCACTTTCATGCTTGATAATCTTTGATAGACCTAAAACTAGTCAAAACTGACCTATCTCCCCTATTTCTCTCTTAGAGAAGCAGAAATCAACCAATATTTACATGGTATGGAGAAGACGAGGTGAGATGGATCAAATAATCTCAAGGGATGAAACCATTATTTGTCTTCTCCAACTTCATGGTAAGAGTTGTAGGTTTAGTTTCTTTTTCTTCATGAATTATTGTTAAGAAGTTATGTGACTCTTTTATGCTTGCCTAACCCCAACACTTCAAGGTTTCTCCTTTGTTTGAATTTTTTTGTGTAACTCAAGCTATAAACATGATATTGAGAAGCATTAAATTCCTCCTCAAAACGTTTTCAGCCTTAATTTCATGTGTGAAGGTTAAATTATGAGAAAGACTATCTCAATTATCTAGTTGAGAACATGATTGAAGTTACAAACTAGTGTTTCACCTATTGCAGAATCATTCTCATGTAAGTGTTTTTAGGAAAAAAGGGGATATTATGTTATCAAATTCTCACATATCATGGTGATTAGTTATTATTTTAAGGTCTAGTCTTAAGAATAACATTGATTAGAGTGACAAGACTAAGAAACATGCCATAATTAGTTTTCCTATGACTATCATGAACAATAAAATTGAACTAGGAATAAGAAATAATGTTCATGGAGAATAGAGATTTCAAGGATTGTGAGAGTTTTATATATTGAAATAAAAATAGATTGATCCCATTGAAGTGATCAGTGATTGGTTTTGAGAGCTATCTTGGTAAACACAGTCATATACCTTGCCTTCACCTATAGGTATCTTGTAGTGACACCTATAGGTAGCTTCAACAAAGGTATTAGGAGTTTTATTAGAGGTTTTGGAACTCATATAAGACCTTCATTGATGACTAATAACATAGAAAGATTAAGGTGGTAATGATAATATATTTTCATATAGGCAGACTTGATAACCATGCCTATAAGTTGGAAAGTTGCATTTGGGGATAGATTACCTTAAATTCTCTAAATCACTTGTTGATCATATACATGAACTTCTCATAGTGGAGTTTTTTTTATGACTAAGAAGTTATAATTATTTACACCAAGTATCCTAGGCCTAGGGGAAACTCCTTACAAAAATAAAGTGGTTGTTTGACTAAAGGAGATTGTTGTTTGGATGGACTCCAACTTAGACATTTCTTACCTAAGAGACTCAATGAATACTATTTTGGAATGACTAAAATCAACCAATTTTCAATGGTAGGTGTGAATATGTTTTATATGCATGAGAAGATATTGTGTGTGTGTGTGTGTGTGTGTGTGTGTGTGTGTGTGTGTGTGTGTGTGTGTGTGTGTGTGTGTGTGTGTGTGTGTGTGTGTGTGTAGTGATACTAATTATTTCATAATATATAAATAGGTTAATGTTGAAGGTTCTATCATATAAAATAACCTAAAATAGCCTTTTATCTCATAAATGGTCACCTACAATCTAACTGTAGACATACATAGAGTTGATAATAAGAGACTAGAGGTTGAGAACCCTATAGGCATAGAAATTTACTCAAGTGGAAATGATGCAATGATCTGATAAGGAATAACATATATTATTGAATCACTTATGCCCTATGAACATCTAAATGGGATTGAATTTAACCTGACTATCATCTACAGGTGACACTATCTATGACAGTAGATAGACCACTTTTAAGGAAAGGAAAGATGTATATTAAGAAAGTTGGAAGAAATTTTGAGGGTTGAATATGTTTCAAAACACTCCCATAGTGGTGTAATTAACTTTATAAGGCTCTCATAGAGAATAAACAAATATTTTTAACTAAAACTCAACCTATAATCAATCCCAACCCTATATTCATGCATATAGTTACTAATTCTATAAGCTAGTCTTAGGTTTTTAGATAGTTAAAAGACCTAAAAAGATAGTCTAGATTTAAAATTTGGTTTATAATGTCCTCATGATCTAATACAACCTAATACATTTTTATTCTAGCTAAGAAAAAAGGCGAGATGTCCTATGTTTTGTCTTAGATAGATGGCACTCCATGTCATCATGAAACTATAGGCTTGGTGAGAAGATGATAAGATAATGACATGAGGACTATTAAAACATTGAGGAAAGATTCTTAATGTTTTTTATATAATTAAAAATAATATAGGAGGCCCTGTAGTCCTAATAAACCACTCAAAAGTGGTTATGGGAAATTAGAACATAGTCAAACATATTAGGCCTAGACTAGGCCTATACCCTAAAGAGATTTAAATTAATTTATAACACTATATTAACCCTAAAATTAATTTTATGGCCTTTATGAGGAATTTTAGTATTATTTAAAACCTCTAGTTTTCATGAAAATAACACAGAATGGTCAAATTGGCTCGAAACCATCACAAGGACACATAGAATAAAAAGGTAGAGCTTGATAGGCCAACTTATTTTTCTCACACCTTTAAAAAACTGAGCATGGTGACCCAAGGAATTTTGGATGGTGTAATTAGGTCCTAGACTTTGTATTTGTGTATTTTTTTTGGTAGTTAAATGTCTTTTTTTTATGAACCATTGTTTAGAAGCAAACTAGTTCAAAACCCTCCTAAACCCTTGTCTAAGACTTGAAGGAGAAAATATTCATGGAGATGAAATAAGAATAATTAATATGACCTATAAATTGTTTTTTAATTTTTTATTACTCTCTTAGGATCCATTAAATGTAATTGGTTTATACGTTACTTGTACAGACAAGTCTAAAACTAGTTTTTTAATAAGTTTTAGTGTGTTTTGTAGGTACAGAGAAGAATGAATAGTTGAGAGTCATTTGGATAGTTCTATAAATAAATATTACCATTTTACATATAAATTTCTCACCATAATTATTCACAAAAGGTCATCTACTAAGTTATTCATCTTAGGCTATCTTTGATAGAGGTTGAAGATAAAGAGTGATTGCCTAGTGAGAGGATGAAAAGTTGATTTTTGGACCTTTTTAAGGTATAACTCATGGATTGGAAGGAAAATAGACTCTATAAATGTTTCCTAACACATATTACATATATTTTATTGATAAAATAAAGGCTACCTTTTATGAAAAATGTGAATAATGAGGCCTAGAGGACCAATGAATGATGACAAGTGGTGATTACAAGTGTACATAAGATGCCTAGTAATTAGGGATGCATATGGTGACTATCATAACATGTTTTCAACCCATATAAGATATTTAATATGTTTCAAACCTCCCTAGTACATTTTTAATCAATAAATATATGCCTCATCATGAAGGTAGTTTTAAGAAGGCAACTAAAGGGTCTCTATGCCAGTTTTGGAAAGTTTGATGCTTTAGATGGACACTTGTCCAAGAAGTCCTTTGGGATCTCTATTCTCAAATTAATTTTTATGAAATGTGACTATTTTTCATGAATTAACATGTGTCATTATGACCTTTTAAATTTATCTTCTCCTCTCTCCCCTCACTTTCTCTATAAATGAAAGGTATTTTATCTCTTGTATTCAATTCTAGGCCTGGTATGGTGTAGCACTACTAGTTTGATATAGTAATTTTCCTTTGAAATAATATATGAAATATAATTTTTATTTCTCAATATATCTTTTTTAATTGTGTGAAATTATTATAGTGAAAGGTAAAGTGATTATTATCTATCTATGATTTCTCTCAACCCTTTCATGTTTGATGCAAGTAGCCCTCTCACTCTAATAGGTTACATGAAGTGTAGTTAGTGTATTTGTCCATTTTAAGTGTAATATAACCTCTATTTCACTCACCTTGATTAGTACAATGCATATCACCTCCATGTTTGAAATACTAATTTTAGAGAAATTTAGGATTTTGAGACTAATATTATAGGTCATGTTTCATATTGTAATGGTATGGTAGTCTAATGGAGATATTTATGATGTATCACCCAATTAGAGTATTTTAATTTCATGTTTTTCATCCAAGAAAATATTTAGTATAGGTGACAAGCACTTAAGGATAAATATAGGGAGCTAACCCTTAAACCTAGAGGTCTACCTCTACCATAGGAAACCCACAGACCTAGAGGTATTCCAATGTTGCCCAAATGTTAGAGTATGATTAGAAAACCAAATATAGGTTGAAATATTTGGTGATAACATTTATATCATACCCAATGAGAACATGGTCCAAAAGAGTGTAAATATTATTGGCGTGTCTTTCCTCCTGTCAACTTTTAAAAGCATTAAAGTATGCACCAATGATGACACTCAATGAAATATTTTGGTTGTAATCATCCTACGTATCTATTATTTAATATTTTGATCAAATTGAATATTTCACTTGACTCATAAATTTTATATGGATGGATATGATGAGAATCCATATTATGCACCTCCCTATCAAACTTAATACAACCCATCTTATATACTTCAATGGCCCTATAAAATTTGTTATCAGTCCTATGATCCATGACATCCCTATAATCATCATAGTCCTCCATATGAACATCATGTTATTGATAATTATTATGAATAATCCTATGAGGAAGACTATTAAAAATAATATCTAAAAGTGCCTTCTTATCAACCCCAATATGACTCCTACCATCCTTATAATGATACATATCAAACTTAAGATGTTTTTTATCAATCTTGTCATGAGGAATAAAATAATACTATTGATTGGAGATAAATATATTTTAAATAAAGATATGAATTCTTATAGGATCATATCCAATAAACTAAATCTATCTATAATCCCCACTATTATCCTTCTTCTCCTAATCCAATCCCATTTCATTCCAAATCTTTATTAGAAATTGTGCCAAGCTTAATACATAGTGAATAGAAGATGATAACATCGGATGAAGAGTTATATGTGCTCCCTAATGATATTATGGAGTGGTTAAGAGGTTTTGTTCAAAAGTGGATGTACGTGTGGGATTTGGTTGAAGAGGAATAAAAATTTGATACTAATGAGTAGTTGTACTTGGAAAATAAGTTTTTCCAATGCTCAATAGATAGACTAATAATGTGGGAAAATAAAGAGATTGAAAATGATCCTACAACTATTGAAAAGGCTCAAGAAGGATATGAACAAAGTGATTATATTTTTGAATAACGTCTCTTTCCTATTGAACAATCCAACTTTCCATTATCCTATGAGTTCATTCAAGAATCCTCCATTCCCAAACCCATTATTAATCTCTTCATCACACTTCATACTCCCTCTCTAATCCATGAGCCTATCCATCACCCTCATACCTTATTTAAATATATTCCATATTATGAGAGGTAGATGAAGAAGAATAGGTTCAAACTATAGATGATCAGGAAGATGATGTGAGCATGTAAGATGAAAAGATCATCATAGGGACCCTCTTTGGTGAAAAAAAGTGTAATTAAATATTTTTGAGTGAAGAGAAAGATGTTAGTCATGTTTTATCTATCCATAAAGAGCTTAATTCAGGCATTAAAGAAGAGGTGTTTAAGAAGGACTCTATATTTTTTGAGTTAGTTTATGTCTATGAGAAGGAACAACAACCTATACCTCTTGATATCCAAGTTGAAGATGTTGTTGAAGATATTTTTCAATGTTTTGTATTTTGAATTACAACATAATAACTCTCAAGGTATCAAGTTTATTGAAGTGGTAGTTAATGAAATTACATTTGATAAGGACTTTTTTTCCATTGAAGACACTTTTAAATCTACCTTACCTCTTGGTGGTGTATCCTTAAAATAAAATCTTATGGCATCCAAACTTGATGAAGTTAGATTCATTTTTGAATTTTATCAAGTACTCAAGGACCAAGAAGCTAAAGTTTAAGAGGTGATTTCTTTCAAAGAGAAAGAGAGCAAAAATAATTGGTATCAAGAGATGAGGCTTTTCCAAAATCTTGAATAACTTTACCAAGTCAAAGGTAAAGTACATAAAAATATAGAGAAAGAGGTCTCCATGGAAGATAATGACCACTATTAGGTTGAATATACAAATATCCTTGATGATCTTGAGGAAATTCTAACTAGTGAGCAATAATAACTCTCTCAAAGTAACATGGAGGTCAAGGAGGTATGTTTTTTTAAAACACCATGGGAGTTTATAACTAAGGAGTCTCATGATAAGGCTGAAGTTGTTGAAGTAAAATAGGAGTTCACCTCCATAGGTGATCTATTTTTATTTGCCTTGATTACATTAAGGATCATGCCAAAGAGATTGGAAAACATCATGGAGGTGTTGGAGATACAAATGCCAAAGTTCAAAAGATAATATGTCTCATTTACTCCATTTTATGGAGCAAGAAATATTTATGTGGATTTTAATCCATGTTTTGTAGTATTTTTAGGGTAATTATATTTTTATCATGAGTTTTATTGGTGAGTTTGGTAGTTTATATCATCCTTTTCATACTCAGGTTCTCCTTTTTACTTTTAGCTAAGTCTCAACTTCTTCTACTACTTCCATGTGGCAATCCAATGCTCCTTCTTCATCAAAAGGTTCTTAGTTCAACTAGGAATATTTCCATCATAATGCATGGAATCATGACACTTATCCAAAGCAGGTTCATTTTTTTTAGAGCTTCAAATAACACCATTGGCCAATGAAATAATGAGTTGGACCCACTATGTAGTTATAATGAAAAGGAAGCAAACCTTCCATGTGGCATCCCTAGATTCATTCTTTGTAAAAGAGTTCTTAACTTCCCTAGGAAAAGTGATAGTTTTCAACCTAATTGATCCATGCACTATTGGTTAAAAATAGGTAAAAAGGTTTTGAAGAGGAACACTTACCACTTAGTGTGCCATGCATCATCCCAACACTCCTCAAGATCAAAGGTTTCTTTTTCAAGTCTTTGAGTTATGGCATTGGTCAAGGGAAGTAAGCCCCTTTTCCAAAAATAATTCCATAGATAGTTTAGAAGAATACATGCATCACCATCATGCTTCTTCTAAGTGTTATGGGAATCATGAGGCATAAAAGTTATGCCATATCTGAGATTTTGAAGACCATCTACACTCATGACCTAAATCACTCATTTTTTGTTGAAATGGCCTCATCATGAGCATTAATTTAAAGTTTTAGGTGTCCTTTCCTAATGAGGCTAACATGCCTATATATTCTAAGCTTATTTATTTTACAATGGGTTGGATGGAAATAATAGGAATTGTCTTTACAACTATTATCAAGGAGTCACCATTGTAATAGTTTAGTTTTGAATAGAAATAAAAATAGTTATTTATTTTAATTTTCATGACCTTAGTAAGTTCCCCTTGTGGGAAGGATTAAATATTGTATAATGTACGTTTGGGCCTTTTGTATTTTGTTCACCACCTAATAATGAAGAGGATGTGGTGTTTTGTGTCAAATTAAGTGGAATATATTGTTGTTTATTATTTATATTCTCTAATTCTATAGTTTCAACTTTTGTTTATGTTACATGAATTAAATCATGCATATGCTCTTTTAAATTATCTATAGTATTTATAAGATTTAATATATTTTATGAAATATTAGGTGGATACATTAAAGAACTCAATGCATCACCTTAGATAGTTTTATTTGATTTCCTTTTTACCCTTTCCCTCCACAAATAATTTGAAGAGCTAATTTTTAAAATCTTGGAGATCACTTTACAGATTACAAATTCAGTCCCACATCTATAAAGATTCCCATAGGGAGTTGTTTGCTAAGATAAAAAGTTTTAGGCATCAATAGTTCCTTTTTTATGGCATGACCAATGGGACCCAATCCCATAATTTCCTGATTAGAAGTCTAAGTATATAAGCCAGAGACCCATCATAAGGTCATAAATAACACAAAATCCAAACTTACTACTACCACCTCTAATGGATATAACTCACCAAAGGATCATAGGTTACAACACCATAAAAAAACCACAACAGATGGCTATTTAAGGACCACCAAGGAACTTTGTGGCATGTAACATTGCTAGCCCACTCATACCTCTAATAACCCTATCTATGTGGGATGATATTCTCACTAACACATTGAATGCATTCCCCAAATTCATAGGGGATGATTTCAAGAGTGTGATGGAACATCTTTACGATGTTGCTAATGTCTATACTATGAATTATGTCATAGAGAAGAACATACCATTAAGGCTATTGGCCACTTCCTTGCAAGGATAAGTTCTTGATTGGTATCAGTTCTTGTTTCCCATCTCCATCACCACTTAAGATGACTTGGGAAATATATTATTCAAATGATTCAATGATAAATATGATCGATCATCTCTCATATAGTATTTAATCACTATTGAGATAGCCTCACAAGGGGATAGCATTGATTTTAATACCGAGTTTAATAAGACTTGGTAAAGAATATTGATATTAAATTGACCATCTATAGGTGTGGCCATTCTATTTTACCTTAAAGCCTTCAATTTAGACATAGCTATCATGATCCATTCCCTTTGAGGCTAGATGATACTGGATGCTTATGACTTGGTAGTCAAAGTGGAGAATAATTTGATAGATGTCAGGAACTTCCCCCACGACCGTCCATGCCATGTTCCAAAAAATATCAATACCACTACAAGAGGAATTACGAAGAGACTCATAGGTAAATCCTTCCATATATGTATATCGAGATACTTAAACAAGTGTGTTCTCTTCATCCATGATAGTTGAAAAGATGAACGACATGAAGAACATCTTATGTAAATTGTCAAATGAGATCATAAACCTTAAGAGGCATCAAAATATGAACCCAAATCCCCTTTACCAAAACTACCATGGTAGAAGAGATCCATATTAGCATAACTAATACCAGGGAAGGTGGAGTCCTAATCACCAAGTATGACCTATAAATCAAATCATCTTGGTTCTTGATCCTTTACAAATAGTCCCACCAAATTCAAATAGAGAACTGGTCGCTAGCCAAAAGAACTTGGTAGATGACTCAAATTCATGGTGATTTCAATGTAATGATGTACATACACCAAAAAATTTACCAAGAGGTAATCTACAGTAAAAGGTTTCTAAGAAATAAAGATAAAGAAGCACACCTGATTTAACTCCCTATGGATACTAGTCTCTAAGCATTGAAAATGCTATCCTAATGGCTCAAATGTAAGGAATGTCTTTGGAGTAAGAAGAGGAGATAGCTTCAGATCATGCACTTTTATTTTGGATGGAAGGTGAAGATGCAGTCTATGTGAGTGAGGTCCCCATAATGAAAGCCCCAAAAGTAAAATTGGACTAATACACTTGATCTAATAATAAACCCACTAAGACTCTAGAGGTTTTCACAAGGCCTAAAGTGACTTTCAATAAAATTTGGATACCCCAAACATCACCCAAAGTATATCAAAAGTAGAATGAAATAACATAGAATAAGATTAAAGACCCTAAAGTCTAACCTTAATGGCCTTTTAATGTAATGGAGCTGATAAAGAAGGCCCCAACCAATGTTTTTTTTAGGATGTCTTCTCTATCCTGAGCAAAAGTTTCTATAGTGAGAGGAATTCGAAGACCAAGAAAAGCTTGTGTGAGCTACCTTGGCTAAAAATATAATATAAAACAAGGGAAAGGAAAAAAAAACAATCCACAACCTCATGTATCATCCATGTTCATCAAATCTAAAGTAGGCATAAGTAAAACAAAACCTACCACATTTTATTTAACTCTCATATTATGGAAAAAGATGTTACATAATTCTATGATTGATTGTGATGCCATCACTATAGTGATTTCCAAATAGATTGTGGATGTACTATAACTCCAATATGAACCTTTGAATAAATTGTTAATATAGTTATATGGGAAGAAATCTCAGGCCATAAGCATTATCAAAGTATTTCCCCTAACTTTATATTCTTGTCCTAATATCATAGTCTCCCAAGAAGTTATGGTAGTTGACATCTTGCTAGTGTTTGGGTTATGTTTATCACAAGATTTCATGGCCAAGATAAATAGTTACTTGTCATTAGATTGGTCTTTTTTGATCTTAAGAACCAAATATAGCTAAAAACTAAAAGTTTTGTCTAATTTATTACATTCAAATCACATAGCTGATGATGTGATGATGAACTTTGAAGCAATGTACACTTCTTTCTCTAGGAAATAAATGTATCACATAGAAACACTTGAGGAAAAAAGAGCGATAGATAATAGGAGCCCAAAAGAAGAGGTCTGCATTAATGAGTTCATAAAAAATTATCCATTATCAAACTTTTATAACACTAGCCTTGAGATTTACGTAATCCATGATGAAGATAAATACATCCCCAAGGTCATGAATAAAAAGGAAAATTAGAGCAAGGAGCCTAAAATTGAGTCCAAATTTTGGACTTTGCATTTTGATGGTGTGAAATACAAGACTAGTTCTGGAACTAGTATCTAATTGATGTCTCCATCTAGAAAAGATACCCTTAGGGCCTTCCTCTTTTAGTTTTTTCTGCATGAATAATGAATTTAAGTATGAAGCACTAGTCCATGGCATAATCCTCATCGAGCACATGGACATGAAGCAAATAAAAGTGTTAAGAGATTCAAAACTAGTAATAAGGCAAGTAAGAAGAGTCATGACTATAAAGAATGTCTACATGAGGTTATAATACCATTAGATATGGGATTTGGTTGAAGATTTAAAAAAAATTAATATTCAAATAATCCCTAGGTTCATGACTGTAGAGGTAAATAGAATGGCCATAATTAGATCAAACTTGGCCATAATAGGATCCCAGTTTGATTTAGTAACTAATTTTCTCACCATTGAATAAATGGTGAAAGTAATTATCAGGCTTGTTATACAAGATAATGATTAGAACTAATAGGTGTTTGAGACTGATGCCCAAATTATTATGTTTCTTCCCCAGTCTTATGAGTTTGTGGAGTAGTTTAAGCTAAAGATTAAGGAAGATTATAGAGATCAAATCATGTAATTGAAGTTTGATAAACTTCTAAAAGGACTAATCACCCTAGAAAATGTATTTGATTTAAATGATGTAATAAATGACAAATGGAAGTTTTTCAAAAATAAAGAAAACTAATCCAATTTTGATGTAGGAGATGGAAGAAAATTGAAAGTGGGGAAATAAGTTTCCTAAAATGATAAGGAGCGATTGGTGTCTTTATACAAAAAATATGAAGGGGTTATGGCTTATAATTATGACAACTTGAAAGGGTATGATGATGAGGTGATCCAACAAACCATAGATATAGTCAAAGGATCTAGACTAGTTTGCCAAAAGCAAAGATTGGTAAATCTAAAATTTAAGTCTCTTATGGCTCAAAAACTAAAAAAAGTAATATATTTAAGGATTATTTATCCAATAAAACATTTAACTTAGGTATCCAACCTGGTTCTAGTAATAAATAAGAGTGGAGAAATTAGGCTATGCATAGACTTTAGGGACATGAACAAAGCATCTCAAAAAGATTATTACCCCCTTCCTTCAATGAAATAGATATCCCAAATTATAGTGGGTGCAAAACGTTTCTCTCTAATGGATGGGTTCTCAGGATATAAATAGGTATGGGTTAATGAGAAGGATCAACATAAAACCACTTTTATTACAAAGTGAGGGACCTTTACCTATGTGAAAAATGCCGTTTACCCTCTCTAATGAAAGAGATACTTTCCAATGGGATATGGATATAGACTTTAAAGGCCTGATTGGAAAAATCATCCTCATATATATGAATGATTTCACATTGTTATCCAAGAAAAGGGAAGATCATTTTGACCTTTTGGAGAAGATTTTCCAAAAGTGCCAAGAGTTTAAGGTGTCCTTTAACCCCAAGAAATACATTTTTGGCATCCTAAAAGGCAAGGTGCTTGGATACATGGTATCTAAAGAATGCATCTCTATTGATATAGATAGAGTGAAGGTCATCAAAAACTTAAACTTACCCATTCACAAGAAATGAGTCTAGACTTTACTAGGGAAGATCAACTTCATTAGTTGATTCATATATGACTTCGTAGGGTTGGTAAGGCCAATAATATTAATGCTAAAGAAAGACCAATATTTCAAATGGATTTTTAAAGGGAGAAAAACATTTGATAAGATCAAGGAAGTGATATCCACCACTCCCATGTTGGCCAATCCCAACTTATCTAAATATTTTATCATGTATGTTTATGGTAGCGAACATAGCTTGGTAGTTATGATAACTTAGAAAGAAGATGAAGGGAAGAGTGAGCATCCTATTAAATTATATTCAAGAGAGTAAAATTAATTAATAACTTATTGGAAATTTACAAAAGCATTTTAAGAGGGTGCATTTCTTCCATTTTCCCCTTGTTGACTTAGCATCTCAACCTAGGTCATGAAAGGAGTGTCTCCATAAGGCATAAGGGGACCTTCCTTATGTTGTGGAGGAGGCATGTTGTCATGTGATAGAAAAGCAACACCATAGTTAATATAGGATTTTTGACAAAATTAAACACTTGGATCCATTTTCATCTCTCCTAACTATCCCCATGGAGTATACCATTGACCTCCTATTGCATAATTATTTTGAGTTGACACCAAGGCCCTAAAACTATTGGCAATATTAGGATTCAAACAATTATATGGTTTTTCTTATGTAATATACCCTTGGCCTTGTTGGTTAGGTTGATAAGGAGGCATATTTTATTGATATGATTATAAGGGGATTGTTAAGGGGCCTGATAAGGCCTATAAGGTGGATTCTTCTACCTTTATAGGGCTACTAGCTTGTTATTTTGGGCCTTAAACAACCCCTCTATCTTACCCAACCTATCTACTTGACTACCATATGATTGATATTTATTATTTGGGGTTGGTAATGGATCAATGGTAGGGATAAGGGGTTGAATTTTTAGAAATAAATGCGTGAGAGGCCTAGGAATGAGTTTGCTTGCTTGGATTAGGAAATTTTCTACTCTTATGGCTATCTCATAGGCTTATGGCAAGATAGTTCCCCCCATGGACTATATAATAATAGATAAATAAAATTTTAAGACCCTTAGGTAGTATAATAAGTCATAGCTATGGGTGGTCTTGATGATAGTAGGAATCCTATCCTAGGTTTCTTGTAACATATAGATGAAGTCTAGCATGAATTCCTATGGGGCTCTTTTGATTGTACTAACTTATTCTACCAAGGAGAGATGGTCTCTCCTATATTAAAAATTATTACAAAAGTTTTATCCAAACTCATACCAAGTGTTTATTTATGTAGGTTTTAGGACCTTATACCACCAAATTGAACTACCCCTAAAAGAGGCTACAAAAAATCTCATAGCCACATTTTATTGGGTTATGTTATGAAATGAACACATATTGTATATGTCTATTATATGTTCTATAGGGGTAGTTGAGTTATATCAAATTAATTATGGAAGTATTTTAAGGTTATTGATTTTAATTTTTCATATCAAGGCCAAACTCCAACCCCCACAATCTAAAAATTTTCTAGTGTCCTATTAGTAGCCTTGTCAAGCTAGTCAAACAGGGGAATTTTGGCCTAAAAGAGCATTTTTCAACCTATCAAGTAAAAATATAATTTAAGATTGATTTTATGAAATGATATAAAACCTATGATTATATTTTAATATATGGATAAGTAATGGAGAATTCATTTTTAGTCAAAGGATAAAATTCAAATTCTACAATTTCAGACACCCTTCCAAGCCACATGTTTAGATGCTTATATCTTTCACCACATGAGGAGTTTTGAAAAAAATATAATAATTATTTGAGGGAAAATATTTAATTATATTTCATTAACAATTAATTTTGGTTGAGGTTATGTGATTTATGAACAATCTCTAAGAGCATAGGCAGTCCATAATGTAAGGAAAACCCAATAGGCAAATTTCCTCCACATGATATATTCTCATATATTTTCCATGGGAACAAAATATTTTTAGGTATTTTTATAGGTCAAGTGTACTATAAATTCATGTAAATAACTTTGTATTTAGAGGTATGTGATTCATGAATCATGAGTAAGAGGATTCAGCTCTAAAACCCTCCAAAACCCTGATAGTGACTAGTTTTGATAAAAATGGTTTTTATTGCCATGTAAACATCTTGTATCAATTTGAATTTTTTTTAAAAATAAATTAAAATCGAGGAGGATTACATATATGTAAAAAAAAAGTTATGGATTTATAGGGATCATACTATAAATCATGTTTTTTATATAAAACATCATGTAAAATGAGTTATATGATAGTACGATAAAAAACAATTCATGGAGGCTGAAGCCTAAGACTTTTTATTAATCATATAAGTTTCATATGGTCAAAAAATTTCATGTAATTTCTCCAAATAGCTACATCAAAACTACCACCCTATAATAAAATAGGGCATAATGGACCTAGTTAATCCTGTTGACTGAGTGGCAAGAGTTTATTCATCAAAATCACCCATATCATGGTGTGAGGAATTATTACATGTCTAGTTTCATATTTTTCTCAAGTTTTCAAGATTTTTTTGGAGGTTATAATGTATTTCCAAGTGTAATAAGTAGGATATTAGGACTAATTGGCCTATTAGGCCTAATTGGTAGATCAAGAAAGTAAATAATGGTGTTGAATTTGTATCAAGCAGCTAAAATGGAGTTTCCCACAATAAATATCTATTGTGTAAGTGGAGATATAATGATAAAATAAATCCATAATTTCCACTTCATACAAGTTGAGTTCAAGTGTAAGTTGACTACTCTTTGAGTCCACATCAGTTTAGTTAATTTTTTGACAAGATCATGCATCTCTCATGAATTCCATGCAAAGGAGGACCCATATTCAGATTTAATTCAATTTAGGATGGATTTAAAATCCAAATAATAGTAGGTATTATCATACAAATAATATCAACTCTAAAACCCTCCAAAACCATGAAAGTGACTGATTTTTATAAAGTGGTTTTTATTTACAACTAAACATATTGGATAAAGCTAAAAACTTTTAAAACATAAATTAAACTTAGAGAGGATTCCATAAATATGATTCTTTTGTATGGATTTGTATGGATCAGACCAAAAATCATGTTTTGTGTACAAAAGGCATGTAAAATGATATACATGGTAGTAATATGAAACCAATTCATGGAGGTTGAATCTTGATACTTTTTATTAATCATAAAAAAAATTATGATAAAAAATATTCCTGGATGTGCCCTAACTAGCTCCCTGAAAATGGCCACTCTATAGGAAAATGGGGTAAAATGGACCTAGTCAACCCTATTAACTGAGTGGCAAGAGTTTAATCATAAAAATCACCCATATCATGGTGTGAGGAAATGTTACATGTATAATTTCATATTTTTTTATGTTTTAAAGGTTTTTTTATGTTCTAATGGAGTTTTAAGTGAAATAATTAGGTTATTATGCCTAACTTGGCCTAATAGGCCAAATTAGTAGATCAAACAAGTAAAGAATGGCATTGAGTTTGTATCAAGGAGTTAAAATGGAGTTTTAAACATTGAATATATACTTTTTAAGTGGATATATAATGATAAAATCAATACAAAAGTGTCTCTTCATGCAATTTGAGTTCAAGTGGAAGTTGACTAGTCTTTGAGTCCACATCACTTTAGTTGATTTTTTGACAAGATCATGCATCTCTCATGCTTTCCATGCAAAGGAGCATCCCACTTCAGCTTAAAATCACTTTAATATAGATTTATAATACAATAATTTTTTTATTATCATGTAATTAAGTTTTAAAATTCAAAGTGGGCCTACCGCCTCCCTTTCTATGCCAAAAATGAAGACCATGCAATTTTTGAGGACTTATAAGATTTTAAAGACTTTAATTAATATTGTAAAAGGAATTTAGTCTTGAGTTAACTAAAATAATACTAATCATTCTATTTTACACACCAAATTGGCTACATATTTCAAAAAATTGATTATATATGTAGTCTTTTGAAGCCATTTTTATGATCCCTCAGGCTAGTATAAGAATACTATGCAAAAATTGTAACTTGCACCAGAAATCAATAAAAAGAGTTTGCTTATAGATCAATTTATGTTTTTAGTGTGTAATTTTGACTATTTATTTGCATATAAGTGTGATAAATATCTCTATTTAAAGGTCCTTTCCTCACCTACTAATATTATTTCATCCTTTATAGGGCTTTTAAAGAGTTAAGAATAGAAATTGTGTTGAAGGTTGTTAGTATGCAGTGTCTTTAGAGACCTCCATTCACACACCATAAAATCTACAAGATTATTTCAAACATACATTTGAATTATTGATGTTTAGGATTGATATGATAGATTTTTGTTTAAAAATTATTCAATCTTTATCTTTGTGTGTGTGTGTGTGCGTGCGCGCGCGCGCATGTGTGTTTGTGTGTGTGTGTGTGTGTGTGTGTGTGTGTGTGTGTGTGTGTGTGTGTGTGTGTGTGTGTGTGTGTGTGTGTGTGTGTGTGTGTGTGTGTGTGTGTGTGTGTGTGTGTGTGTGTGTGTGTGTGTGTGTGTGTGTGTGTCTAAGTTTCATATTTTACAAAGGATCAATTGATATACAAGTGTATCACCAAAAGTGGAGTAAGATTTCCCTTTCAGTATCTTTCTTCCTCTTTTCACCCCAACATTTGTGGGTTTAGTAATTTATCTTAAAATATTTATTTTTTTATGAGCTAAAATCATCAAAATATAGAGTTTTGATATAGATATAGGCATCCCATATCCTTAGATCATTCACGTGATAGTCTAGGTATGAGTCAAACCTGAGCAATTTGATCTCTATTAGGTGTTATCTAGATAGCTAACAATTTTGTCATGCTTAGTGGGACACTGAGATGTCATTATCTATAGAAAATGAAGATGAATCCAGTGTATAAAATCAATAAATTATATATGACTCAATTAAAATGTTATAAATATGTGATCAACACATTTCAAATGGTAACATTAAAAATAAATTTCATGTCATTTCAATTGATCATGATGAGAGGACTTTTGGGATGATTTAGAGAGTTTTTGTGCAAATTTTGATAATCCATCTACACCTCATATGGAGATTAAAGAATGTTTTGTAAAAATTATTTTTGCAGTTGTTCATCAAGAAGAAATTCATGATATATTTCAGCCATGTTTTAATCCTTACCAAGAAGTTGAAGATCATGACAAGCCATTACCTCAAATAGATCATAATGAAGATACCAATCCAATCATATTAGTTGATTTAAAAATTTAATCATTGGATGAGAATGATACAAATCATTACCGGTCTATGAATGAGGTAGAGATATAATTCTTGATGTAATAAATAAGATTTTTGGAGGAAGATGATTACGTCTTGGATCCATAAATTCAATTCATGTACCTAAGAATGGAGATAGGAGGCCCAATTGCATCATATAAAAGGCATGGATATACATGTGATATTATCTAAAAGAATATTATATTAAGAGAGAGCAAATATGTTTCAAGGTTATATGATGGACCAAATAGCTTTCCATTTGAGATTAGTTGTTCTAGGTTTATTTTATTTTAATAAGTGACTAGCACAAATAGTAGTATGCTTCCATTCTATTTTGTTTGTCTTATTTTACCATTTTTCATAGGTTAGTTGTATTTCCTTCCTAGTTTTTATCATTTCTGGTTTGTGTTTGTGTTTGTGTCAATTTGTGTTAGTGTCTACAAGTTTTCCTAGTTTTTGTGTGTTTTCTAGGCCTGATATAATCTAGAGATTTTCATTTCCTTGATTAGAAAGATGTTCAACCCCTAAGAGTTACTATAAATGCTGGTAATTTTTCTTGTTAAGGCCAAATTCTAGCCACCATATTCCTAAAAAAATTTAGTGTCCTTCTAATAACCTTGCTAAGTTAGTCAAATAGGTGAATTTTGGCTTAAAAGAGCATTTTTAAACCTATAAAGAAAATGATACTTTAAAATTTATTTTATTACATGTTACAAGTCTCATGATGATTTTTTTATATATGGAGAAGCAATGTAGAAGTCACTTTTAGTCAAAGGATAAAATTCAAATTCTATAGTTTTAGACACCCTTCCAAGCCACTTATTTAGATTCTCATACCTTTCACCATTTGAAGAGTTTTTCCAACTTATCTTAGAATGATTTTATGATCCATATTTACTTATAATAATGACCAATTAAGTTTTGCTGAGGGGTTTTTATTTATAAACAATCTTTAAGAGTGTAGGTAGTCTAGAATGCAAGCAAAACCCCGTAGGTAAATTTACTCCATATGATATATTCTCATATATTTTGCATGGGAAACAAATATTTTAAGTTATTTTTAGGGTTTAAGTATAATACAAATTAATTTCAATAATTTTGGATTTGGAAGTTTGTGCTTCATGAACCATCAATAAGAAGATTCAACTCTAGAACCCTTCAAAACCCTGATAGTGACTAGTTTTGCAAAAAAAGGGTTTTTATTTCCATATAATTTTTCTGGATTAACCTAAGACATTTTCAAACATAAAATAAAATCATAGAGGATTACATAAATGTAAAATTTTTTTATGGATTTGTATGGAGCAGATAAAAAATCATGTTTTTTTTGTCAAAAAAACATGTAAAATGAACTACATGGTATTAAAATGAAAAAAATTCATGTAGGTTGAATCTTGAGACCTTTTATTCATCATAAAATTTTAATATGGTCAAAAATAATCTTGGAAGTTCCCCAACTAGCTCCTTTAAAATGGCCACTATGTAAGAAACTAGGGTAAAATGGGCCTAATCAACCATGTTGACTTAGTGGCAAGAGTTTATTAATCAAAATCACCCATATCATGGTGTGAGTAATTATTATAGGTATAATTTAATATTTTTGTAGGTTCTAATGGAGTTTCAAATATAAGTAGGCTTTTAGGCCTAATTATCCTAATAGGCCAAATTGATAGATCAAGCAAGTAAAGAATGGCATTAAATTTGTATCAAAGAGTTAAAATGGGGTTTTACACATTGAATATATTTTTTTTAAGTGGATATATAATGATAAACTCAATACATAATATCCACTTCATGCAAGTTGATTTCAAGTAGAAGTCAACTAGTTTTTGAGTCTACATCATTTTAGTTGATTTTTTGACAAGATCATGCATCTTTCATACTTTCCATGCAAAGGAGGACCCATATTCAGATTCAAATAAATTAAATATTGATTTATAATCCAAATAATATCATTTATTATCATACAAATAATATTTTACAAGTCCAAGGTGGGCCCACCATCTCTATTTTTACACCAAATTGAAGACCATGCAATTTTTTAGGACTTAGAGGATTTTAAAGGTTCTAATTAATATTATAAAAGGAATATAGTCTTGATTTATCTCAAAGAAGAATAATATTTATCTTTTCCATGCCACATCAGCTAGATATTTCCTAAAATTGATTATATATGTAGGCTTTTGAATCCATTTTTAGGATCCCTCAGGATGCTATAGGAATAATATGTAGAAATTATAACTTGCACTAGAAATCAATAAAGAGAGTTTGGTTATAGATCAATTTATGGTTGTAGTGTGTAATTTTGATTATTTATTTTCATATAATTTTGATAAATATCTAATTTTTTAGCTCCTTTTCTCACCTACTAATGTGATTTCATCCTTTACAGGTCACTTAAAGAGTTAAGAATAGAAATTGTGTTGAATATTGTTAGTATACAATATCTTTATAGACCTCCATTCACACACCTTTAATATGCAAGATTATTTCAAACATCCATTCAAATTACTAATGTTTAGGACTAATATAAGAGATTTTTTTTGACAAATTATCCAATCTTGATCTGTGTGTGTATCTAAGTTTCACATGTTACAAAGTATTAGTCAATATTCAAGTGAATCACCATCATAGATAGGTTTCATTTTCAATTTATTCCTTACTCTTTTCACCCCAACATCAGTAGATTTATTAATTAATCCTAAAAGATACATTTTAGAGGAGTTAGCCTCATCAAAATCTAGAGGTTTAATCTAGATATAAGCATCCCGTGATCTTAGATCATCCCCATATTAGTCCAAGTATGAGTCAGAATTGAGAAATATGATCTCTATTAAGTGTTATCTAGATAGCTGACACATCCCAAACATGGATTTTACCATTATTAATGAAGATGAACACCTGGCTAGTCAAGAACTAGATACATCCTAAGGGGATACTTGATATGTTCTTAGATGAGTTATGGAGTGAAAATTAGATAATTGACCCTTTAGAAGGAGTTGAAGAAAGATACATGGGATTCTATTGCTTGCATGATGAGAATGATTTCATGCCATATCACAGTAGGCCATAAAAAGATACTAGTGGTTTGTGGAAATTGTTCTTTGATACATCAAGGAGCAAACATGGGATAGGTGTAGGTGTGATGTTTATATCTCTTTATAATGATAAGTATTTTTCCTCTTATAGGTTCTAATTTAGTTTCTCTTACAACACAATTGAGTATGAGGGCCTTATCCATGGTCTTTAATGGGATAGTAAGAGGGGGATACAAAAGTTTCAATTATATGGGGATATTTAACTGATAGTGCATCAAGTTAGAGTCCAAAACACCATAAATAATCCCTTAATGAAATCTTATAAACATAGAGTATGGGACATTATTCAATACTTTGAAGCCTTAAACATCCAAGGAGTGCCAAGGAACCAAAATCAACATGATAATAGGTTGACAATTGTGGGAGCTCAGTTTGACATCTTGAATGAGTTGAAAAAGTCCAAAGTGTAGCCACATGTTAAATTTGTAGTAAGACCACTAGTGCCAGATAATGAGGCTCATTAGTAGGTCTTTGAAAGTGAAAAACAATATTTTTGTTTCTTGTCGTAGGAGGCAAAGTTTTCCTTAATGAACCAAAGCAAATTTCAACATTGGTATGATGATCAAATGATTTAGTTGAGGTCTAACAAACCTATTAAAGGGTTTTTTATCCTTGAAGGTCTTTTTCATGAGGTAGACCATATAAGGAACTATATGTTAGTGATGAAAAATGATGAGGAAAACTATGAAAGAGTATGTATCTTCAAAGACAAGCTCCTCAAGATTGGGAAGGTAAGAAATGAGGTCAAAATGCATGCTTTCATTATACTTTGTAAGGAATATTTATATATATTTTCTTGGGGATATAGTGATTTGAGAGGCTTTTATCCCAATCTATCCCAACACATTATAGAACTATAGGTCAATGCCAAGATTTTAAGGTAGAAGAAAAGGCCTATTAACATAAAAATTTATGAGATAATGAGTAAATAATTGACTAAATTTACTGATTCCAATATCATTTTTCCCATCAAGCACTCCTCATGGGCAACCAATCTGTTACTTGTGAGAAAGAATAATGGTGATATCCAATTGTGTGTTGATTTAAGAGACTTTTATAGGTTCTCTTTTAAATAAAATTACCCCTTATCATCCATGGAAAAATCCTTCAAATGGTTTCTAGTTTAGAACAATTATCTCTTTTGGATGGGTACTTAGGATAAAACTAGGTGCTAGCAAAAGAAGAAGACCAATATAAAACTGCCTTCACCATAAAGTGGGGCACATATGCTTATTATAAGATACATTTTGGCATATAAAATATTGGGACCACCTTTTAAAGAGTAATGGATATGGATTTCCAAGGCTTTCTAAATTAGATGGTGCTTTTCTACTTGGATAACATAATGGTTTTCTCCAAGAAGGATAATGAGCACTTGGACCACCTGATATTAATTTTTGAGAGATGCTGAGAATATTGGATCTCATTTAATCCTAATAAATTCATGTTTTTTGTTCATGAGATAAAAATCTTGGGACATTAACTCAAAATAGTGATTATCTATTGATCTTGATAGAATAAGTGTTATATTGACATTATCATTACCCAAGCATAAGAAAGGACTTTAGAGTTTCCTTGGGAAGATAATCTTTGTGAAGAGGTTCATACCTATTTTTAAAATATTATTCAAACCCATTACTTCCATGATAAAGAAGAACCAAGTTTTCACTTGGTAAAATGAAGGTAAAGTAGCATTTAAGGTTATCAAGCAAGCCATTGCCCAAGCACCTACACTCATGAAGCTTGATTTCTAAGGGAATTTCATATTGTATGCATTTGCCAATATTGACAATATATCATCTATGTTAGTGCAAAATAATGGTGAAGGGCTTGATCAACCAATTGAATTTTTTAGTTAGGGGTAACCCTTCATGTAGTGGGGTTTGGACTTCATAGGAATGACCAAACCATTATTCAATGGAGGACACAAGTGGGTACTCATTTCTACTGATTACTTCACCAAGTTGGTGGAAGTAATTTCCCTAAATAAAGATAATGAAACAATAGTGTTGGAATTCTATGATAATATAGTAATGATTTTTAGTGTACCAACAATAATAATTTTAGATAATGCCTTAGAATTTTTTGGCATGAAGACAAGTGAGTAGTTAATTTAGCTCAGAATATACCTTATTGCATCCTCAAATTACTACCCCCAAGGTAATAGACTTGTAGAGTTAACAAATAACAACTTGATAAGGATCATCAAGAGGAATATGGAGTAGAATCATAGAGTATGACACACAAAGTTAAGGATAACCCTATGGGTTGATAGAGTGACTCCCAAAGTTGCTATTATAAATTCACCATTTTTCCTTATATATGAGATGGAATCCAAGTTGCCCATATATCTTGAGTTACCTACCTTGAAACTATCCCATCAATTTGAGTTGATGGAGAATGAGCCTATGAGCTTGAGGATGGTAGAACTAATGGAGATTTAAGAAACAAGAGACCTTGTAATGAAGACACTAGAGTCACATCAAGATCAAGTCAAGAAATCCTTTGACAAGAGAGCCATAACCAAGGACTTAAAATAAGGTGACCTAGTCCTCAAGTGGGATTCAAATAAGGCCAAGCTAGGCAACCATACTTAGTTTGACATCTTGTGAAGTGGTCCTTATTTTATCCATGGATGTAAAAACATAATGATTTTAAACTTACCCAACTAGATGGAGAGATGTTACCCATCATATTAAATGTGATTCATCTAAATCCTTTCTACTAGAAGAGTTTGTAGCCATTGTATATATTGTATATTTTATATAGTTTTTCATTTTTTCCTCTATGTGCCTTGTGGACATATTTTTTAGTTGTGTGTTTCCCTTACCTAGGTGCCTTAGGCATAGTTTTTTTTTTCTTTCATGTTCTCCTTGTTTCTTCAAAACAAGGTTTTCAAAAATTGGAAACCTTGTATCAATTTCATATCAGGTGGGAAAGAAAGACTCATGACCCTGTATACCCAATAGATCAAACAAGATAACTAATATGTTTCATAGTAGTCATGCAATCCCAGGAGTCACCAAAAATGTTGGCCAAAATTGGCCTGCATGTGAAAAAATTTCCTAGATGGATTAGGCCACTCTCTTGGACCCTTAAGTAACCTTCTACCACTATGACTAGTCCCTTTGTTATCTTAACTTGATGATGTAGTGCAATATTATCGAAGGTCCTAGTGTGGTGTGAGAAGTTGAGAAAAGTTTTGGTTGAGTGAGTGATCCAATGGTGAGAGGAGGATACAAGCCTCGTGACCCTACCAAATGTCACTTTAAATCTTTTGAGACCCTTTAAGTAATCTTTAAGATGAATTTGGTGATTTTGAGGAAAAGGCCTAGAAATAGGTCTAGAACTACAAGTAAAGGGTCGAATAGGTTTCCATGGTTTTCAAGAATTTAGGGGATTTAAGGAGGTTATCAAAAAGTATCAAATATTCTAAAAATCCAAAAATTAGGCCTAGAGAAGCTATTATGCCCAAAATACCCCAAAAGTGCATTCAAGTGAAAAAGTCACTTTTTAAGAAATTCAAATTTATTTTGACTTACTCCCACCTCTTTATAGCATTTTTTAATATTTAGGCATGTTAAAGGTCATTTTAAGTCATTTAGAGGGGAGAAAAGGAGTTTGGGAGCAAAAGGATGCATTTTTGGAGCCTTTTAAAGCTTTGAAAGAACAAGTTTTTGAATATTTTTCTTGATACAGAGAATAATTTATCATATTCAAGCATTCATGGTGCCCTTAATATCCCCACATATGACTCTAAAATATTATTCTAGCATAAGAACCAACAAAGGTAATGAAAACCTATTGGCTGAGAACTAGGCATAAAAGAGTTTTTCTACCATTTATGGAGGTCCAAAAATTTTAGAGGGTTCAAAAAAGGAAGGAAAGGTCATTAATTTCATAAAAAATCTTTCCCAAGTGTTATATTTCATAGGTAGGCTTTTTTTCTTCATTCTAAGAAAAAACCATTTTGGGTAGTTTGGGATATCTCTAGGATAGCCTCATGTTTTCACTTGGTACAGTTAGGAGAGAGAGATTTGGACCAAAATTATTTTGTAAATGATATGGAAAATAATTTCCTTATACTTTATGTAATTTATGGTTTGGTTCATCTACCCATATTTATTAAAAAATTATATCAGTTTAGGGGTGTCTAGATGGCCTACTCTTCCAAATAAGGTCCATGTTTTCCCTCGTTTCTTCACTTCAAAATTCAAAGAGAAATAATGGTTTTAGGTTTGTGTTTTCAGGGTCAAATAAGACCTTTTAACATTTTTTTCATTATATAATTCCTCCTAGGAATGGAGCTATGTCATAAAACCTATTTTCCTCCTTGTCTTTGTGAATGGCCTGCTTAATCAATTTTAGAGAAAAAATTGGTTAGAAATTTAATATAACTCCTCCTTGTTATTCAAAATCAAATTAAAAAAGTGATATTTCTCACCAATTCCTATTATTTCATCATATTCTTGATTATTTATATGAGGACTAGTATATCATGAACAATCTCCATCTACAACCATGGTTTGAGGAAGATGGAAAGAAATTACACCCTTCGAGTATTTTATCTCAATTTTCTCTTCTTAATAAGTGAAATTATATATAAAATTAATTAATTAATTGATTTTAACCTATATAATAATGAGATATTTCATAATTGGTGACCATCTTAAGTCTAAACTTAGTCATGATTGCATTTGATGTTATAAGGTAAACTACAACCCTAATAAACTAATGATAGATAAAATATGCTTAAAGTAAGTATAGGATACATTTTAAGGTTGAGTGAAGTTCAATATGATATCTTAAGAATATTAAATAAATTAGATTGTAGGATGAGGTCACCATTTTCTAGTTTCAAACATGTTTCTCAGCTCCTTACTCACTCCCACTTGTAGTCATGGTATTTTGAGATCTGATTATGGTTATGGAGATGATTTGAAGATTTTTCAAGGAATATTATACCTTATTGGATCATAATCCATTAGGACAACTCCCAAGTTATATAAATAAGTTGTGATGGTTAATGTAAATCTCTCATATAGTCATACAAATGAATGAGTGCATACAGGTGTTTAAAAAATATATCATGTCTAAGTGGGTGTTGAAACTTGTTTGAAACATGTTAGGGTTATTATCCTTCACTTAAATAAATTTTATAGGTTGGGATCTTATTTAATGGTCATATATCATGAATATAGCTCATGATCACCTTAAATGTTTTGACTATAACTATATTACCACCTATAGGAGATTGAAATCACTAAAATAGGAAGTGTGGAAACTAGTTTGAATAATTTTCAAGGTGAGATGATAAATTGGAATAACTTTGTGAAATTTTAGAACTAGTTTCAAGTTCATATACTTATGACCTTATTGATCATCTTAGCTTCACTACCCTATAATGTTAGATGACCACCTATAGGTGGTTTATACATAGATATGAGGGTTGACATGGAGGATATTGGATGCATTCACATACCTTCATGAAGTTTAGATATTTGAATGATGACATAACATAAATTTTTGAGTTGTTAGGGAAGAAATCAAGTTGGAATAAATCATCTTTAATTTGGTGAATGTGTTCATGAATAAAATCCCCAAAAGTCCACTAATAGAGTACCAAGCACTTTTGATGCAACCATGGAATGAGGTAACATGGTACCTAACTAAGCTTTAATGGTTCTATATGATAGCCATCATGAAAGGGAAGAACCTTGGAAAAATTATGGATGTATGATGAGAGGAAAGTGGTGCTCATAGGATCCCAAATATTGAATTTGTTTACTACAAATGTTGAATAACTTTTATATTATTTTAAGTTTAAGAGACCTCTACACCTAAATATGTAAGGTGAAAACCTATTACCATGTTTGAAAGATATTATTGGGTTGATAGAGCACATGTATTATTCAAAGAGTGTCAAAAAAATCTATGGATCAAGTTATTGACGTATACTACTACTTATAGATGTGCATTGCCCTAGAAATCTTACCTACATCCTAACTATATGTGTTCACCAAGACCATGGAGTAGACCTTGATAAAACTAGGATTGAATACATAAGCAATTGATATTTGAGGTTTTTCCATGACCATAGATTAATACAAGGAAATGTGGGACAAAATTCAAGGATAATGCTCATCTACCAAACCCTTGTTTCTCTATTAGTAGGGTAGTTACAATCACTATAGTTGACAGTGAACTAAAATATGACTATTCTTAGTGTTTATCCTATAAATGCATTACATGAGGTGACCTAAGTGACTATGTAATGATAGTGTGGACTCTAAAGACTATTTTAGTCATTACTATAAGATATAAGACCAAGTATACACCTATATCTATGGTGTAACATAACACATAGTCAACCTTAGGCCAAAAATATAGTCATGAAGGTAAACTAGATCCTTGAACAAGCATGAGGTTCATAGAGATTCAAGGGAGATAATACTCTAAGATTATGTACATGAGGTGTTGTTTCAATGGTAATCCAAGGATGATTAAATATCAGTTTATATATTTGAACATCATGGAAAATGCCACCTAAATCCACCTTTTATTTTAGATAGTAAATTGGGGTCTTAAAATGGATTTAGGTTTGTTTGATAAAAGGCTAATAGGTTATTAAGACTTAATACCCAATATGGAATATATCATGATATTGAAAAATAATGAAGGAATTGGTTTTCACCAAAGAAGGACTAGGTTCAAGCTTTGGAGAGGGCACATAAAAATGGGTTTTGGTAGTATAATCATGTTTCTAAGAAATAAAGCTATGTGAACTAGAGGAATGAGTTTGGATGGAATGAAGTAAATTAATACAATTGGAACACTAGAGAGTGAATAAAGATAAATATATTATTGGTTCAAGTGGGATTAAAAATATAAGAGAACAAGATGAAGTTCCTCTAATTTTGATGAGTCTGAATAGTACCCTATTTTCTATGTATATAATATAAAGTGTGACTATATTATGGTTACTCAATTAGGGAAGGTTCATTGTGGTATGATTATAATAATTTTTATTGTTTTTGTGAGTTTTTTACATGCCTTATAATGTGTTGTAATGATTATTTTACTAATTTTTAGGTGATTTCATTTAGACAACAATTCAATCCTATGAAGGTGAGTTTATGAATTTAGTGAATCCTTAAGTGAGAGAACATAGGATAGAAAGTAATTATGTTTATATTTTTGATTCCTAGACATGATTTAAATTTTTTAATAACATTAATCAACTCTGTGCAAAGGTTTGGAATACATATGACAATTTGTCTTAATAGAACTTACCCCTACAGACCTATAGAACCATTATTTATTACATAGTCAAACACATTTCAAGTTAGAATACTATAGTAGAGCTTTGGAAATGGAAACCAAACACTTGGGATAGGTTTAGAGGGTAAAATAGAGGTTTAGGAGATTTCACATACCAAGGAAAGGCTTTAAAACTCTCATAAATAGATTAATAATGCTTTAAGGTCCTAATAAGGTTTGCAAGCCCTAATCTAGGGTTTTGACCTTCAAATGCAATTTTTAGACGTTATAACTATTTAAAATCACTAAAATTGGTCATTTTATACATGTTAGGGTAATAAAAAGGATTTTGAAAGTTGTGGTTCATGTTCATACAACAAAGTATAGTTTCAAAGGACTAAGAGGAAACAAGGTTGGAAAGGCCTAATTAGGCCTAGGTAGAGAGCAAACTAGGGTTAGTAAAGTGGATTGAAAGGAGATTTGGAGTGTGAAGCTTCACATAGAGCTGATAAAAGATATATTTTACCTAATTTTACCATTGGTTTCCCAATACTCATTTGTATAGATCTATACACAAAGAGTTTCTTGAAAAAAGGGCTAGTAGGAGCCTAGGCAAGTCAAGGTACTAATAATGTTTCATAATGTGAGCTAGTGTTTTAAAAGGTTTATACTTTGAGATGGGATTTCAATGTCATTACATAGTTATTTTTAATTTCTTAATGACTTTCAATTAATGAACTGATCCTTTGGAGTGGAAAAGGCTCAAAAAACCTTTGTTAAGGGCTTGCATTGTGGCAATTTATAGGTGAGATGTTTTGTGGTTGTCCTTTACTTCTTATTGACCTTGGAGGAGACTCAAGGAACCTAATCTCAGTTGAAAATTCATTACCTTTAAGCATTAACTTATAACCCTCTTAAAACACACACCCACACCTATGGGAACAATAGTCATAGGTTTCATGGCAGTTAGTATGTAGACGAAGTGTTTAAGATGGTTCATGATCCAAATATATACTCAAGGGAGAAATTATATTTTATTCTGATCAACATAAAGGATATTATATTCAAGGGAACCAAATCCCTCAGTTAAACTACCTAAAGAAACCTATAACCACTTAGATACTATCAAGCTTTGTCAAGCTATGGCTATGAAAGTTTTGTCTTTATAATGAAGGCATGGTGATTTGATAGGACGTAAATAGTATACATTAAGGGAATTCAAGGAAAAATAAAAATCACCATGAATAATTCACCATGGATATATATATAGGCCTATGATCAAGGAATTTTATAGTATGGACAGTTTTGAACCAGTCTTAGGACCTATCATGAAAAAAGGAAACTAATTGAATAATTTGAATGCATAATCAGTGAGATATGGCATTATAATTTTTAGGGATATAAAATAACATACCTTCATTACTATAGGTATTTTGAGGCATAAAAATAGTGACATACAGTCACTTAAAACTACAACCATACTTCAAGTTGGCAAGGATGATGTGAACCAATGATCTAGGTTTATAAGGAAATATATACTCAAGAGAGTAATTAATTATATTCCAAGATTAATATGATTATATAAGGTCATTACAAGGGGTTACCCAAGGAAATATAGAATCATCAATCTCTATCAATCCCTAGTCATGAAGGTATAATCATCCTTGTTTTTAGGTATTTTGGGCACTTATACATATTTGATGATCTCACTTTTAGGTGAAAATGTGAGTTATGTTCCTCTTGACATCATTAAATTTTTTTTGATGATTTTTTTGAATATAGTGCATAAAAAATTTCAATTCTTGCTTCGTTTGCTTCCTTCTTATCTTTCCAAGCTAAAATTGGTCAGTTTCAAACAATTGGTATGGGTCATATAGCTGGAGTTGGGAGGAATGATTTTGTGGAAAGAGAGGTATCTAAGTTTAATTAAAATTAAAATCAATAACTTCCATTTTTTTTCTTATCCTTTATGAACCATCATTAAGAAGCCAGACAACTTTTTATGCTTCTTCATCTAGGAGGGGTCCCTATTTCAATTAGTTTGTTTTGGTTTGACAAGTTAAATTATTTTCCATGATTATCAGAGATATACATAGGTTATCCATCACCATTATAATATGAATAACATAAAATTTCAAAATATCCTCTTATAGGCTTGGTTGGAGTGCAAACTGCTAGATCCTTATGCACCTATAGGTATCATGAGGGAGCCTTTCTACATTCAAAGTTTTGTGTTAAAGATGGTTCCAGGTGGTATTTGATGGAAAAATTTATTTAAATGTTTATAAATTCTATTGAAAAATTTTTAAATATTTTTCTTGAAATATTCTTTTCAACTCCATATCACGCTTGTGTAGAACATGCCAATGCACACCTATAGGTGGCTAAGCAGGATACCCATAGGGACCTATATATTAATGATGGTAACTTGAAAATTTTGGATATGTTGGTATGATAATAATTTTTTTTAAATTAATATGAGGGTGTTAATATGGTGGGGTGAGGGTCAAATCATGTAGAGAAAGTGAAAATAGTTTTTAGGATTGTCTGCCCTAAAAGTACCAAATAGAGGACCCTTTATTTTTGTAAACATCATATAACATGGATGAAATAGATCTTGATGGATTTTTGGGGTTTAAAATTATTTTACCTAGTATTTAAAATGATTTCACAAGGTTTTAAGAGCACTGGATAAAATAAGAGGTGTCTTTTAGAGATTCAAAGTGGCTAAAAAACCCACTGAATCCTACTAGTGATACCTACAGGAATGTGAACCAGTAGACCTTTATCAACTAAATGTCTCAATTACAAATTATGATTCATGTTTAAATAAAATTTCATATGGGTAAATTAATTTTTAATGATTCAAGGGATCACCAGATGAAAATATGTATGTTTTGAGACCTCCTCATGTCCACGCCTTGTCCATACACAGGGCAAAACAAACACCTACATCAAGGTAACTAACAGTGAGCTAGTACCAATGTTTAGTAATGGTTAAAGGTGTTTAAGGTTTTTAATATAATGGGATATGAAATTTTATGAACTCAATATGATTTAAAGTTTTCATAAATACCTTAAGTAGGATCTCATGAGGTATTCAATACCTATATGGATGATTGTCTCAATCCATAATTAAGGTTGTTTCATCACTAGGAAAGGACTTATTTTATAAGTTAAAGATGAATTTTTAAGTTATTAATAGGAATTAATAAAAACCTATAAATATAAACTTTATCCATGGTGTTAATTATATTCATAAGATATATACCCAACCATTCACACCTATAGGTGAAGATACAATAGGGTCCTAAAGGGACTGCCTCAGTCTAGTAGATTTTCAAAGGTGTGAATCAAACTTTGATGATTTTTGTTACTTTAAGATCCTTGAGAGATTGATAAAAGAATGAATTAATAATTTTTAAATAAATTTAGTTTTATAAGATAATGTTTAATGTCTTCACCAAGTTCTAAAGATCTCTCAACACCTACAAGTAGGGTAAAATGTCTCAGTCCAAATAATGTTCTAGTTACAAGTTTGAAAGGTTTTAAAAGTAATTGAAGATATGAATTAGTATAGACTCAATTTTTTACACCTTAAGAAGTGTAATGATATTTTTACAAGCACTATAATCAAATGTAAAATAAAAAAAATCAACCTACAGGTAGGACTATCACAATCTGGGTAGGGCTTAAGGAAAATAGTGGGCTAAGTGAGTCAAAGACCCTATAAGTTTGAAAGTGATAGTGTAAATGGTTTTATTTTTATAAATTATGATTAAATAGATTAAAAATAATACCATAAACCTTCACAAAATGTTCAAATTATCCCCTCATGTGGTAAAATGGATTACAACCCGTACAACATGCTTGGAAACTCCTTGGTTCACTAGGCAAGTATGGGAATTCACTAAAGAAAAGGGTTTTGAATGGTTTAAAATTATCAATGACCACAAAATAAATGTGATAAGAATTTATAGGCATATTTTAATCATGATAAATGTTTGGAGAGACAACGCATAGGTGATTTGAAGTAAAACATGCAAAAAATAGAGTTTTTGAGGCCTTTTTAGGCATATTGAGATGGTTAGACACCCTAACCATGGAATTAGTTAGAACCATTTGTAAATTTGGTCAATATGACCTTATAAATATTAAAAAACATTCAATTTTTACTAAAAAATAGGGAAATATGCCTCTATTTTCTCTCAGAGGTAGTGTACTCTCCCCATGCCTAAATCGTACAAATCTTAGGAGATAGGCAAGCATAGTGAACCAAAAGTTAAGTTGATAATTAAAGATGGTATTTATAGCTGGGAAACACCTAATATAACATGGGAAACATTTATATGATGTATAAAATAAAACAAGATGCCCTTGTTAACAAAGGTTGTAGTCACATCCTATAGGCAAAATTGAGGCTAAGGGGCCAAGTGAAGGTTCATTTCCAATTCTAGACTTTTGTAAGCATTATAATTATTAAAATAATGTTCATGGGAATATAAAGTAAGTTTTTAAACTATATATATGTAGGTAATGATATCAAAGGGTCCTTTTGAGGCTTTAGTTATAGGTAGATTGGTCAAAATAAGCTTTAAGCCTAAAGAAATGGTGGACCATTTATAATTTAAGCATAAGATTATATTTATAATGGTTTGAAACATGTGTATGAGATATATATATATATATATATATATATATATATATATATATATATATATATATAATATATATATATATATATATATATATATATATATAGGTTTTTATACCCATATTTTTCAAATAAAACCATCGAAAATTCATTCTCTTAGTGTGAATTTGCTTAGACATCATAAATTATGTAGGTATGACCCAAATAGTCAATTTGAGATGCTCGTATCTCTCATAAACCATTGAATGGTAGGCTGATTTTTTTGGGGCTGATGGAGAGGGTATATAAGAAGACATAATTTTCATTAGTATGGATTTACAATGTGCCAACTATATGAACCAAATGTAAGACCAAAAGACTCTCTAAAACCCTTATAAACCCTCATAAGGACCCGATTGGAGAAATATTGAAATTGAAGCATCTAGATGAAATTAAAGTGACATAAAAATATATTTATGTTATATAAGACTCACTCAGGATCTCACACATGCAAGGAGGTGTATGGAATTGTATAGAGAGTATGAAAAATAGGGTTTTTCTCACCATTTTTTTAATGTTTTTTAGGGTATATGATGTTTCAGAAGATGAAACCAAGTTTTATGGGAATTTAAAGACATATTATACTCTTTATAGTCATTTAATCCTATTTAAAAGTCTCTAAGTGTCCAAACTAAACCTCTACTTTTAGCCAGTCCAAACTAGCATGATGCATACAAGGGTGAAAAGTGTGGAAACCTTAATTATGTGCCCTTTTAAGGTGATTTTGAGAGGTATAAGGCAATTGATAAGATTTATATGTGTCATTAACTCCATAAAATTTATTTTCATGGGAAGTTTAAGACTTTTTGAGGCCAAGTGTAAGGGATGACTGAAAATAGGGAGTTTCAAGACTGTAGGCAGTTATTACTCTTTTTTAGGAGTTTAAAAATGAGTAGGATCAAAAATAATGCATGGAATTGCATGGATAAAGGCCTTACATATCATAAAAATCACCAAACCTATCCATAGTTACTATGAGGATGTTAAAATAGATGCAAATTATGAAGGTAAATTTTTGTGCCAAGTTTCAAGGTTTTATACCACTTTTCACAATTCTCATGACTTGTTTGGACAATTGGACCTCCTTAAATTACATGGGTCACCTCACATATATTATCCATGAATTTTTAACTAATATTCTCAAGTTTAAACATGTACAAGTGACCTTTGGACTTATTTTATTTAGTTATTCTCTCAAAAGCTATAAATATGCATCTGGCTCTTTTTGGTAGCCTCCATTGGTTATTGGGGAAAACCTAGAAAAATTTGTACTTGAAGGAATATTAAATAAATAATACAAGTTATTTTTCCACTCACAATATTTACTATTGAGTATTTATTGAAATCTTATTTGTCTTGTTTAGTGAAAGATCTTCTTTTCTAGCATGTTATCCTTGATTGTCTACCAAGTCTACATAGAGAGTGTTGTTACAGGTCTTTATTAGTATTATTTTCTAAATGTGTAGATGTATTAAGAGTATTTCATGAATATATTCCCTCATGGAATCATCCATTACTCTCTTAAGTATCAAATATGTTATTTAATCTAACATATGAAACATTTATGTGACAATGCATGTGAAGTGTGATTTTTGTGTGAGAGAAACTTTATTGGTATTTAAGTAGCATATACTCAGTCAAATAGGAGAAAATTAAACATTGGTGCATTAATTTTTGATTTTATTAGTTTTTTTATTAACCCTTTTCATACATAAGTTGATAGGTTAGATAGTGCTTCAAAGAATATATCAAGGGAACTATCCCTACTAGAGATTCATCTCAACAAAATTGTTACCCACAACAAGAGAGATGTCTCCATTATGACACTTGGATGAGGAGAGCTAAGAATCTCCTCAGGGGTAAAAATCCAAGTGTCAACAATTTTTGGCATGCTCGATGGGTCTCTTAAGTCCTAGAAGATTGTCCAATATTGGTGCTAGTCTTGGCATAGTTACAACTACAAGAGCATCTACATTCAGTACCTGGGGACTTCATTGAAGATTTCAAGTCTTTGGTTGATGACTAGTTCCTAATCTCCATGCCAAAGGCAACCAATAGGTCTACTGCTAAAGGTGTTCCCTTTGAGTTTGTACAACTACCTCCATATTCTACTAAAAGGTTATGGTTTGTGAATACCCATTCATATTATAGAGATTTGGTGTTCAAGAATTATAATTTTTGGTTAAAATCAACTCCCAAGATCATATTTCTCATTCAAAAATGTAGAGGAGTCAAAAAAATTTATCTTTCACTGGATCTTATCCTTTGAATCTAGCCTAATATGACCAAATTCTAAGAGCAATTGTTATCACTCTAGAGTGCACCCTGCTTGAATATGTGTAAAAAACACCCTAACTCCAGTTGATATAATTAGAACTTTTCATGATGTGGGTGACTCCTTCATGAGAAGAACCTCTAGAGAGGATTTTTTCCGTTTAGATTTTTTAATAAAATCTAACTACTATGATTTTTGGGGTGTAAAGGGAGAAGGAAACTTAAAATAAATTATAGTTAAAAGGGGATGATACACCTAAATTACTCAAATCCTCTAAAGTTACTGTAATCAATGCACGCATATAATCAAATGAAATCTATAATTTTGTCATTAAGTAAAACAAAATTCAGATGAAGGGTTGAAAAAACTCTTCAAATGACCTATAAAAGGGTAAGATAAATAAAGATAGGTGAGTAAGGGACCTAACACAAGGAAAAAAATCTCACTTTACACTGATGCACAATCAAATACACACTATTCTTATTTTCAAACTTAGATTTAGAACATAAATTTATTTATTGAGCACCGGTCTAGCTTAAAGTTTCCCTCTTCAAACTTAGGGATCCTTCTAAATGGCTTGATTAAGCCCTTAAATAATATTTTCTAAACCCTGACATAGCCTTAAGTGTAGTTAAAAAAGGGGAAAGGGTTACTCTTGGTTAATTAAATCAAGGCTTAACATATTTTACAATATTTATAATATTCAATAAAATATTTTACTTTTAAAAAATTACATTCCTTTCCAAACTTTGTCATAGAAGAATGGTGGTGGAGCCAAGTTTGAAAGGTTAATTCTTCAAATAAACATGACACTCTCCAAAAATTCTTAAAACATGCATGAACCCAAGGTGGCGTAGAAGTATGAATGGTGGGCCCATTGAAACTCAAACTTCTCCTTTACATGGAAAACTATAACAAATCTCTAAATAAGGAACTCCATTTGATTAATTTGAAATTTGAGCTAGAGGAAGAGATATTCTCATTTGCATGAAAAATAAGGAAGATGTATAACAAGCTTGTCTAATCAACTCCAACTCAAGACCAGTCAACTTCTAATGGTCTCCACTTGCATGCAAAGCTATGCCACATCTTGGATGGAGAACTCCATTGGAACTACCTAAAATGTTGAAAACTTTAGATTGCATAAAAAACCAAGGAGAAGCATGATTTCAATCTAATAGTCAACTAAAGATTTGACCAGTCCACTATAAATAGTCCTTACTTGCATGGACAAGAATCTTAGTAAGTGAGAGATATATTCAAATTAAATTTATTTCTTGGATTTCTTTTTTTCTATGCATGCATTTCTTTCAGCACTTATCTATTTATGGCTTTGGTATTTGATTTCTTGAAATTTCCTTTGGATAAAAAGTTTGAAAGAATTGTCCCCTTCATATTTTTCCCTTAGTTATTTTCTCGTAGGAAAATTGTTAATTTCCTTTGGACCTTTTTGCTTAGTCATTTTTAGCCAATTGTTTACCTCAAAAAAAATTCTAAAGGAAATATTTCCTTCAATATTTTTTTCCCACTTCCTTATGGACAAAATGTCCACAATAATTGTCTATGACTTTTTCTTATGAGATTCCCCTTTTTTGAAGGAATTCCTTCAAATAATTTTTATAAAGGAATTATTTTAGACTTTTTATCCACAACCATTTTCTTATTTAGTTCTTCTTCCTTCAGATAAAAAGTCTATATGAATTACCTTCTCTTCTATCCATGTGTAAGTGACCTACCCTTCAAAAATAATTTAGATGATCTTTCTTGAAGGGCACATACCCTTCAAGATTTTTATAATGTCCTTGAAATTATAAAGTGAATCTTCACAAAGTGTAGATACCCTTCACAATTCTTACTAAGTGACCTTTCTGAAAATGCCCTTTGGTAACTTGAATATGCCCTTTGGGATTTTGTCCAAGTGACCCTTCAAAAGCATAAAAGGTACACTTGCCCTTGAAAATTCCTTTGTATTTTTTATGAATGTAATCTCTTGAAGGTTAAATACCCTTTAAGTTTTTTATAACTACCCCTCAAAATTTTGAATTGGTCTTTCTACCTTTGAGGAAAAATAAAAGTGTCCTTTTGGCCTCTCAAAGTGACCCTTCAGACTTTATCCTTTGAACTTTCTTGAAGAGTACTTACCCTTTAGGATTTTTTAAAAGGTCTCCTTCAAAAAATTTAAAAAGTCCTTCATTTGAAACTGTTCCTTCAAATTTCTATTTTGATGTTTCTTGAAGGGTACATACCCTTCAGGATTTTTTGAATGAACCTTCCCAAAGGGCACATACCCTTTGGGTTTCTTGAAAATCACCTTTTCTCTTCACTAAACTATCAATTTTAATTATTTTAGATTTCTTGTAAAGTCCTTTTAAATTTCTTTTCCCTCAGACTATTACCCTTGGAAAAAAGTTTTGAGGAATTTTTTTCCACACTTAGCCTAAAATAATTCAGAGAAAGACAACACTTGGGAAATAAAACACTTGATGTAAAGTTCGAAAATCCAAACCTATAATCCTAGTTTTAATCCCTTTATTTCATCTTTAAGTTAAGTTACATGAATATAGGTTAAATTTAATGATGGATGTAGATATATAGAATAGTAGACTTACTCAATACTATCCTCTTAATATATATTCCTTAATGCTTGATGAATTATGTGCGTTATCACCATGGCTTTCAAACCCTAAATTGAGGCAAATGTTTGATTGGTAATCAAACTAGACTATAGGTACCTTTGTGAGTTTTAGGTGGCCCTTATATGGATGGCCTAATCAAAGAAGTGCCTATGAGCATTGTTCATAATCCATTATGCATCATGTATATCTATGAAGTGTCTTTATCCATCAATCAATCCCTCTCTTTAACATAGTTCTCTCATTCAATGAATGTTTATACGAGACTATTGTAGGGAACATATTCTATAGGCATAATGGTTGTAGATTTATTAATTCTTCATTAAATATTATCCACCCTACAAATTCATTCCTCTTATAGGCCTGTAGGTTAAATTTATAACTACATGTGACATTTTGAGTACAAGATATGCGTATAAACTTGCTATAGTTGTCTTGCCTTGGAACACACTTAACCATGTAACATTGTTGTAAGTCTTCATCATGACTTTATTTGATAGTTTGATTTCATACATATACCTCTGTTCATGCCTTTAGACTCTAATTCACTATTTTGACCAGCTATATATATAAATTGACCATTCTGGGAAAAGTTTCAAATAGTAGAGGTACTAATTTGGCCTTGACAAGATAAATTACTAGCAATAGCCCTTAAGAGTGTTCCATATTTTAGTGGGGAGGGTCCTATTATTTCCATTAAACATATTATAAACATAGAAAAAATTTTAATATCCATAATATTACTCAAGATAATGTGGCTATTTAATTGTTGGCTTTGTCTTTCAAAGGTAAAGTGTTGGATTGGTATGGTACTATACCTCAAAACTCCATTGGGTCATGTGATGAATTAAGAGATATATTGACTAAGAATTTTAGGGAAAAGAGTGACCATTTATCTCTAATTGAGAAATTGACTACTATCAAGAGGGCACCACATGAGTTTATGTAGGATTTTAACACTAGGTTTCAAAAAACATGGGATAGAATCCTAGCCCTTGTGAGGTCTACTACAAATTATGCATTCTTGTGCTACCTAAAAGTGTTGAATAGTGATGTATCTATGATGATCTAGTCTATGGGTAGGAATACATTCCCTGCTACGTATGAGATAGATATAAATGTTGAGAATTGCCTTCTCCAAGTAGGGAAGATTACTCTTAGGCCCCCCATGCCATGTTCCCTAATTTTTAGCCCCCTAGTCAAGTTATATCACCTACCTTGGCTCTTTTGTCTAGTAATGATAAATATGATATTTCCACTTCAAATGAGATTCATGAGGTAAAAATATTGTTATAAAGTATTACTAATGAGTTAGTGTCCCTCAAAAGATAGCAAGTCCAAGGTTATAAACCATACTAATATTATAACTAGTTTGGGCAAACCAATAGACTTCCTTTTCAAAATAATATGCAAGGACAAGGTAAAATCACCCATACTAAGCCTCTTCAAAACTATAATCCTAATTCTCCATCATCTTCTATGGCCCTTGTTCCCACTCAAAATAATTTAGTTTAATAACAACCAAGTTATCCATCTTTTTAATAAGACCAAGAGTAGGTTGCTTATGCAAATGAAATGCACAACCGAACCATGGGAATGTAAGGAAACTAAGTACCACAAGTTCCAAACTTTGAGATGTAAATGAAATATAAGATGGAAAATGGTCAAGTTCAATCTGATTATACTTTCATCAATCACTTTGAGGGAGAGTTTTGTGCCATAAATCATTTGGCAAAACCAAACAACATTAATGTTAGTGTATCCTCTAATACTAGATCCAAAAGGAGGGATATTGAAGAATTTTAAGGATTTAATAAAGGAAATATTTTGACCCTTGAAACATATATAATGGTGATTGGGTCTAATACAACTCCTAATTTACAATAAAATTAGATATTTCACATAAGGCTAGCTCCTACTCCACCTCCACAGGCTACATCACAAGGTGTTAGTGCTCCCAAAGAGTTTCCTAAGGTGATTAATCCTTCCATAAATGTAGTGGACCAGATGAAGAATCTACACATGAATATCTCATTATGGGACTCTTTTACAATACCAAGGTAGAAATATATAGTCCAAAAATAATTGCATGGATTGGGTAAGCAAGCTAGCCCATCTAGGAATGACAATGTTGTACTATTTAATGCAACTCAATGTATAGATGGTCAAGTAAAAAAGAATGAAAAAACTCCTCCTTTACATATATATATATATATATATATATATATATATATATATATATATATATATATATATATATATAATATGTGATTTCTTGGTTGATAATTTCATCATACATAGTAGAGATAGTACTTCAATTATGCCAAAATGTATAGCAAATAAACTAGGCATCAAATATGAGCCATTGACTATGGGAGTCTTATAAATAGATGGATCACCAGACAAGACTTTAGGGGTAGTGAAATATTTGAATTTTATCCTTCATGATTATCCCACATTTTCTATTCCTCATGATGTTGTGGTGGCAGATTTACCTCCATACTTTGTGCTTTGCTTGTGAAGAAATTTTATAGCTAAGATAGGTGGGTATTTGGCAGCTAATTGGTCTTACATGGTGTTTCCGACAATGTATGGAACTAAGGTGAAGATTGAGTTAGAACCTATTCATAAATATAACTTGGATCCCTACTCACCTAAGGTGGAAAATATTAACTATGATATCATTGATGAAGAGGAAATTCACATTGACCAATCTCCATCATCTTCCCTTGAAGGAGTATCTAATTTGTTCCTAGATAAATGGGGAGATTAGCATTATGAGCATGATAATTATAATTTTATTGAATAATTTGGTCTTTGGGTTTACTCTATGTATGAGAATGACTCCTTCATACCCAACCTAGTGAATCCAAGTGAAGATGTGAATGGTTTGTGGCAACTCTTCCCTGACGTGCCAAGAAGCAAGATTCAGGTAGGTGGTGGAGTAATGTTGGTTAAACATTCTAAAGAAAGGTATTATTCAACCTTTAGATTTAAATTATCGTGAAATTTTAATGTGTAATAATATGAGGCCCTTATTCATGGCCTTGAATGGGCTAGAAAAAAAGGGATTAAAGAATTACAAGTATATGGAGATAGTGAACTTGTTATGAACCAAGTTAGAGGACATAATTTGACTAAAAAATCTTTGATCAAGTCTTATAAGCATATGGGTTGGGATATTATTGAATATTTAAAGTCTTTAAACATCACATATATTCCAAGAGAGGACAATAAAAAAATTTATCGGTTGGCATGTATTGGATCCCAATTTGATGTTCCAAGAGGTATAAAGGAAGATAAAAATCAACCTCATCCAAAAGTGATTGTTAGGTCCTCCATACCAGATAATGTCACTAATTGGTAGGTTTTTGAGAGTGAACATAAAATATCTATTTTTATATAAGATGAGGCTAAATTTTATCCTAAAAATTAGTCCAAACTACAACAATAATATGGAGCACAGATTGTCCAATTAAAGTCTAACAAGTTTCCTAAAGGCATAGTGACTCTTGAAAGCATATTCAATGAGGATGACCAGATAAATAAGGAGAAGGTAAGCATGTATATTAAGCAAGAAAAATATGATAAGATATAAATAATTAAATATAAGTTACTTTCACTTGGAAAAGTATGCACTAATCAAGTGAAGCATGATTACATTGAGTTATGCAAGAAGGTTAGTGATGTTTTTGCATGGGAGTTAGTGACTTAAAGGGTTTTGATCCAATCCTATCTCAACAAAACATAAATATAGATGAAAATTACAAGACTATAAATAAAATATAAATGCCAATCAATCCTAATATTGAACCCCTCATGAAGAAAGAGATCACCAAGTTGATTGAGTCTAAAATCATCTTTCTTATCAAGCATTCTTCTTGGTTAGCCAACTTAGTCCCTATTAGAAATAAGAATGGGAAGATAAATTTGTGTGTGGAATTTATATACTTTAATAGTCTCTTTGAGAGATCATTATCCCCTCCCTTCTATGGAGCAAATTCTACAAGTTGTGGTAGGTAGTGAGAGGTTTTCTCTTCTAGATGGGTATTTTGGGTATAATCAGATTTTGGTGAAGGAAAGTCACCAATATAAGATAGCTTTTACTAATAAATGGGGTAAATATGACTATAGGAATATTTATTTTAGATATTAAAATTCTAGGGATAATTTTGAATGTAAAATGGATATGGCTTTTCAAGGACTAATCAATGACATTGTATTGGTATATCTGGATGATGTGACAGTTTTCTCCAAGGATGAAAATGATCACTTCAATCACCTAAGGTAGATTTTTTAAAGGTGTAGAGAGTTTTTAATCTATGTAAACCTAAAAAAATGTGTTTTTTTAATCCATGAATTCAAACTCCTAGGACACATTGTTTCCAATAAGGGCTTATCCATTGATCTAGAAAGGGTCAATGACATCTTTGTATTATCTTTACCTAAACATAAGAAAGGTTTAAAAAGTTTCTTTGGTAAAATAAATTTATTAAGGAGATTAATTCCTAATTTTTATAACTTGATTAAGCCTCTAACCTATAATCTAAGGAAGGATTAAGTGTTTACTTGGACAAGGAGGAGAAAGGAAAGTTTTCAAGAGATCAAACAAGCCATTGCCCAAGCTCCTACTCTTGCAAGTCCAATTTTTTATAAGGATTTAAATTTGTATTATTTTGGTAATGAAGATGTAATATTTTCCATGATTAATCAAGAAAATTATGTGAATTTTTAACAACCTATTTTATTCTTTATCCAAGGTTTAGAAGGCTATGAGGTAAGATACACCTATGTTGAGAAAAAAGTGCTTTCAGTTGTTAAGAGCCTAAAGAAGTTTAGACACATGGTATAAAATAAAAAGATTAAAATACTTGTGCCTAATACTAGTGTTAAATACTTTATCTTGAGCATGGATTTGAATGAGAAAATGGTAGGTTTTATCACCAAAGTGATGGAATATGATGTGCAAATCAGGACAACCAAGCTACTGAAGTGAAAAGGGTTATGTGAACATCTTGCTTCAGACTTGAAGGAGTAAAAGGAGGTTGATTCGGAAATCCATGATGACCATATGGTATTTTTAACTTCATCCATGAGCATTTATACACAATACATGATCCATTTCCTTCAAACCGATGAGTGTCCATAAGGTTTTGATAGAGCTAGAAGAAGCTAATTTAGGTTACAATCCATTATTTATGTAATTTTTGATGGAGTGTTATTTATGAAGGAATTTTTAGGTGTGTTATTTATGTGTCTTGGTTTGGATCAGATTGACAAATTACTATTTGAGTTCCATGATGGACTAGCTAGTTCTACCTTTGTTCCAAGAACCATAGCTACTATGATTATGAGGGCTAGATACTTTTAGCCTAGTTTGTTTAAACACACCCATGATTGGGTAAGAAAATGTCAAAAGTGTGCTCTTTTTTATGGAAAATGAAAACTTGCTACCTTTCCTCTTCATCCAATTTAAGTTGATGCACCTTTTATATAATGGGGTTTGGATTTCATAAGCCTAATCAATCAACCTTCTAATACTAGTCATAAGTGTGTGTTGACTGCTATAGATTACTTCACAAGATGGGTGGAGGATATATATCTCAAGGAGGTAAATGAGAGCTCATTTCTTGACTTTTATGAAGGTATAATAAAAAGGTTTGGATCTCTTTCAATAATAATCTTAGATAATGTATTGGCTTTTCTTGGAACAAGGACAAGTGAATGGGCTTTGAAGCATGGCATCTATCTTAGCACCTCCTCCAACTATTACCCCCAAAGGAATGGACTAGCTGAGTCCACAAACAAGAATATAATTAGGATCATAAAGATGACAATGGAGGAGAATCAAAGAACTTGGCATTTCAAGCTGAAGACAACCCTTTGGGTTGATAGGATCACTCTAAAGAGATAAATTAGAAACTCACCATACACACTTGTTTATGGAAGGGAATCTATACTACCTATTTAATTTGAGTTACCAGCCTTGGATCTCACCTACCATCTATAATTGATGGATAATGAAAGCATTGAAGTTAGGTTATGTGAGTCGATGGAGATTGAATAAATAAAAGATCAAGCTATGGAAACTATGACCACTCACCAAGAATAAACAAAGAGTTATTTTGACAACAAATCCATGATAAAGAGTTTCAAAGGAGACATTGTCCTAAAATGGAATGAAGATAGGGCTAAACCTAGAAAACATACAAAGTTTGATGTTTTATGGAGTGGCCTATATGTGATCACACAATGCAAGCAACATGATGCTTTCAAAATCTCAAGGTTGGATGGAGAGGAGCTTCATATCCTAATCAATGGGATACATCTCAAACATTGTTACTAAGTTTCTCCTCTCCCTTTTTACATATTTTCTTGTTTTCCTTATGTTCCCTAACTGCTTATGCACATGTGTTAGTTTGTCTTATGTCTTATCTTGTGTTGTTTTTGTTTGATCTTGTTGTTATCATTTTGGTGTGTTTGTTTGTGTTTTGATTTGGAATTTCCTTGTTAGTAATATTCAATAATCCATTGACTCTATTGGCCCTTGGTTGGATAAGGCTACTAGTCCCTAATATAGGCAAGCATGTTACCCCTAACAGTTGCCAAAAGTGTTGACCAAATTTTGACCTTTGGTCAAATTTGAGTCAATCACTACATTTTTAAACATTTTAAAGGTTTCTATATATCTTTTAGGGGTCACATATTTATCTAAATTCTTTACTTATCCCTATTCTAGCCTTGGTTTAAGCCTAGCCTCCTTGTACTAGTCAAGTTAATCAAAGTCAACCCTAGTAAAATAGGGTCAAACTTGGTCAAAGATTTAAATTATGTTAGATAGGTCATAATATGGTTTTGGATATTTTTAAAGATGTCTCTAAGTCATTTATTTATCTTTACCATGTTTCATATGTCAAATATGCTTTTGGGGCACCTTTTTAGCAAAATAAATGACTTATACAGATGGGTTGAGGGGCAAAAATTTTCACCAAGCTATAGTTAAATGTGTGGGATTTTATATAATGTTATAAATGTCTAGATGATAATATAATAATTAGTTATGTTTAGAGAAGGGTGGTTTCTCCTTGTCTTTAGGGCATTTTGGGCTCTTGTATGGATTTGATGATCTCACTTTCAGGTGAAAATGTGATTTATGTGCCTCTTCATCTACCTATAGTAATTTCCATGCTTGTTTTGTAGATATTGAATAAAAATTTCAATTATTTATTCTTTTCCTTTCTTCTTGTCTTTTCAAGCTAAAAATTATCAGTTTCAAACACTTGGTATGGGTCATACATTTGGAATTGGGAGGAATAATTTTTTGGAAAGAAAGGTCTCTAAGTGCAATTAAAATTAATATAAATAACTTCCATTTTTGTATCTTCTCTTTTATGAACCATCATTAAGAAGCCAAGCATTTTTTTATGCTTCTTCATCTAGGAGGGGTCCCTATTTCAGTTAGTTTTTGAATATATTGTTTTATTTTGATAAGTTAAACTATTTTACATGATTATAATAGCTCTCCACAATTTTTACATCACCATTATAGTATAAATACCATAAAATTCCAAAATATCCTCTTCTAGGCTTGGTTGGTGTGCAAATTGCTAGCTCCTTATGCACCTGTAGGTATCTTGAGGGAGCCTTTATACATTGGAAGTTTTGTGTTGAAGCTCATTTTATGTGTTATTTGATAGACAACATGTTCTAAAGGTTTATAAATTCTCTTTAATGATTTTTAAATCTTTTCATTGAAATATTCTTGTCAACTGCATATCCTGCCTATGTATAGCATGCCAATGCACACCTACAGGTTGTTGAGTAGGATACCCATAGGGACCTATATGGAAATGGTGGTAACTAGAAATTTTTGGAGATCATGGTATGATAAAAAGGTTTTAATAATTAATATGATGGTATTAATATGGTAGGTTGAGGTTCAAATCATGTATAGAAAGTGAAGATTATTTTTAGGACTATCTTCCCTAAAAGTACCAAATAGAGGACTCTTTGTTTATGTAAACATCATATAACATGGATGAAGTAGCTATTGATGAATTTTTAGGGTTTATAATTATTGTCCCCAGTATGTATAAGGAGCTCACAAGGATTCAATAGAAATGGATAAAATAAGAGGGATGTTTTAGAGATTCAAAGTCGCTAAAAAACCCACTAAATCCTATCAGTGATACCTACAAGAATGTGAACAAAGAGACATTTTATTGCCTAAATGTCTTAATTACAAATCATGATTCATGTTGAAAAAACCTTGATGATGGATAAATTAATTTTTAAGGATTCAAGGTATCACCAGATGAAAAGGTGGATATTTTTTAGACCTCTTCATATCCACACCCTATCCATACATCAAGGTAACTAATAGTGAGCTAGTACCAATGTTTAGTAATGTTTGAAGGTACTTAAGGTGTTAAAAATAATGGGATATGAAATTTTATAAATTTAATATGCTTTAATGTGTTCATAAATACCTTAAATAAGATCTCATGAGGTATTTTGTACCTACAGGGATGACTACTCAACCAATAATTAAGGTTATTTAGTTATTGGGAAAGGACTTATTATATAGGTTGAAGATGTATTTTTAATTTACTATGAGGAATGACACCAAACCTAAAAACTAGACACTTTATCCATGGTAGTAATGAGTTTATTAAGATCTATACCCAAAAATTCACACCTATAGGTGAAGGTACAATAGGGTCTTAAAGGGACTGTCTTAGTCTAGTAGAGTTTGAGAGGTGTGAATCAAAATTTGATGATTATTGTTACTTTAGAATCCTTGATAGATTGATAAAAGACTTAGGTATGCATATTTTAATCAATTTAGGTTTATAAGAGTATGTTATATTACTTTCACCAAGTTCTAAGGAGTTGTCAACACCTATAGGTAGGGCAAAATGTCTTAGTCTAGATAGTGATCCAGTTGCAAGTTTGAAAGGTGTTTAAGGTCATTGAAGGTATGAATTCCACCTAAATAATTTCAAGGATAGGTTTATAAGCACTACAATAAAATTCAAAACAAAAAAAATCAACCTACAAGTAAGACTGTCATAGTCAGGGCAGGGCTTAAGGAAAATAGAGGGCTAAGTGAGTCATAGACCCTCTAAGTGTGAAAGTGAGAGGGTAAATTATTTTATTAGGATCAATTATGATATAATAGATTACAAAAAATACCCAAGACCTTGATAAAATTTTAAAATTCTCTCCTCATGTGGTAAATGGATTACAACCCGTATAACAATCTTGGAAACTCTTTGGTTCACTAAGAAAGTATGGGAATTAACTAAGGAAAAGAGTTTTAAATGGTTTAAAAATATCCATGATAAAAAAATCAAGGTGATAAGAATTTAGAGGAATATTTTAATCATTATAAAGTTTTGAAGATACAACCCATAGGTGATTTGAAGGAAAACATGCAAAAAATAGGGTTTTTAAGGCCTTTTTAAGGCATATTGAGATGGTTAGACTCCATAAACATGAAATTAGGTAAAAAAATTTGGTAAATTTTTTCATTAGTAACTTATAAATCTTAAAAACATTCCCTTTTCAAAAAAAAAAGAGGCAATATTCCTCTATTTTTTCTCAAAGGTAGTGTACTCTCCTCATGCCTAAATCATGCAAATCTTAGGAGATAGGTGAGAAAAGTGAACAAAAAGTCAATTTGATCATTAAATATGCTTTTTATATCTAGGAAACACCTAAAAAAATATAATAAGCCTTTCTAGGAGGCCTGAAGGCAAACAAGGTGCCTTGGGCAAAAAAGGTTGTAGTCACATTCCATAGGCAAAATTGAGGCTAGGGGATCAAATGAAGGGTCATTTACAATTACAAAGAAATACTCAAGACCTTTATAAAATTTTAAAATTATTTCCTCATGTGGTAAATGGATTACAACCCGTATAAAAATCTTGGAAACTCCTTGGTTCACTAGGAAAGTATGGGAATTCACTAAGGAAAAGAGTTTTAAATGGTTTAAAAATATCCATGAAAAAAAAATCAAGATGATAATAATTTATAGGAATATTTTAATCATTATAAAGTTTTGTAGATACAACCCATAGGTGATTTGAAGGAAAACATGCAAACAATAGGGGTTTTAAGGCCTTTTCTAGGCATATTGAGATGGTTAGACTCCATAACCATGAAATTAGGTAAAAAAACTTTGGTAAATTTTTTCATTAGTAACTTATAAATCTTAAAAAACATTCCCTTTTCAAAAAAAAAAGAGAGGCAATATTCCTCTATTTTTTCTCAAAGGTAGTGTACTCTCCCCATGCCTAAATCATGCAAATCTTAAGAGATAGGCGATAAAAGTAAACAAAAAGTCAATTTTATCATTCAATATGGTTTTTATATCTAGGAAACACCTAAAAAAATATGATAAGCCTTTCTAGGAGGTCTGAAGGCAAACAAGGTGCCCTAGGCAACAAAGGTTGTAGTCACATTCCATAGGCAAAATTGAGGCTTAGGGGCCAAATGAAGGGTCATTTATAATTACAAAATTTGTAATTAATTATAATGATTTTAATAATGTTAATGGGAATATAAATGAATTAATAAAAACACATATATGTATGGAAAGACATATAAGGGTCATTTTGAGGAGTTGGTTGTAGGTAGAATGGTGGAAACAAACTTTAAGCCTAAAAAAATGTTGGACCATTTGCAATTTAAGCATAATATGATCTTTATAATGGTTTTAAATATATGTATAAGATATATAAATAGGTGTATATACCTATATTTTTAAAATTTAACCATTAAAAAGTCATTCTCTTAGTGTGAAGGTGCTCAGACCTTATAAAATATGTAGGAAGGACCCAGATAGTCAATTTGAGATTCTCATATCTCTCATAACCCTTTTCATGGTAGTAAAATTAGTTTTATTATTATGGAGAGGGTATATAATAATACATAATTGGAATTATTTTTGATTTACAATATGCCAATTATATGAATGAAAGTTAAGACCAAAAGCCTCTATAAAACCCTTATAAACCCTCATAAGGACCTGATTAGATAAAGCTTGTAATTGAAGAATTAAAATGAAATGGAAGTGACATGAAAATATATTTAATTTGTATAAAAGTCACTCAGTCTCTTGAACATTCAAGGTGGTGTACATAACTATATGAACAATAAGCAAAATAGTGTTTTTCTCACCCTTTTTTGTGTTTTTTAGGGTCTATGATGTTTTAGAAGGTGAAAAAAGGTTTTAGGGGAATTTTAATACATATTATAACTCAATATGGTAGTTTTATCCTATGTAAAATTTTATAAGTGTCCAAATTAAAGCTCTACTTTTAGCCAGTCAAAACTAGCATGATGCATATAAGGGTAAAAAGTGTGGAAACCTCAATTATGTGCCATTTTAAGGTGATTTTGAGAGGTCTAAGACCATTGATAATATTTATAGGTTTCATTAACTCCCTCTAATTTATTTTCATGGGAAACTAAATACTTTTTAAGGCAAAGTGTAAGGGATGACTGAAAATATCGACTTTCCAAACTGTAGGTGGTGATTACTCTTTTTTAGGAGTTTCAAAATGAGTAGGATCAGAATCAATGCATGAACTTGCATGCATAAATACATTCCCTCTCATACCAATACTATACCTATCCCTAGTTATTAGGAGGATGTTCAAATAGATGCAAATTATGAAGGTAGTTTTTTGTTCCAAGTTTGAAGGTTTTATGCCATTTTTCACAATTTTCATGACTTATTTGGACAATTGGACCTCCTGACATTACATGGATCACCACATATCTATTATCCATGAATTTTTAACTAATATTGTCAAGTTTACACCTATCCAAGTGATCTTTATACTTCCTTTGCTTCGTTCTTCTCTTAAAAGCTATAAATATGTCTCCTTTTTGTTCTTCTTGGTACCCTTCATTGGTTATTAGGGAAATCTTGGTGAAATTTTTACTTGAAGGACTATTTAAGAAATAATACAAGTTATTTTTCCACTCAAAATCTGTAATATTGAGTATTGATTTAAATCTTATTGGTATTCTATAGTGAAAGATCTTTTATATCATGTTATCCTTGATTTTCTACCAAGTGTATAGAAAGAGTGTTGTTGCAAGTCTTTGTTAGTATTATTTTCTAAGTGTATAGATGTCTTAGGAATATTTCATGACTATATTCAATCGTGGAATCATCCATTTTTGTCCTAAGTATCAAATACCTTCTTGAATGTAGCATATGAAACATTGATGTGACAATGCATGTGAAGATGTGATTTTTATGTGAGAGAAACTTTGTTGGTCTTTAAGAAGCATATACTCAGTCAAATAGGAGGACATTAAACATTGGTGCATCACCTTTTTGTTTTCTTAGTTTTTTTCTTAACCCTTTTCGTACACAATTTGATAGGTTAGATATTACTTCAAATAATGCATCAAGGGAACTAGCCCTACTAGAGATTCATCTCAATAAAATTATAACCCAAAGTAAGAGATATGTCTCCATTGTGTCACTTGGATGAGGAGAGATAGGCATCTCCTTAGGGATGAAAATCTAAGTGTCAACATTAACCAATGGGTATTCAATGATTATATTGAAAACCAATAAAGTTAATTGGTTTTCACTTATAAGAGGACTATGCCAAATTTTGGAGATGGTCAATGAGAACAAGCCTATCTTTAAATGGGCAAATGGTTCAATCAAAGTGCTCCATGGTGGAGTCTTGTGGTATGAAGGTTTAAATATAAAATTTGGAGGTTTAATGGGGTATATGTTGATGATATAGGGCTTCAAAAAATTCCATCTATAGTCATGTACCTCATATCCATCACCTGACACTCTGGCATCCATGGATTTTCCTTGAGGATCTTAAGTCATACATGGTAGAATGAGGTTGAAGGGCATAAAATGAAGGGTGAAATAATTCATGTATATTTTATATGAAAATTAAAGGGCAATGTCATCATGATAAGGGAAAAACCAAGGCAAAATAGGAGGATAACTCAGCTATGAAATTTGACTAGGTAGGCACACGTCACTAACTTTTGCTAAAATGGGATTAGAGGGAAAAATATATAGGATCCAATCATGAAATATAATGGAGAGGTTAATTATTAACTAATATACCCATTAAACATATTGTTGAGAATTTTTGAATATGGTAACTATTCACTATTTTGGTATAGTCAACCCTATGTCAAATCATGATCAACATTGGTGAATACCTTGGAGGAATTGGCAAGTTTGGGGCATCTAAAAATTGAGTCAAAGAATGGAATTTGTTATGAATGGTATCAATGACCTACCAAAGAATCCAATTCCATACTCAAGGTCCTATATATTATAGGTATAATCCACTAAGAGGGGGGTAAATCTATGGTGGAAAACAATCCAATTCAATTTCTAAACTCTTACAAATACTTAAAAATTCAATATAATCATTCATTAGTCATAAGAATAATTAATATCATTAAACAATCAACATAATACAAGATAACAAACAAATTCATAGAATAAAACCCACTCTTAAGCCTACAAATACATGGACTATTATCCTATAAGATGATCACAAATGAGAGACTGATCAAGTCCTTACGATCATGAACCTTGGTCAATTCCTAATCTAAGGCCTTTAGTGAAACAAATATTCCATAAGGATAACTTACCCCTAAAATTATCAAGTCCTTTTGACCACCTATTTGGTCAATCCCTCTGACCTACAACCTTGATCAAGTCCTTCTGACCAAAAGTCTTTATTAAAACCCTATTTCACAAGGAGTAACTACCCCTAAAAAATATCAAGTCCTTTATAATCTCCTTTAAAATAACACTTAAACCTTAGAAATGATGTCTTCAACACATAATTATTGAACTCTTGATTATGTGAAAACTTCACAAACTCTTTCTCTAACTCATATATGCCTCTCACATAGGCATGCCACAATCTCTCTCCTTTACTCAAATAGTCCTCATATGTACACTCAAATCTCTTCATACAAATTCAAACAAAAAGAGTAATTTACTATCATTAGAATCATTATCTCTAGATAATACACATATTCATTAATCTCTTTTTCTCATCAACCCAATAATTGGGAACTCTCACTCTCCTCTACTTTCCTTCACTCTCCAACTCTCTCAAAGCTTCCAAATAAAGACTATAAACCAACACATTTGGTTTCACTATATATAGATAAATCATGAATTAACTAGATCAAAATATTTGATTGTCTACCACAAAACATGCCTTCACCCTTAAGGAATCTCATATGTGTCACAATTAAGCACAATCCCCTTTCAAAATAAGCCTACGTCACTTTTAGGTCCTATGGAGACCCACTCACCTTTGTGACACTTTTTTGAGCATAAAGAACACATGATCACTTAAAAATACATAGGTCTACTCCTTATATCCCATAATACATATTAAAATGATAAAAATCATCTTATCTCACCTCTACATATGCTCAAACAACTCAAACATAAATCTTATATATAAGAACACCATTACCGACCATATAGTCAACTTTTTAATCATTATTCATACTTAAGATAGATTGATCAAACCTCTAAAATAATCATAGAGTATCCTCATGGAGTATTAAACACTCCAAAATATCCAAGTCTCCATGAAACATCAAAACATTATCTATATAATCTCAATTATCCTTCTCAGGTCACTTGTAGAACAATCACGAACACATAGTTAACTTTGAGCTTTAACATATTTGATTGTACACACTTCCAAATCTTCAAATCTAATTCATTAGAATCACCATGGATTCCTCTTCATATTTTATTTTTACAAAAAAAAAAAAATTAATTTTATAAAAACATATGGATAAAATATTTAGATCTAGTTTCTCCCTATGTTAAATTCAAATATTTGAATAACAACAATCATAGTTAAACTTTGAAAACTTTACTTGCATCTCATGTCCTCTCAGCTTTTGATAAGTCTCACACTGTCAATATTGTTTGAAATTTAAAGGAACCAATAGTCAAATATTAAGACTTAGTCAATTTTAACTCATCTCATGCAATCTTGAAATGTTGACTCAACACACTCCATCGATCTTTGTGGATCAGTCAAGTTTTTAACTATCAATGCTCACCATTCAATCAATATGTACAAATACCCACTCATTATTATATCCTTATCTAATACCTTTGATTAGTCCTAAAACATCATGAAACTATCCTCATCTTTCTACATCTTAACTTATTATATAAATGCACACCATTGATCTTTCTCAAACTTTAACTTGTGAATAAATGACTAAGTATGGGGACCCTTTCAATATGCCTAAATAGCCATTTTTGAACCTTAATAACTTCTTTTATGATTCAATACATGTTCTCAAATTTGGACTATATTATATCCTCATAAATTATAATCTAACCATATGTAAAACTAATCTTTAAACCTTCACATGTGTGAGATATATCACCATTAAAATTCTTTCTCAAAATCTTCAGTCATAGAGCCAACTATACTTAAAATTTGTCTCGGAGAACAACTTTGCTCTTATAAAATTTTTGTGATGTTTCAATGCATGATCTCAAATTTAGAAAAAAAAATAGAAAAAAATTAATATATCCATTTGATCATTCTATCCTGACACCTCCATACATGTGAATTCTAATGTTATCAACATGTTTATTCAACTCTTTTTGGACACATGTAAATTTGGCTAGGAATGGGAAAATAATGAATTATAAATGAGAAGCCAACTTCACAACCTCATATATTTTACCATGATTCAATGCATGACTTGATATTTATCTCATATAAACTATGGAATAATGTGATCATAACCATATACCAACCCCCCTTGACTCATTCTCATGTGGTAATGGTGATGTCATCAAATTGCCTACTCAAATTTTCTAGCACTGAACCCAAAAAATCTAGATAAAAACTATGGACTATAAGATGAATTAAAATTATGAACATGAAGATTTAAAATAATATATAAAATTTAAGGGACCTAATTGACATGATCCAACCACCATACTCATTCTTAAACATCTCTAATCATGCCAAAACTAAAGATCAACCAAACTAACATAAGGCACACTAGGACAAACACATTACACACTTTGTAATTGTTGCTTATGATATCAAATAACTTCATCCACTTACCAAAACACATCTATGACATCATTATGAAATAACTAAAAACTCTCTAACAATATCCCCCTTTGTCATTTATGTTAACAAACATCATATATAACAATATACAACTCACCTCCTCTCTCATCAAGCACTCCCACAATAAGAACTTTCTCCCCCTTTGACATAATGATAATGTGGGCACCAAATAATCCTAAGGAGATGAAAATAATATCAAATAGGAAAGGACTATCTTAAAAATATGATACAAACTTACCCTTACCTTGAACCTACCTCTGCTTGTCTTGTCAACTTCCTCTTGCATAACTTACCCTTACACTATTTTTAGCTAAGCACAAAAATAAATGAAGAATAAAAAACAAAACATTTAAATCTAATGGAATTTACCAGTAAATATTTGAAATGGACTCCACCTAAGATTTTTGATCCATTACACTTTTTGAGCATCTTTAGATCTCCACACTCCATGAGAAACCACCACATAGGCTTACAAACCTTATTTATTAGACACTTCCATGACCACTAACTAAAATTCATGCCACTCACCAAATAGGAAACATGCACTAAATCAACTTTAGAACTCACCTTGAAATACACATACCTTTCTTTTTTGGAAAAACTGAGCAAAACACACTCTTTTTCAAACTAGGCATGTCTAGCCTCATTGTAGCCCTACCTAGAACTTACAGAGCCCACAATTTTTATTATACACATATTCAAAACCTAAAACTTCATATTTAGATCACTCTCATATTCCCCCTTAGGGGAAAAATTTTTCAACAACTAGATCATCTTTTGAAATATACTTCCTTCACAAACTAACTATCTAATTAGGCCTCTAATTTGATAAAAACTTAAATAACATGACAACCAAAAACCTTAAAATCTATGTAAACCTTGATTTGGAAACCAAATTTTCCCATTAAACAAATTAAGAATCCTTAGACCTCAATTCATAAGGTAGACCATTTTTCTAGCAAAGCCCAAAACCCTAGAATATTAAAAAAAATAAAGTCAACATAGCACCTTCTAGTCAGCACCCATCTCTAAAACTTCTTATACACCTAGAGATAACCATTACACACTTTTAGATCAATATTTGAGCTTCAAAAACACTGGGAACCTTAACTTACTATAACCCATTTTAAGACCTGCGTACTCATAATCACAAACTAGGAAACTGAGAGCAAACAAAAAATTTCAATTTGACTTTAACATATCTTCAGATCACAAAACCACATAGAGCTTTATATAATAAGGTTAACATACCTTTATATGCAAAAATATTTCCTTAAAAAATCACAAATCCTTCTTTGACATCTGGGAACCTTAAATATGACCCTATAGATTGTTCCAATTGAGAAACACCACAACACTTGATTCTCCACTTAAAAAGAGTATCTTAAGAAGCATAGATAGAGACACTCTCTATACCTCAATACTCCAAAAAAAAAAACTTCTCATATTCCATCTCTTCCTTTATAAATTGAAACATATAGTTCTTCTTATTCTTTGGATTTAGAGAAACAACTTCCTTAAGTATTACATCATTCTCCTTTTCTTATATGATTAGATTATCAATACATGGAGACAACATAAATTCATGGCATACCTCTTCATCTAAATTATATTCCTTATATTTTGGATCCTCATCACTAGGCACTTGTTCAACAATAGTAGGATGTTCACTTAGATCCATACATACATAAGAACTAGCTTCAACTAGCACCTTGGTCTTCTCCTTGAGCTTATTCTCTTCATTCTCAACATGAGCAGAAAATAAGACCTCTTGGGACTCTTTAACTTCTGAGTCCTTCTCCACCATAGAAAATAAAATTAATTTTACCTATGGAATCATCATGATTCATACTTATCACCTTTGGTTTCCATAAGTTAACTTGCCTTCTTCCTTGCATTCTTAGAGCCTGATTGAGCCTTTTTTGACTTATAGGCCTTTACTTGTAGAACCTAGCAATGTGACCACTCTATTCACAATTGAATAAAACCATACTTTTTACAAAAATATCTTTATGCCTTTCTATATTTGGACAAAATCTTGCAATGTGTCATAGTTCATAACAACTATAACATTCAATATTTCTTAAAGGAAACTTATCTATATTTTCCTTAAATGTAAAATGTTTTATAAAGTGTCCTATATAATGATATTCAAAACACTCAACCTTAATTACGTCTTTTGAATGATGACCCCCCACTATAGTTCCATGCAAATTCATCATTAACAAGTCTTCTACATTATATAGATCTATGCCCAAACTGATTATAAGCGTAGCAATAACTATTGAAATTTACATACCTCATGACATTTGGCTATCTGATCTAATTTATCTTTATTTTTCCAGCACTTTCATTCTTTATCTAATGATTTATTTTCAAAGGTTGATCCACCTTGTTCACATTAGTCTTCATCTTGTCTTGAGTTAAAGTCTCTAGTTCTTCATTGTATCCAAGATCAATCTTATCACTTGCATGCTTTTGCCCACTAATAATATTATCTAAATCACATGAGCTCTTTTTAAATCTCATAAATTTCTTCAAATTACTAGATATATTTTCTAACTCAAATTTCAAGCCTCATTTTTAGAAACATACCTTCAACATTCATCTTCTTTAGCTTTTAGGCTTGTAAATAGATTTTCCAATTGACAACTGAGATGACTGATCATATCTTCATGCTCTTTGGTGTATTCCTTCATTTTTGGATCATACACATTAAATTAATCCTCATATTCCTTGAGTTTATATTTCATCTTCTTATTGATTTTCTTCTCAATCTTTAGTTCTTCAAGAGCATTCATCAAAATAGTGTCATAGTCCACCTCATCTTAATCATTATCTAATCACTCTAAGTACACTCTTTTTGATGTGATCAACTTCCTTACTCAACCATTAATAGAGCTTCATCTTTATTAGGACCATCATGATCATATTCTAAGTCACTATCTTCACTCTCATCTAATGAGCTACAATCTTCTTTGGTGTATAGACTCTTCTTGTCTTTGGAATACTTCTTATTATCAAACCTTCTAAATCCCTTTTTGTTTTTATCAGACTTGAATGATCTCTTGCCATAATCATGACCTTTATCATGCTTTTCATTAAAATATTTCTTATAATTATGAGGTTACTTATTATCAAAATGTACTACCTCTCAACAATTGAATCATTTGAAAGGCAACTTACCCTTATACTTTCTTGAACTTATTTTCAATTTTGTTGTAAAAAAAATAATTAGTTCATCCTCATCAATATAAAAAATTACATCTTCCTTGGGTTTCTTACCTTAGACCTCCCTTTTTATCTTCATCTCTATTTTGGATGTTTTTTCGTTCTTTGGTGGTATATCATCATTTACTCTCATGTCATATGTAATAATGGTGCCATGTAATTGATCCATATTAAACTAAGTAAGATCATGAATTTCTTATATATAAGATACTTTTGGATAGAGACCTTAATAAATTTTGAACTACAGTAGCCTATTTAAGGTTATCTCGAAGACCTTCGATGGAATTTACAATCTCGTCAACTTTCTATAGAAAGGATGCCACAAAATCTTCTTATTTCATTTTTAGGCTCTCAAATTACATTATATGAGTTCAAAACTTATAAAGATTTACATTTGAATCTCATTCAAAAATAGTCTTCAATTTATCCCATATTTATTTGGTAGATGTGTAAAGGATTACTTTGGTGAACTTAGTTTCTGGAAGGCCACAAGTGATGTCATTAATTGCCTTAGAATTATTCTCAAATAACTTCTTGTCTGCAACACTATGTGGAGGAATAGAAGGAGAAACATAACCAACCAACATAGATTACCATACATCAAACCCTAGGGAAATAATGTATGTCTTCATCGTAGCACTATACAATACATAATTGGATCCATTAAACATCAAAAAATAGCTTGTACATTCTGACTAGCCATTTTACCTTAGATCACCTTTAGGCTATCAATATTTTACCAAAGAACCTTAATCAAATACCAATTTTTAGAGGTACAATCCACTAAGAGGCAGGGGTGAATCAGTGGTGGTAAATAATCCAATTCAATTTCTAAACCCTATTAAATACTTAAGCATTCAATAAAATCATTCATGAAGTATACAAATATTTCATAGTAGTTAATGATGAACATAATGCAATATCACATACGCAACACAATATCTATGTGGGAAACCATCTTAGGGAATAAAATCCACTCTCAAGCCTAAAAACACATGGAATACCACCCTATAAGATGATCACAAATAAGAGATTGATCAAGTCCATCTGATTAGAAAACTTTGTCAACTCCTTCTAACCTAAGGACTTTAGTGAAATATTTGTTCCACAAGGATCACCTACCCCTAAGATGATCAAGTCCTTTTGACCACCTATTCGGTCATGTATTTCTGACCTACAACCTTGATCAAGTCTTTCTAACCAAAGGTCTTTAGTGAAACCCTTTTTCACAAAGAACAACTACCCCTAAGGAAGATCAAGTCCTTTATAACCTCTTTGAAAAGAACACTTCCAACTTAGAATTTATGTCTTCAACAACTAATTATGGACATATTGATTATCTAACAACTACACAAACTATCTCTCTAACTCATATAAGCCTCTCACATAGGCATGCCATAATCTCTCTCTTTGACTCAAACAGTCCTCATATGTACACTCAAATCATTTCACACAACATCAAACTATAGGATCACTATACTATCATGAGAAATATGATCTACATATCATACACATAGTCCTTAATATCATTTTCTCATCAACCCAATACCTAGGCACTCTCACTTTCCTCTACTTTCCTTCCCTCTCCACTCTCTCAAATCTTCCACATAAATTCTAGAAACCAACACATTTATTTTCACTATATATAGAGAAATAATGGATTAAAAAGTTCAAAATACTACCTTATTAGACATATAAATTTCCTTCACCCTTAAGACATCTCATATGGGTCACACTTAAGCACAATCCCCTTTCAAAATAGGCCTAAGTCACTTTTAGGTCCTATGGAGATCCATTCACCTTTTTGACACTTCTCCAAACATAGTAAGAACATATGACCACTTAAAAATACATATGTATACTCCTTATATACCCTAAGACATCCTCAAATGATCATATTCATCCTAGCTCACTTTTGTGTATGCTCAAACAACTCAAATAGAGATCTTATACATAATAATACCTTTGCCAAACATACAATCAACTCCTTAAGAATTGTTCATATTTAATAAATATTGATCACACCTCTAAAATACTCATAAAGAATCTTCATGAAGGCTACAATACTCCCCACTAGATAATTCACCATGAAAGATAAACATAGTATCTATATAATTTCAATTATCCTTCATAGGTCACTTTCAAATTAAGCACTAACACATAGTCAACTTTAAATAGTAATAACTTCCATTTTACACACTTCCAAATCTTCAAATTAGGTTAATTAGATGCACCATGGAGTCACATTCATCTTTGGTTTTTACATCACCAACAAATTTGAATTTTATCAAAATATATGGACAAAATACATATCTCAAGTTTTTCCCTATTTTAAATTCAAATATTTGAATTGTAATGGTCATAGTTAAACCTCAAAAACTTTGTTCACATCTTGAGTTCTCTCAGCTTTGGATCAATCTCGCACCATCAATCTTGTCTAAAATTTAATTCATAGGTGCCAATGATAAAATATTAAAGTTCAGTCACTTTAACCTAATCTCATATAGTCTTGAAATGTTGACTCAACATGATTCATCGATCTTTATGTATTAGTCAGGTCTTTTACTATCAATGATCACCATTCGATTAACCTGTACAAACACTTGGTCACTATTGGATCTTTACCCTTTACCTTTGATAAAATTTTAAACATCATTCACCTATCATGATCTAATTTTATCCTAGATTTTTGGATCATGATGCACCATCAATTTTGATCAAACTTCTACTTGTGTAGAAATGACTATGGGGACCCTTTTAATATGCTTGAGTGACATTTTTGAACCTTAATAACTTATTTTTTGCTTTGATACATGATATAAAATTTGGACCAAATGATATCCTCATATAGGATAAAAAAACAATATGTTAAACTACTCCTAAAACCTTCATGTGTGAGAGATATATCACCATTAAAATGCCTTCTCAAAATCTTCTATCATAGAGCCAATAATGCTTAGAATTTGTCTAGGAGACCAACTTTGATCGTACATAAATTTTGATGCACTTTAATGCATTATTTAAAATTTATTGAAAATAAACTAAGCCCAAAAATTGACAAACCCATATGATAATTTTGTCCTGACACCTCCATGCATGTGAATGCTGACCTTATCAACATGCTTACTCAGCTCTTTCTGGCCACATGCAAATTTGGCCATGTATGGGAAAACAATGAATTTTGATTGGGAAGATAACTTTGTACTCTCATATATTTTATCGTACTTCAATTTATTAATTAATATTTAGATAATATCAACTAGGTACTAATGTGATCACAACCATATGACTAACTCCTCTTGATTCATTCCCACATGGAAATGGTGACGTCATCAAATTGACTACTTAGATTTTCTACCACTGGACCCAAAAAGTCTAGATGAAAACTATGGACTATTAGATGAATTCCAATTATTAATATAAATTATAAAAGAATAGATAACATCTTAGGGACCTATTTAACATTATTCAACCACCATACTCATTCTTGAGAATATCTAATCATGCCAAAACTAAAGATATGCCAAGTGAACATAAATCACACTAAAACAAACACATTACACACTTTGTCATTATCACTTCAGCTATCAAATAACTTAATAAAATCAATATGACACCTAAATTAAATCATTTAAAACTATCCAAAACTATTAAGAGTTCAAGTTCCAATTTTTTTGACACAATCCACAAGCAATCAAGAAGGCAAGCATTGGAGACCAAATGATGTTTTATCAATTTTGGGTACTAAGAAGAAGTTTAGCCCTTATAAAGGTATTATAATGGTATAATATGATGTTTTAAAGATATATTATCCTATATAAGTGATTAAATATATGTTTTTATTTCAAAATATTTAAGAAAAAAAGTTTAGACATGGAGGAAGCATGTAGGCAACTTAATGTAAATTTTGGTATAAAAAGGTCTACAAGACAAAGTACACATCCAAAACACTTAAAACTTGGTAATATTTGTAATAATGACATAATATACCTATCCATAATATTTTTAAGGTCATGTGATTAGTTCAAGTGCATGTTGTTTTGAAACAGTCCCCTTCATGTCTTATAATGGTCACTATTCATGCAGGAATTCTTCTTGGAATTTTAAGGTGTGTTTCAGGTTTCTAATTATAGAAAATTATTTATGAATCATATTAAAATTGTTTATATCTAATTAAACATCTTTAAATAGTGGTCACACTCCAAACTTAATCCAAACCTTGTAGTCAAACTCAAAACCCCCTAGGTAGTCTCAAAGCCATTTTTATGAGGTGATCATTTGGAGAGATGTTATGAGGTTTTTCAGGTGTCATGAATATGTTTAAAAATAATATTATTATTTTAAAGTTTAAATTGGTCCTTTCAATAAATTTGAGCTTTTCAAGCTTAAGACACCCAATTTGTGCCCTTCTTGAGATGATCATATGTTTCATACCATGAAGAGTTGGGCCAAGTGATTACATTATGTTTTGAGTACCCATATTTAATTAAAATAAATTATTGATTTGGGTTGGTTAATGTATTTAGTTTTATGAACAGTCCTTAAGAGTGTAAGTATATCTAGAATGCTTACAAACCCTATAGGAAATCATCTTTACATGTGTATATTTTCATTTACTATATATGGGAGCCCAATATTTTTAGGGATGTTGAATGATTATATGAAATATAAATCCATGTCAATAAGTGGTGTAATGGGTATCTTCATTGTATGAATAATCATCTTAAAGGTGATCTTGTTTGAGCTTGCAAAGGAGCTTTTTAACCATTTTTGTGTTTTTGGACTCATAGTTCCATGAAATTTCCTCAAACTATTTGTAAACCACCTATAATATCTACAGGTATCCATAAAACTCCTTAAAAACCTATTTTATATAATAATATGGCTCATTTGGGTGCCTAAGAGGCCCAAAATGGCTCAAAAATGCTTACTTTTATAAGTTTTCAAAGAAAGAAATTGTCTAAAGCCATTAAAGAGGCCTTATAGGGAATAACACATAATTATATGGCACTTTTTTATTTCTCAAAAGGGTTTTAGGGGTGTCTAGTTGATCTAAAGGGTTAAAAACTCATTTTTTTGACATTTTATGAAATGTCATAGTATTAATGGCAATTCCCACCATTGTTTCAGGTATTTAAGGTTTTCAAAATATTTAATTTTTTCCTCATATTCATGATAGATATGTCCTAAAGTCTTCTATAGGTCTAGAAGTGGTATTTAGGGTGCTAAATGGTATTAGGAGCAATTTTTAAGGTAGTCAGTTGAGGGTGTCTCAATATTGTGACCTCCATCAATGGGGTCTTTGAGAGTTTTAGGTATCATGGAATTTATTTCACATTTGAGGAGGAAATTAAATTTAAAAATATAATTTATCCTCAAAAATCAAACATGAAACATAACCTCTATGGTTAGTGAAGCATCATATGCCAAGGTCAACTATCTTTTGACCAACATCTTCTAGAAGTACAAGTAGAAGGGGGCCATAGAAGTCCACAAGAGAGAGTTTGGGGGTTGAGAAGGCAAGTGGACATTTATTGAACTTTCAAAGTCTTTGGAGACTTTTCCTTCATAGTGGATCATGACATCATCATCCTTAATAAGTTCATGTCTTTTAGTGTATTTCTAAGCCAATGAGAGGGCTTGAAGGATTTTGGAGATAATAAAGGTTAATTTTTTGAGGAAATATTAGTTATAATTAACACAAACATGGGTGAGAACCCATAGAGGGTTATTGTGTGTTATTTATTGAATTCTTTTAACTTCTCTCTCTCTCTCTCTCTCTCTCTCTCTCTCTCTCTCTCTCTCTCTCTCTCTCTCTCTCTCTCTCTCTCTCTCTCTCTCTCTCTCTCTCTCTCTCTCTCTCTCTCTCTCTCTTTTCTCCTATATCTCCCATTTCTCCCCCATTTTAGTAAGATATTCTCATTTAACAAGGATAAACTCTACCAATATTTTTAAAAGAGACATTTTGAATCAATAAAGATCTTGTTTCACTTATCTCTTACCTCTAAATTGTGTTTAACAAGCTTGCATATGATGGCCTTTTGAAGAAGTGTTCTTCCATGTCATTGTCCTTCTTTATTGCCTATTTTTAGGTGTTTTCAAGTTATTTATAGGTCTGAAATTGATATATTTCCACCATTAATGGATTCTTGGTGTAAATTTCAGAATTCTTCCTTGCTTTATGTGTTGTTTGGTGAGCTTAGTTTATGAAATACTTATGACAATTAGTTAGTTTGTGAGGTTGTGTGAGCAAAACTATCTTATGTTGAATCAATGTTTGTTTCAAGATTAATTAAGAATCATTTAATTTGGTTAATCACCCCATTTAGTTCTTTTAATTACCCTATACCCCCTCTCTATCTCTTTTCCAAGAAAAATTAGTATTTTAGGTGATCTAATAAGAGGAATCTAGCCTTTTCTGGAGGTTCAACCTCACTATAGGATACCCATAGCCCAAGGTTTCTCCAATATTATAGCTGGGAGTGGGATATCCTAAATAACTCTCCCATAAAGGTGCAATTATATGCTATAATAGGACACATACATCATAATAAGATACTATCATTGATGGTAGTGTCCACATATGATGATAGTGTTTGCAGCCACATAAGTATAATTTCTATAATTTTATGACTGATCTAGATTACTAATAATTAATATTTTTTCACCTATTTCAAGTCTATATACTCTTTCACATAGTAAACCCAATTAAGTATCATTACCATTTGGTATTAAAATTAACTTAAAATATTTCAAATTTGGTACTTTATATATTAAGCATTACTTAATGTTTAAATTCAAAGTATTCATTTATCTGAGTTTGTAATTAATTAGCCTTATATAAATTAATTTATCACCATTTTTCATGATATATTTTTATACTATTGACCATATCCACACATACCTAAAACTTTAGGGTTAAACATTTGGTGAACCAAACCTTTAGTCTCAAAACCTTACATTGTACTAGGGTTTTATGTTTTTTTAATTTACAATTATTATAAATTATTATTTAAAAATATGATTTTTTCATTTAAAATAAATGTAAAATTTTAATAAAAATAATCATATTCAAATTGAAGATAATGAAGAACCAATCATTCATTTGAATAATAATAGGAACTTAATAGATACATTTTTTTAAGTTGTAAGAGATGAGATCAGTAAACATGCTAAGTATAAGGCAAACTTGCCTAGTGATGGTAAATCCTTAGGTGTTAATACAATTTATTACATATCAATAAATGTATACTTTATTATATCATTTATTTATAAATTTAATGGGGGCCTGAGTTATGTGTTTAAATCATTGTTCCTCAAAACAAATCCTACTATTGTTATATCCTCCATAAAAACCATTTATAATTAAACCTAATTACTAGTTTAAATGCCTATATTAACTCAAACCATACTTCCATCCCATTTATTTACATATCAATATTCAAACCTTAGTGAACAAAATATGTAAGATCTTGTAAAAATATAATTTTTTTGCAAGCTAAGGTTATCAACATTGAGCAAAATTCTATGAAATCACCTTATGTTATTGATTCATAATAAGTGTTACAGGATCCTCTTGCACCTAAAATATTTTTGTACCCTTTACCAACTAGTTTTTTTCACCCAATTTCACATTTTATGATGTAAAGTATGATCCTAAAATAATCCACTCTTTCTATGTGGCATACCTTGATTATGCCTCAAATGATAAAATTATGACAAAATTATTTCCAAGGAGCCTAATAGAATATGTTTTATGATGTTTTTATGATTTACCACTACAATTAGTAAGATAATTCAAACCCATAAAAAATATTTTCCTAACATACTTATATATCAACACCACTAAAAAAAATTATATGCTCAAATTCCAAAGATCAAACAAGGAAAATGAACCTTTCAATGAATATGTTTTGAAATACAAAACATTGTTGGCTAAAATGAAAAATCCAATGGTATATAAATAACTTCAACACATCTTTGATAAAAGTTTAATCTCCCCATTACATGAGTCCTTTTTTTAAAAAAATTTAAAATCCTTTGGTGACTTATTCCATATTGTTCAAGATCATTAAATTAGACTTATTTCAATAAACAAGATTAATTATGTGGAAAATACATTGACTACATCCAACACAAAGTTTCATATCAAATCAATCTACAAGGTGAAACCTACATAACTTAAAAAATAATAAAACACAAAAAATAATTAAATGTAATAACAACCAAATTAAATCATCTTATCTAATTCACCTAAGAGATCATTTTAAAAATTACCTGAGTCTCCATCATTTTTACTTCAAAATCTTGTGGAGTGTCATCTCATATTTTCTCTCTCCTCTCATAGAGGTTTATATGAGTTGAGCTCTACCTAAAGGATATGATGTTAATTAATATTGTGACTATCACCAAGTCCCTAAGAATTTTATGAACATATGTTTTACCTTCAAGCATTAAATCCAAGACCTTATTGATGATCAAAGTATTCCCTTCAATGATCCTCTAGAGGACTTAGGATCACAATGTGATGATCACAATAATAATAAAATATTTAATCATCATTTGCAAGATCATTTTAAGAAATATTTATAAGTGAAAATGGCATACGTTTCATATCCTCCTCCATCACATTATGGGAACCCATTACATGGTATTATTGGCACTTATACAAGCACAATATCTCCTATGGTTTAGATACCTTCTATTACATTTTATGACATCAAAATAGTGGATTATGACTCATTTATTCACTTATTATTTATTCAAGCATACCTAACCCATCATCCTATAAATTATGTTAAGATAGACAATGGTTCTATTTAAAACATATATACCTTGAAATTACTTACAAATTAGGATATACACTTGATGGTTTATACCCTTCAACCAAAACTATCAAACCATTCAATGGGACATCACAACACATTAATGGTGAGATTGATTTACATTTCTAGGTTGGTCAAAAATACATTATTATGACCTTTTCATTTATACCATATACATGATAATTGTATATGTTATTTGAAAAACCTTGGATACATAAACTCCATGTAGTACCTTCCATAGTACAAGGTTGTACTAAATACATTTATACCAACTCGGTAGTCATAGTTTCTGAAACACCATACGAACATCCACTTGAACAAGATAAGTTTGTTTCAAGACAACTAATTATTAAAACTACTAAAGTTAATACTCTAAAAATGGTTAAGAAATATGCAATCCCCTTTCCTTTATGGCCCATAATTTAGAGGTATTTACACCACATATATCCATTGGATTCCACATAATCCTCATCTAATCCTATAGAACATAAATAGTTATATAGACCAACTAAACATGTTTTCATTATGGATACTCCAAATAAACCACATAACACTCAACCATGAATTTCATAAACCCCTACTCCTTTTATTTATTCTTCATTACCATAAAGTCCCTATTACACATATATAGAATACAACATATTTTATAGATCCAAATATGACACCTATGCATGCTCCTTTATAGTACCACCATTTTGATATACCGTATTCTATTTTTCTTTAGCTACCTATGAGCATACCTTGTATGGGATCATATACTATCATATTATTTCCAAAAACATTCCAAAAATACTAAATAATCAAATAAAAAAATATAAAAACATTAAAATAATTAAATAATACAAAAATATTTAGAATTTATATAGTTTTTATCTCCTTGGCATCTATGTTGTTTTATTAAAGTTAGTAGATAGCATATCATTTAATTTTTATATACACATATGTTTCACACATCTTTGAATGTGATATTGGCACACCTAGACACTTAATATATGCACTTGTAGTTATTGGACCGTCTACCTACATCATATAATACATTGGGGGCATCTGCTTCTTTGACTATGATTGATAAAGGTTACATATCCTTTATGATCATATATGAATTATCATGTTTGATTTTATATATTAACACCCACACATGCCTATATACATGCTCATATTTTTTTCAATGTGTACTTGATATTCAATTTTACATAACATTTTATATGAACAAATATATGAAAGGACTATTATGATATTCTTATTCTAGTTTATTATGATTCATATATTATTTACTTCCTTGAGTGTATTTCACTAATTTATATTGTATTTCTTGTGTAACATTTGAATATGTTCTTTTCTATTTGTCCCTTATGCCATTTCATGTTGATTGGACATTTGAATATATGATTCTATGTTGATTCAAAATATAAATATGTCATTCCTTTCAATTGTGGGATATTTGAATATGCCCATTTTATGAGCTCTCCTTATAACCTTCTTTTGCATTACATTGAGTGATTTTGTGTGTATGATTGATTATTTATCGATCTTGTACTATTATTTTATAAACATTACCATGATTTATTTCATGCATATTATGACTTTATGTGACCACATACTACAAGTTTGATTTATATATCTACTTCAACATATTGTCCCTATATGTTACATGATTCATAAATAAATTATACAGTTACCTTATAATTTTGAGGTAAGGTACCTACTAGTTTATATCTCCCTCACTTAAAAAGGGGTGTATCAGTGGGGGCATGCCATAGAATCATGACCTCTACATGTTTCACAATTTCTATATTTTAGTGAGGGTATGCCATAAAGACATGACCTCCACACTTACACTTTTTCACAATTGTTCGATTTTAGTGGTGACATGTCATAAAAGCATGATATCCACACCTATACACTTAATTAGTATCTTAATATTTTAATGTTGGCATGCCATAAAGACATGACCTAAAAAATTTCATAATATCTAGTTTAGTTCAATGATTTAGATATACACTTGTGTCAAAATATTATACATTGTAATTATTTTAAATTGATTTGAAATAGAGTTTTTTATATTTATGACACATATAATATAGATACAAAATATTATAGGTGCATATGCCATGTTTTAGATTAAGGTAAAAATAGGTTTTGAAGGGGCCCTAAAACCCTAGTACAAGGAAGGAAAGAAAGAGCGTCCAAGACCATAGGCAAAGCCTAAAAACTACTATAAGGAAGTAGTAAAAATAGGTTTTAAATGGACCTAAAACCACCAGAAAGACTACCGGTCAAAACCTAGATTTAACAAAGATCTAGCTACACCATAGGCAGAAGATTACAAAAAGAAACCATTGAACAGGAGCAGTTTACGGTGCATATGCCATGTTATTGCACTGAAAAATTCAACATTTAACAATTATACTACTCAATACGATGCACTAATTACACTAAGATGTATTATTATCAAGCATTTTTTTTGTAGCAATAAGTTCAAATTAAAAATTAAAGTGATTAAATCATTTAAAATTACTATATTTATATATTAAATTGATTAAATCATCTAATATCACGAAATTTATAGGATGGATTTATTAAAAAACTCACACTTACCAAATTATATATTCACACTTGAGTTATGTGATTGAGATATAATTATCTCAATGGACATGTCAAAAATCATCCTTGCATCAGATTAGGGGCATAATACTTTCTAAGCTCCCTCTTCAAATCTCTAAGGTTTAGGTTTGAATATTTTATAGCTCTAATGCTTCACAAGGAATCATTTTTTCCAAGTCAAATCATCAAGAGGCAACATGGTTGCATCAACACATATGTGTACTCCTTGATTGATCTCTTTCTTTTCAATAATTTCAATTATTTCAAATTTTAGGTTATATACACTAATTTTTACTATATAATTATCTTGGTTACAAGTTGTACACAATCAAATCACTCAAAATGGGTTGAAATAAGGAAAAAGTGTGTTATACACACCCAATTACACATCTATTTCCTTTAATCTATTGATCTCATCCTTATGCATTAATAGATTAAAAGGGGGAGATATAGATATTAAAAATGAATATTTATATCATCTTAGTCTTGTACATTTGACAAATATAAATTAGGGATCTACCATTTAATTCTAAACCTCTTCATTTATAAAATAATTGCATTATCCATCTCATTGTGCCCAAATTCTTATCTCTTAATCTGATCCATAAAATTTTAATGACATATAAATCCTATAATGAATATAAATATCAAAACATGATAAACATCTTTCACTATCAATTTCAAATCCATACTTTTTTCCTAGCCTTGTAAATAGTACTAGTCATATATGGATACTACCATTTAGAATAATGTCTGCATCCTTATTTAGTGTCTAATTTACAAAAGTCATCCAAATTTAAAATGTTTTGAAAGTTATGGGTTAGCCTATTTGTCTTATTGAACCCTATCGTAAGATATTTTAAAAATATGTGTTATAAATAAAATTCCAAGCCTTTTCATTATCAATATAGAAAATACCAAAAAAACACCTACTAAATTTAAATCAATCAACTACACAATCAATCTATTATTTCCTATTCATCCCTATTTTCATATCAAGCACATGAGCAGTCATATTATAGGTCTAAAGAATTGAAAGAGTAGCCCATGAATGATATTTATCAAATTAAAATCTAGACAACTACATGCATCTTCATATATCATATTCTACCATTATACATACATTCACACACATATGGGATAATTATATAAGTGTGATTCCCTCCTTTAAGTATTAGATATGTAGGTAGTACCCATTGAAAGAGGGGGATTTAGGGTTAGCTTGACATCGTTAGCCTAGTAACCCATTTTTATAAAATCATTAAAAGGATGAAGATCTAGGGTTTTATAAATTGGTAAAGATAGATAACATGTATCCTATATTTTATTAATTCAATAGAGAGGTGAAATAAAAATTAAAGAAATGAAGTTGGTCACATCGAAATCTAGTCATTATTCCATACTAGATACCTATGTTATAATCAAACACTAGCATCGATGGAAATGTCTATATTCTATGGTAGTGTCTATGACCATAAAGTATAATTTTAAGAATTTTATTACTAATAAAAAATATTTATCCTTCATACTTTTCACCTTTTTATGGTCCATATCTCCTTTCACATACTAAACCTAACTAAAAATTATTTCTCTTTGGCATTGTAATTTTTTTTGCATATTTCAAATTTGATAATTTATATATTTATCATATTTTAGTGTTATAATTTATAATATTCATTTATTTTAAACTAATTAACCTATTATAGATTATTTTATGACCATTGTGCTTGATCTATTTATATATTCTTAACCCTACCCACACATATCTTAAACCTTATGGTTAAACATAGACATATTAGAGGAGTCATAATATTACTAATGATAGGATGATGTTATTTGAATTTGTTGGAACATGTAGGGATGATGCCATTAAATTTTATATGAAAACTTATTCCCACCATGAAATTATAAGGTCCAATGTACATAAATCCTTTAAAGATTATTTTCAATATCCTGACATTCTGATTGAAAGTGTCACTAAGATGAGGGAATTGATAAAAAAGAGAATACAATAAAATACTATGATCAAAGGTTAAAATACATAGTATGGAAATAGAGGAACTACTAAATGAAAAATAAATTATTGAATGGTTTATTTTTAAACTGATACCTTGCCTCTGATAAAATATGGATTGGAAAATATTTAATACATTTGAAAAAACAAAAGATATGGTGTCATGGATATAAGAAAAATCATGGATATGTGACACATATACATCATTAAAATATAATTTAGAAATAATATAGTTAAATTTATAAAAAAAAAAAAGCCTTATAAAGTAGATAAAGGGTGATGAGCTTAGATCACTACATATTAAGAATAACCCACCATGGGAAAAAATATTATGCGCCACTTATTGTGGAGGACACTATGGGATAGAATGTCCCCATAATCATATGTAAAATAAGAGAATAAACAATAAGATAAACATATACACTATGGGAATGTCTCCTCCCATTCAACAATTTATAAATGGTAAGAGGATATACAACAGAACATATATGGTATATGATCAACATCCTCAACATTTATACCCAATGATGGAAGTGGATTCACCTATGAATAAATTTATTTATAACACTAAATGTGTATATTTTAAATAATATAATCACACCTAATCTACCATATATTCATTAACAAATGTATAAGATACCAATAAGAGGAGAACATAAATAGCTGAACAAGTGCCACCATCATAATTACCTATGGGGAACTTTAATATACTATACCTTGGGTAACATTATAATAAAAACCAAGGTGGGTATAGGGGAGGTGGCTAGGGATAATATAGGAGAGGATGTCATAGAGGACAAGGAAATTACCAAGGGGGAGAGGATATAATCAAAATTACAACTACGGTTATAATCAAGAGACACCCCCATAAACATGTTATAAATGTCAAAAAGTGGGACATATTATTAGAAATTAAATTAAATAACTACATATAGAGTGTGGATTCTATCATGAAAAAGGAACACATTCCTCAATATCATGCCTTAAAGCATAAAAAATATATAATAATGGTAAAACAAAGGCTACAGAGTTAGCATAATCTCTTCCAATAAAAGGATAAAAACACTTAAAGAACTTATCGAAAGGGAAAGATATAAAAGTGTGGTATAATGAAGTTCATTGTAAAATAAGTCATGATAAGATTATAGTTTTAGAAGAAAATACACTAAAACATAAATCTATTTCCAATAAAATTAGATAATGTCAAGAAATAGTGAAATAACGAAAGGATAGACCACATAATAATGTTCTCAACATTATTAATGATGACTCAAAATAATGAGTGGTGGTAACCACTTGGAGTATAAAGAAAATAATGAAATAAAAGGAATTAGCTACTAATTTTGAAAAGAGAATTAAATATAACTAATGAAAATGGATCACCCTAATATACATGAACATTGCCACATAGTGGAGAAATTTGGAAAAATAATACAAGAAAAATAAGATAAGTTTATGTAATCAAAAATGCATCAGATCTAAAAATCTATCCTATCTCAGAGAAGATAGATCCTACTTACACTTCTACTTTGGGATACATTAGATAATTGGAATCATGACCAATATGGATCCGCTAGACCAAATTAAGGGATCTCTTACCACATTAATATCACTAGGAAGGGTTACAAATCCTCCAATCAAGAAAAACTACTCTATAAGCCTAACTAGGTCCTATGTTTTCATATTCACTATATTAATAACAAATAAAGCAAAATCTTAATCTAGTGCTCACCAAAGCTTGTAGCACAAAGTGGGGGTTTCATAAACAAAGTAAAGTAAACATGCATAAGAGACTCTTTATATATATATATATATATATATATATATATATATATATATATATATATATATATATATATATATATATATATATATGTATATATAGGTAAGACCCTAAAGCATGGAGAGGAAGAGTAATATTATTCAAAATCCATTACTTATGCTACTTTAAGAGAGGAACAAAGTGAGAAATACTTACATGGAAGACAAACCCATCAAGACTCAATCTATCCCTTGGCCAAAGGTGCTTCTAAATAGGTTATTATGGTTTGTAAGGATCACTATGAGAGGCCAAAGCATCCAAGACTTCTCTATAAGACTATATTCTTATCCTTATAGAAATCCTAAGCTAAGACTCCTCAAGTAGAATGGTGGAAGAGAAAATTATAAAGAAGTGCAGATGAATAATAACTCTTGTCTTCTCTCAAATAATGGAGAAATGGATGTGTTTATATTTTTGCATATATCCCTAAACCATTCCAAAAGTTTTAGCTGACAAGGTCAACCTAGTTAACCTATTATTGTAATTTACAAAAACTCACTAGGTCATAGACTAGGTCATCCATGGACTGACCTAGACCCTAAATAAGTTTTTCCAGTAAGAGTATAAGTTTGACACAATTGACATAGTCACGTAAATTGTCAAAAGAGGTTTTAGGATAGGAAAAGGGTTAATGAAGGTGGAAAATGACTAGAGTAGGGTGAAAAAGATGAGGCAAATCTTAGGGGAATGTTTTCAAGAGTTGGTTGGATTTATAATAAGTGGTAATAAGGGAAAACAATCCTATGAAGCACTAATGGTCTACCAACCCCTTTCTTGATGTATCCCTTAGGGCATGCACTCAAAGAGATTAAGAATTTATAAGATCTTACAAGATATAAAGCATTCATAATTGAAAAAGTTTGAAAATATTATGTGTATACATATGCCCCAATTAAATCTCATCACATCTCACTAATGTACAATAGGGGATGGTGCTTTGAGAAAGAACATAATAACACATAAAGCTAAGGCTAAAAACTGAAATTTTTTAAAGCATAAAATAAGTAAAATTAAATTATAGAAAGGGAAATGACTAAAAATTAAATTTAATCTACACCTTTACTTACCTTTATTACTAGATGGTTGGCTACTATGTTTGTAGTTTTGATTGTGGATAGTGTAGAGACTGATTTCAACAAAACCAAGAATACAAAATTAAAGAAAAAATACAAATAAATGTAGGAAAACCAAGATAACTGGTGCTATGTGGATGGGATGTACATGGAAATTTGGCAAGCTAGGGTGATAAGTGTTATGTTAGACCAAATGACCAAGTCAAAATTTAGAGGAAATTGGGTAACCAAAAAGCCAAGGCTAATAAATGTCAAAAAACTTTAAAAAGTAAACCTGAAGTAAGAAAGGAAAACTCACCAAATCAAACCAAGGATACATGTCAAAAAGGATGGTAATCAAACATCAATTTGAAAGTAGTAACATTCCTTACTTAAACAAAGATGGGCAAGAAAAAAAATGGTAAAACAACATTGATGAGGGAGAAATAATAATCCTTACTCAATCATCAATGGAAAAGGGTGCATAAAAGGGAAAACAACATTGGTGAGTAAGAAGTAGCAAATAAAACTCACTCAACAAAGAAAAAATATGCATGAAAGTAGAAATAGACTCAAGTGTCCATAAAAAAGGTGGTATAGAAATGAAAAATGGTACAAGATAAAGCAAATCAAGTCTAGACATGTAGAGTCATGGTTTAAAGAAAGTAATCTTAGTTACCAAAGCATGTTTTTTTGTTCTAAGGATAGATAAAACTAAAAAAAAGGAGTGTTATCATGTTTTTAAGATGTGAAGAATATGGATTTATAGAAGACGGAAAATAGATTTTTAATCATAATTTACAAGTCAAGGGGGAAATGAAATGGTTGAAAGGGAGAATGAAGGAAAAACTAAGGTAGAAGAAATCTTTATCAAAATTAAGACACTCATATTAGGTTTGTCAAAACAAGAGGACTATCAAAATTAATGACTCTAAAAAATTTCTCTTAGACACACAATTCTTATGTCAACAAATGAATTATGTAGATCATCCCTTGAAGGTTGTATGCATGAAATTTAAAATGGACCTACATTTCCACAATGTGTTCCCTATTCCTCAGGTTCCCTTACAGAGTCATCAGTCTAATTCAAATATTGGGTACTAGGATGAGAAATTAGGTATCATGATAGAGTTTTTTAATTCTCCTATTCTAATATATTATCCTCACACACCCCAATGGATCTTAACTCTGTTATGAGGCCAACTATGGAGTTTGAGCTTCAATTGGAGCTAAGCTATGTGCTTATAATCACATCTTTGGGTGTGATTTTTAATTTTGAGATTTGAATGTTGCCTTTTGTATATCATTACCTTTTATTTCAAATGATTTGGATTTTAAGTTTCTTGATGGATTTTTTCTATTCCTCTTCCATACAATTTTAGAAAACTAAACATGGGTGCTAAAGATGACTTTAATTTGAATAATTGCGACTTAGTAGATAATAAAAAAACTCAGAGGGCATGGTGTCTAAGATTCTCATAAATCCAAGTGAAATAAATGTGTTATTTTTACTTTGACCTTATTTTATCCAATGTGGATTGAAAGAAAAGGAAATCAAGAGGAATGAAACATGAAACAATTTAAATTACTTCAAATCACATAAAATGTGACAAATAGTGAAATAGGGATACAATGATAATAATTTGTGATTCCTTATCATAAGAGTGAGGTGAATGTATAAAAAAATACTAACATATATTATTTTTCAAATTTTATATATCAAAAGAAGTAAGATCTAAAGCTGGGAACAAAGATCAAGAACTTGTAACCATTGCTAAACACATTATATAAAAGGAATGAAAAATATGGTGATTTTATGAGGAAGGCTAGGTCTTATCCATGGTTTTAAATTGTAACTCATAAAATAAAAACCCTTGAGGGTGCTAAAAAGTATTGTAAAAATAAATGGGATAAGAAAAAAATAGTATTTGTGAGGAAGGATAGTTTCTATCCATGGTATTACACTACAACTCACAAAAGAGAAACCTAAGGGGTATTAAAAATGTGTAAAAATTATTGAAACAAAAAGGATAAAAATATATCATGAGGAATAATAGGTCCTATCCATTATTTTACAATTCCTAAGGGGTGTTAAAAATGTGTAAAAAATATTGAAACAAAAAGGATAACAATATATCATGAGGAAGACTAGATCCTATCCGCTATTTTACAATGCAACTCATGAGAAAAAGGGAAACCAAAAGACCAAAAATGAAGGACTTGTTGATGAACCTACATGTATCAATAGGTTCATATAGTGTTTAAGAAACACTTCTCATTTTTGGATTTAAAGAATCCATTGCATGAGTTTTTTGTTGTGATCTTTCTAAGATATGTGGTGGAGTAGTGGCCAAGCTAAATGATTGTTTCAAAAAATGAACATGAAAATGGTTTTTGGGAGAAACCATGGTCCTAAAACTTTATGAAAATTAAAGCAATATAAATTTAATCTAATGAATTATTCCCAAAACCTAAATTCAAGAATATTTATAATGACAAGTTAAACTATATTAATCTAGTAAAAAAAAAGCAAAAGGGAGGGTAAGGTAGAACGAATGTGTTTCTAATCTTTAATATAGATATTATGAAAAAGCTTAAATTTCATCAAGACATGCAATAAACCAATATATAAAATGAAATTGTATAGGCATAGATCCTACTGTATATTAAGGAAATGTCTAAGGAAGGGTAATGTAAATAAGAAATTAGGGTCACTTTAAAGGTTTAATTACATAGGAAAATAGCTTTTGCACATCTTCAAGAAAATCAAAAGAGCACAAAATGAACCTAAGATCTTTCAATCAAGATATCATAAGAACAAATTGATAACTCTACATTAACATATGTGCATCCAAAATACATAAAAAATAATTCAAATTTGAATTTCAAACTAGATAACCAAAGAAGCAACCATGATAGAAAACACATAAATAAATATTGGATAAAATTTGTATAATTCCTTTCTTATACTACTTGATCCAAGTTTACAAAGTAATTTTGACTCTAAGAACTCCCCCCTTTCATAATGGACAATAACCCTTTATAAAGACAATTCATGAGGTATGATGATCATTCCCTATAAAAATGAAATTGGACACGTGTAATAGACAAGTATCCCTTTACCTATTCTAATATAACTCATGAACCTATTTAACTATGAATAACCTAACATAATTGTGTGTTACATGTTGCCCATGAATTTACAGAATAAAATATTCCTTTGAAAGAATTTAAAAGGTCTTTAACTAAAAATAATATACCATGCCAACTTAATTGACCTTTGAGATACCTATATAACTATATCCTTCTCTTTTTATATTGTAAAATATTCATTTTCATATTAAGTCTAAGACACATGTGTTCACAATTATTATCTTCACTGGTTTGAGAATACAACATGTCATGTCAATATGGCAATGCCATGTCATTTTGTCCATTTGATCCTAAAATGTGACCATTGCCCCTATGATAGATGTTAACAGATCATTAGGTTTGTATGTTTGAAAATTCCTCTTGGGACTTGCACCATTATATCCTCATCTATATGATGGAATTTGAGCATGCCACTTGGTAGCTCTATGGGCTCTATAAGTACCTTACAATCAAACATCATAGTTTGAATACCTTTATTACACATGGTGTATTTTCACTTATTCTAGGACCTTTTAAAATTATTCATTTATGTTGCACCATTTATCCTAATTACATGGATCAACACTATTTTAGGTGACAATCAGGTGATGGTTTAGGTGATGGTTCTACCCCAATTAGTGGTAGAACTTCTAGGAGCCATAAAATTTTCACCATAGCTTTGTTTGACTCCCCATTTAAAATATTAGAAAGATAAGAATGAGAGGAACACTATGAGATGTCATATATCTCCTTTTGTTTTCTTATGAACCTTGAAAACCAAATGTAAGTACCCCAAATTTCAATTTTAGTAGTGCAATCTAAAAATAGTAATTCCTTGAATTCTATATTGTTGTAAATCATGAAAGTTGAATGAATTAATCTCCCTCAATATTGGTGACCTTACACATTCTCCTCCTACCTTTAAAATGCATATAAATGAATATGTAACCTAAAATAGGAATTTAGACATCTCTTCTCAGAGATAGGGATATGTTTGGGTCTACAAATTTGATCAATAAGATATCTCTTCTCAGAGATAGAATTGTTACAATTGTGTTGTTCTTATTTCTTGAATGATATTTCAACCAAAGCTTCTATGTTTTATATTAGTGGTATAATATTATTTTGTCTTGAGAGTGTATAATCCCAAGGATGAGGTTACGCTACAAGAATCTTTGGTGGAAAACAATAGAGCTTCCAAAATATCCACCTATTCACTTCAAATGACCTCAATGGTGGATAACACCGAGAAATATAATCCTTTCAACGAAATGGTGAATGAATCCATCTAATAGTAGCAAGTGTAGATGCTACAATAAATCACCCAAATTGTCCAATAAATTTTGATGGAAAATTTTAGCTCCTCATATGCACCTTTACATCCTTTTAGTTTCTTAACACCCTTCAAGGTTTAGGTGAATTTTTATATCCATACATTTTAAGGTAAAATCAATATTGATGTAGTATAAAATTGTTTAGATCTATTATCTGCCTATTTTTGTATAAATAAATTCATCGATAAAGATAAGATCACTTTTGCTCTTTTGATAGCATCATTTCTTGTCAAAAATTGGTGGGAAGTGTACAAGAAGAGATAAGTATGGATGATATTGGCTTTGAGGTGGAACCTACTTGGGATGATTTCATAGAAGCTCTAAAGGAAGAATACTACCCCATTGGAGCATATGATGATCTGTATATAGAGTGGTAACAACTTCACCAAGGTAAGGAATAATCTATTAAAGATTACACTGACATTTTCCATTCTCTATCTATGAGATTGGGCATATAGGAAAGTGAGAAACGTAAGGTTCTCTAATATCATGGTAGACTACAATGGTATATATGGGGGGAAATGGAACTCTTCATTCTGAAAACCCTTGGTTAGGCATACAAGTTTATGGTGAAGATTGAGTAGAATCATGGAAGAATGAATACAAAAAGTTAGCCTACAAAATGGAAAATCTATGAAGAATGTCAAACATGAGGACAAAATTGAAATAAAAATGAAGGGAAGACTAGGAAATGGTGTGATTATCACAAATTTGGAACACACTCCAAAGAAGAATGTCGAGCCATCAAGTCCTTACTTTTTGAGTCATAATCCTCAACATCTACTTCTCTACCTCATACACACCCTAAAATCAAAGAGGATGAAGAATATATTATAGATGTTGATCCCAATTCCATCATTGTTTCATCATGGATCCATGAGGAGAGGCTAGATGATAAGGAAGTGTTGTTTTAGTCTAAGTTATGGGTGAAAAGTAAGCTTCTGCATTTCATTATTGAGAGTGGGAGTCACAAAAATTTAATCTCTACTAATATTGTGAAAAGCCTACATTTATCCATAAATCCTCAACCAAATCCATATATTATTGAATGGTTGAGTCTAGGGAGAAAACTCTATGTCACCCACCAATGTCTTCTCTCATATGCAATAAAATCTTTCCAAGATGAGGTCTTGTGTGATATGGTCAATCTAGATGTTTATGATGTACTCTTTGGTCAGCTATTCATGTATTATTGAAATGAAATATATGAATCAAAAACTCAAAGGATCACCCTCACTCTTGGAACATGGTGATATAGGGTACCAAAGGTACCACCTTCTACATCTATCTCCCTAATAAGTTTCAAAAAATTCATTCTCATAGTGGTCAAGCCATAGGAATCTAAATGGGATGATGTTGTAGCCATGAATACACAAAAAAAAAATAGAAGCAAATAGATATGAAGCTAAAGAAGTTCATAGCCTTCTATCCATAGACTGATGGTTAGATAGAAATTATGAACAATCAGGCCCTACATAGCTCCACAAAGCACAATCCATTTCAAGTATGCATCAGGAATCAAATCAAAATACAAACACAACATTTGATGACAAATCTTGATGTAATGGGGGCCATTGCTTCTCAAAGAGGGAGGAATGATCTAAGTAATATTTTAGGTGATGGTTCTATCCCAATTGGTGGCAAAACTTTTGAGAGCCATAAATTTTACACCATAACTCCATTTGGCTCCCCATTTGAATTATTGGAAATCTAAGAATGAGGGGTGCACCATGAGATGGCATAGAGCTCTGATCAGTGGGTTTTGACCCTTGAAAAATAAATAGAAGTGCCCTGAATTTGAATTTTAATAGTACAATCTAAAAATAGTAATTCCTCAAATTTTGTATTGTTGTAAATTGTGAAAGTCAAACCAATAAATTTTTGTAGAGATTGGTGACCTTCCACATTATCCTCCTACCTTCAAAATATGTATAAATGAAGATGTAACTCAAAATGGAAATTAGATATCTCTTCTCATAGATAGACATATGTTTGGGTCTAAAAATTTAATAAATAAAAGATCTCTTCTCAGAGATAGCATTATTATAATTGTGTTATTCTTGTTTCTTGCATTATCTTTCAACTAAAGCTTCTGAGTTTTGGATCAGTGGTATCAAAGTAGTTTGTTTTGAGAGTGTATGATCCTAAGGATGATGTTAGGATAAAATAATCTTGGGTGGAAAACAATATATATTCCAAACTATCAACCTAATCACTTCAAATGACCTCAAATGGCAGACAACACCAAGACATCCAATCCTTTCAAAAGAATGGTGAATGAAGCCCTCCAACAGTAGCAAGTGTAGATGCTAAAATAATTCACCCAAATTCTCCAACAAATCTTGATGAGAAATTTTGGCTCCTCATCTACACCACCACATCCTTTTAGTTCCCTAACACCCTTTAAGGTTTAGGTGAATTTTGATATCCCTAAATTTAAAGACAAAATCAATGCTAATGCAATAAAAAATTGTTTGAATCAATTGTCTTCCTATTTTTCTATAAATAAATTCACTGATAAAGAGAAGATCACTTTTTCTATTTTGAAAGCATCATTGATTATCAAAAATTAGTGGGAAGTGTACAAGAAGAGATTTAATATGGATGATATTGGCCTTAAGGTAGAACCTACATGGGATGATTTCATAGAAGCTGTAAAGGAAGAATACTACCCCATTGAAGCATATGATGATCTATATATAGCATGGAAACAAATTTTCTAAGGTAAGGAATAATTTTTTCAAGACTACACTAACATTTTTCATTCTCTATTTATGAGATTTGGCATTTAGGAAAGTGATAAATATAAGGTTCTCAAATATTGTTGTCAAATATAATGGTATATATGGGGGGAGATGAAACTCTTCAATCTGGAAACCCTTGGTGAGGTGTACAAGTTCATATTGAACATTTAGTAGAAGCATGGAAGAATGAATACAAAAAGTCAGCCTACAAAATGGAAAAGTGATAAATAAGGTCAAACATGAGGCCAAAATTGGAAGCAAAATGAAGGTAAGACTAGGAAATGGTGTGATTACCAAAAATCTAGAACACCCTCAAAAGAAGAATGTTAAGCCATCAAGTCCCTAATTTTTGAGTCACAATCCTCAACATCTATTGATCTACCTCATACACACCTTAAAATCAAAGAGGATGAAGAAGAGATTGTAGATATTGAGCTTGATGCTATCATTGTTTCATCAAGGACCTATGAGGAGAGCCTAGACAATAAGGAAAGGTTGTTTCAGTCTAAGTTATGGGTGAAAGGTAAGCTTATGCATTTCATTCTTTATAGTGGGAGTCAAAAAAATTTAATCTCTACTAATGTTGTGAAAATACTAAATTTTTCCATGAAGCCTCACCCAAATCCATATAGTATTGGATGGTTGATTCCAGGGAGAAACATGTATGTCACCCATCAATGTCTTCTCTCATATGCAATAAAACATTTCTAAGATGAGGTCTTATGTGATGTGGTCAATCTAGATATTTGTGATGTACTCCTTGATCAGACATTCATGTATGATCGACATGGAATCTATGAATCAAGAACTCAAAGGATCACCCTCACTCTTGAAACATGGCACTATAGGCTACCAGAAGTAGCACCTTCTACATCTATCTTCCTAATTTATGCCAAGAAATTCATTCACATGGTGGTCAAGACATAGGAATCCAAAAGGGCCAATGTTGTAGCCTTGAATACATAAACAACATAAGAAAATATGTATCAAGTTGAAGAAGTTCATGGACTTCCATCCATATACTGATGGTCAAATAGAAATTTTGAATAATCAGGTCCTATATAGCTCCACAAAGCATAACCAATTCTAAGTCTGCATCGAGAATCAAATCAAAATACAGCTACCACACTTGATGAAAAATATTGATGCAATGGGGAACATTACTTCTCAAGGAGGGATGAATGATTTGAGCAATATTTTAGGTGATGGTTCTACCACAATTGCTGGTAGAACTTTTGGGAGCCATAACTTTTACACCATAGCTCTATTTGACTCCTCGTTTGAATAGTTGGAAAGCTAAGAATGAGGGAAACACCATAAGATGGAATATAGCTATGAATTTTTGTTTTGACCACTTAAAACCAAATTTAAGTCCCCCAAAATTTATTTTTAGTAGTGTAGTCTAAAAATAGTAAGTTTCTACAAATAATAATTCCTCAGATTCTATATTGTTGTAAATCATGAAAGTTGAACCAATTAATCTCCCTTGAGATTTGTGACCTTCCACATTCTCCTCCTACCTTCAAAATGTGTATAAATGAAGATGTAACATGAAATGGAAATCATACATCTTTCTCTAAGATAGGGATATGTTTGGGTCTATCAATTTGATCAATAAAACATCTCTTCTTAGAGATAACATTATTATAATTGTGTTGTCCTTATTTCTTGAATTATCTTTCAACTAAAGCTTATGAGTTTTGGATTAGTGGTATCAGATCAGTTTCTCTTGAGAGTATATGATCTTGAGGATGAGTTCAAGCTATAAGAATCTTGGGTGGAAAATAACAGAGCTTCCAAACTATCCACCTATTCACTTCAAATGACCTCAAATGGTAGACAACATTGAGACATCTAATCCTTTAAAGGAAATGGTGAATGAAGCCCTCCAATAGTAGCAAGCATAGATGTGACAATAATTCACTCAAATTATCCAACAAATCTTGATGGGAAATTCTTGCTCCTCATCTACACCCCCACATCCTTTCAGTGCCCTAACACCCTTCAAGGTTCAACTAAATTTTAATATCCCTACATTTGAAGACAAAATCAATGTTGATGTAGTAGAAAATTGGTTGCATCAATTATATTCCTATTTTTATTTAAATAAATTAATCGCTAAAGAGAAGATCACTTTTTCTCTTTTAAAAGCATCATTTCCTATCAAAAATTGGTGGGAAGTGTATAAGAAGAGATTTAGTATGGATGATATTGACCTTGAGGTGAAACCTACCTACGATGATTTCATGGAAGCTATAAAGGAAGAATACTACCCCATTGGAGCATATGATGATTTGTATATAGAATGTCAATAATTTTCCCAAGGAATATAATGTTCAAGATTACACTGACATTTTTTATTCTCCATCTATGAGATTGGGCATCCAAGAAACTGAGAAACATAAGGTTCTCAAATATCATGGTGGATTACAATGGTATATATGGGGGGAGATGGAACTCTTTAATATGGAAAACCTAAATGAGGTGTACAAGTTTTTAGTGAAGATTGAGTAAAATCATAGAAGAATGAATACAAAAAATTAGCCTACAAAATAGAAAAGTGATAAAGAAGGTCAAACACAAAGCCAAAAATGGAAGGAAAATGAAGGGAAGACTAGGAAATGGTGTGATTACCACAAATCTAGAATGCACTCCAAGGAATAATGTTGTTCCATCATGTCCCTACTTTCTAAGTCATAATCCTCAGCATCTACTACTCTACCTCATACACACCCTATAGTCAAAGGGATGAAGAAGAGATTGTAGATGCTGAGCTTGATACCATCATTTCCTCATCATGGACCCATGAGGAGAGGCTACATGAGAAGGAATGGTTGTCTCTCTCTAAGTTATGTGTGAAAGGTAAGTGTCCACATTTCATTATTGATAATGGGAGTCAAAATAATTTAATCTCTAATAATGTTGTGAAAATCCTAAATTTATCCATGAATCCTCACCAAAAGCCATATAGTATTGTATGGTTGAGTCTAGGGAGAAACATCCATGTCATCCACCAATGTATTCTCTCATATGCAATAAAACCTTTCCAAAATAAGGTCTTATGTGATGTAGTTAATCTATATGTTTATTATGTACTCTTTAGTTATCCATTCATGTATGATTGACATGTCATCTATGAATCAAGAACTAAAAATATTACCCTCACTCTTGGAACATGATGCTATAGGGTACCAGAGGTACCCCCTTCTACATCTATGTCCCTTGTTAGTGCCAAGAAATTCATTATCATGGTGGTCAAGCCACATGAATCTAAAAGGGCCGATGTTGTAGCCTTGACTACATAAATAACAAAACATAATAAAATAGATATCAAGCTAAAGAATTCCATGGCCTTCCATCCATAGACTGTTGGTCAGATAGAAATGGTGAACAATTAGACCCTGCACAGCTCCACAAATCACAATCCATTCCAAGTATGCATTAGGAATAAAATATAAATACAACTACCACACTTGATGACAAATATTGATGTAATGGGGGACATTACTTCTTAAGGAGGGAGGAATGATCTGAGCAATATTTCAGGGGATAATTCAGGTGATGGTTCTACCCCAATAGGTGTTAAAAATTTTGGGAGTCATAAATTTTGTACCATAGCTCCATTTGACTCTTTGTTTGAACCATTAGAAAGATAATAATGAGGGGAACACTGTGAGATGGCACAAATATTTTCTTAGTGGATTTTTAACCTTGAAAACCAAATGGAAGTTCCAAAAATTTTAGTTATAGTAGTGTAGTCTTAAAATAGTATGTTTCTAAAAATAGTAATTCTTCAAATTTTGTATTGTTGTAAATCATGGAAGTTAAACCAATTAATATCCCTCAAGATTGGTGACCTTACACATTCTCCTCCTACCTTCAAAATGTGTATAAATGAAGATGTAACATGAAATGGAAATCTAAAATCTCTTCTTAGAGATAGGCATATGTTTGGGTCTAAAAATTTAATCAATAAAACATCTCTTCTTAGAGATAACATTATTAAAATTATGTTGTTATTATTTATTGAACTATCTTTCAACCAAAGCTTCTGAGTTTTAGATCACACTTATTCTAGGACTTTTGAAAATTATTCATTGATGTTGAACTATTTATCCTAATTACATGGATCAACACTATTCACTAATCTCCATGTACTAGGTTCTGCCTTCACACTATTGGATATTTGCTTAAATTTTCCCATGATGGTGACACTTATCACTACCATGTTAAATTTTTATTTTTTTCAAATTCTTTGTTACTTTGATATTTATCATGCACTATTAGATATTCAATGTGTAACCTAACATGGACCATAGATCTTGTTGCCTGACTTTATTGACTATTGATTTACTTGTGAGCTTGACATCTATCACTTCTAGGTTGACTCCTTGATCCATGATGTTAGATATTTGATACATAAACAAACATGCAGCATCAATCTTCCTTTATATCCTTTTTGAATTTAGACCTTTGTCATAGGTTTTTGATCTATTTTGAACCCTTAAGCTCTCTTCACCTATAACCCTTTTGTTCAATCTTATGGGCATAAAAGCTTAGTTAATACTTGGGAAATATATAAAGCCTTAGCATAAAGTTTTATTGTATTAAAAAATAAAATTTAAAACTTAGTAAAACTTTTAAGCTAATTTTAGAATATAATAAAAGAGCCCCTATGAACCATAAGACATGAAGGACTTAACATAAATTTTTAGATTAAGGTCTTAGTGGTATTTACTAAATACAACTAGGACCTAGGCTAAAACATAAACTAAGATTAAAATATAAAGTGCTTCCCATGTGAAATTGGTCACACTCAAATTTGAATTTGATTCAAAAGAACTTGAGCTAGGGTAATTATAATGATGGTTTTAATATGAACAAACACTAATTTAACTTATTTTTCAATAGACCATAGTTGTTTCTATAAGATTTTCACTTTCACATTCAAAGAGAGAATAAGAAACTAGAAGAAATGGTCTAGGCTTGTATGTACCTGGATGAAGTCTGCACACCATAATCCAAATGTTGTGAGAACTCCTCTTTGGTTGTGGAGGATGACACCTAAAAAAGAAAGAGACTAAAACATGAAAAGGCGTTAGATGAGGAGATGGTGGGCTGCCAAGCGAAAGCTTGATCCCAGAAGTACAATGACTTCCTTAAGGGATGTCAACCCACTGATTGATAAAAATAATGTCTGATAAAAATTAGAATGATAAAAGACTAAAATGATTAAAGACTAAAAAGGAAATGGAAGCAAATGCTTACCTAAATGTTGATGTCAGCCTGGTGACAGTCGATGACATCGGTTATTCTGCCAACATCAGTTGTCAAGGTCTATCGATGTCGGTTAGTATGCTGACATTGGTGGGGGCAGTGGTCTCTGCGGCTGGCGTCGATCAGGGTAGTAGTCTTTAGATGAGGTCTAGTTGAGTTTTTGGTCTGTGGATGGGTTTGAAATGGAGTTTGGGCCTTGTTAATGGTCTGTGCAAGGGTTTGGGTAGAGTTGCAGGGACAATGGACAGAGTGTATGGTCTGAAAAGGGGCTAAACAAAAGACAGAGGTAATAAGGAGATGGGGAAATAAGGATTCAGGTCTGGTCTGGTGATAGTATGGCTTAGAAGCAATAAACATAAAATTGATTACAGAGACATTCTAAGCTATGGAAAATGACATAACAGAAGAGTATGTACCTCTTGCCTACTGAAGAAGAAGTGTAGGAGGTCAGGCTACTGATATACCTATTGTTGATGTAGAAGACTGTTGCAAGGTGGGGCTTCTAATACCTGTTGTGATTGCTGGTGTAGAAGCTTTTTGTGTGTACCTGAGAGAGAGAGCGAGAGGTTTGATGGAAAGATTAGATGATTGATTGATCAGATTGCAAGATTCAAGAGTCAGATGAAGAGCAGGGACCAAGGGAGGATAACAGACACAAAAAACCATTATGAAGGAAACTGACGCCGGTAATACCACTGACGTCAGTCAATAGTTGACCAATGTCGGTGACTAAAAGGCAAGAAAAAGGCTAAAAATAGCCTTTCATCTATTTTCCCAACTGCCAGGTTTAAGTGGTGGGGTAAAAAATGGTCGAGAGGGGTTAAATGGGTACGAGGATGAGGAATAGGTCATAAATGGGTCATGGGGGATGAAGGGAATCCAAAGAAGGGCATCCTAGGGTGGTGAAGTGGCAAGGGAGAGAGAATTATTAACTTAAAATAAGATAATTATTTCAAATTAATAATACATAGGTTAGGAGTGGTTAAGAGGACTAAGGGGGAGAGAAGGGGAGGATGACCAAGGGAGTAGACACGATTTTCGTGTCTACATTTGCCCCTTTTTGTCTTGTTGGTTGTTCTTGACGAACTGCAAGACAAAAATAGGAGTTGATTACCCTATGTATGAGATGAGGTTGATTTCATCTTGTTGGTTGTTTAAATGAACTACAAGACAAAAACAAGAGGGTGATTGCCCCGATTATGGATGAGGTATTCCCCCTCAAAGCAGGAGTCGAGGAAAGGGAACCTGGAATCAAGTGCTAATTTAACAGAAAGTGGATGAAAAATGGTGAGTGTGAACACTGCAATAGTTGTAATTACACGTATACCACTTCATGAGATGGTCAGGTCAAAGTGTCACAGGTCAAGGGTCGAGGAGTGCCAAAATTGAAGTAACTGGGCCCCAGCATTAGTCGTAGCTGATCGGGTTATTCAATCTAAGCTGAAGCTCCAATGGTCATCGTGTTCTAGGTATCCCAGGCTCAGGAAGTGCTCCTAGAAAACATGAAAATGTCACAAGTAATGGGGATCAACCGGCTTGCGATCCTATACTTGTGAAGGTCATAAATAATCTATGCACAATTTTGCTAACCATTCATGTGGTAGCATACATGCAAAAACAACCAAGGCAAAGTCATCTTGGAAGTGGTCAGGGTTAGAGGAGATAGGCATGATATCCAAAGTTGTTGGTCGAGGTGGATGGATGGATGAAAGAATGTGGCTGAGCTAACCTTAGAAGACGCTATGTCAACTGAGTGCTACCTATATAGCCCCTATCTTAAGGGCCTCAGGCCAATGTAGTTCTCTCGAAAAGGGAGGAAGAGGGTCAAAGGTATGGATTGGTCTTGGTTGAGGTCAAGTCATGGGCAAAGGTCAAAGGAGAGAATGGTTTGTCCATCAAGGAGATGAATAAATGAGGGTGGTCGAGCTAACCCCAGAGGACGTCATGTCATCTGAGTGCTGCCTACATAGCCCCAGTCTTAGGGCCTTAGACCAATGTAGTTTAGAAGAAGAGACAAAATGAGTGATGATTGGTGTGGTCAGGTGTTGAAATGATGAGGGTAAGATGATGTTACAGCCTTTTCCATATTGTGTGATGGTGTATTCTATAACATTGGTCGAGTGGTCTTTCATCCCTAGAAATTTTCCATATTCATGATGGATGTATGCTAAAAATGAATTGAGGTCTATTTATGCTTCAGCAAGTATTGGTTTATGCTTAACATAAATTGAGTCGGGTCGATAGTTTCCATGTGTATTGTTGTCCATAGAAACTATGTGAAATAGACTAGGTCATGTCGGTGGTCTAAAAATGTTTGGGTTGGTGACCAAAGTGTAAAAAAGAGTGAAAGGCATATTGCTCTTTCATTGACAAGGACCAAAATGATGGCATGGATAGGGGTTGTTAGAACAAAAGCCCCGTTCATGCATTACATCGTTGACCAGTGATTGTGTTTGGAGAAGCAATCAAATCACTTGACGCTAAGTGAGCTCAAAATCCCTTGAGTATGTAGGGGTGATAGGTTTGATATGATATGTAAGGAAGGGGGAACCCTTTCTGGTAGGAACAACTTTTCCCCTTTTATAGGTGACCCCGAGAACGACTATAGACAAGTCCATGACTCTAAAGTTTTGTCAGTCAAAATTTTTTTTTTTGATGCAGACTAATCAATGTGGGAAGTCTGCATAGAGATGTTGTCTTGCTTTGTGGTCATGTCATGAAGCTAATCGATGCAGGAAGCTTCAAAGATAATGCTGTGTATGTAGCAAAATTTATGCATAGCCATCCTTCGAGGGAGTGGTCTATATTCTGCTTTATATGTTTTTGATATGACTTTGGCCTAACTATCCTTCAAGGGAGTAGTCTAGTAAATATAGCAATGATGATGTAGCTATCCTTTGAGGGAGCATTTGCATTTATAGTTTTATGACCTTGGAATATGTATCCCATTTTTATATACATTTTTTTTTCTTTTTTTTTGATTTTTTTGTTGACTGGACTTTTGGTCATGGACATGACTATAGAAGTTTAGAGGGTTTCCCTTTTATTAAGACAAAGTATGCATGCTTGACAAAAGGGTTGACTAATGTTTGTAGAGTTGAGGGTGAAAAGAAATAGGAATGACAATGATGAGGAGTGCTCAAGGGATCGAGCTCAAGTTAAATGTGAAGTGAATAATTACTTGACTAATAGTAGACTAGTCAAAGATGCAAGGCATAAAGGGGCTCAAGTTCTGACAAAGTCCTTACCCATGATTGTGTTATGATGCAAGGTCTGAATCAATTAGGAACAAACTTGCCCCATTTGCTTCTTTCCAAATTGGTCACCTATTGGTAGATGATGAAAAAGTTGGTTGATATTTGGTTGAGGTTGGTTGATATTTGGTCAATGTTTGGTTGAAGTCGATGTTTGGTTGAAGCTTGGTCGAGACTTGGTTGAGGCTTGGTTGATATGATTAAAAGGTTGGTTGATGTTTGGTCGATGTCTGGTCAAATGTTTGGTTAATGGTAAGTCGAATGTTTGGTCAATGGTCAGATCGATGCTTGTTTGGTTGAGGCATAGTCGAGGTTTAAGATTAAAAGAGTGATTGATATTTGGTCGAGACTGGGTTGAAAGGTTGGTCGAGGCTTGGATGAATGTTGAAATCCCCCAGTAGCTAGGGAGAGTGTTTGATAGATTGGTCAAGGTCGATTGAGGCTTGGTGGTTAGATTGACTGTGTTGATGTCGAATAAAGGGGTTAAAGGTGGCAAAGGGACCATAGTCAAGCGTGGAGATCCCAATTTAGGTGATGAGGTTTGAGAAGCATGGGTTGGTGTTGATGATTTGTTAAAGGGGTGGTGAAGAGGATCCTTGATGAGAAGGGTATCCTTTCTCCGTTGTTGATGAATGACAGCTTTAAGAGCATAGCAGTGCTTAGTGTCATGTCCCAGAGTGTGATGATAATGGAAAAATTTAGAGTTATCAAACCAAGATGGTCTTGATCTGAGAGTTGATGAGTGGGGCAGTGAGGAGGTTAAAGGTTTGTTGATAGTATGGTTGAGAAGAAAGTTGTATTTCTCTAAGCATTGGCGAATGACAACCTTGAGGGCACAACAATGCTCAGTGTCGTGCCCAGGTGTGTGATGATATGCACAAATCTGAGTGTCGTCGAACCAAGGTAGTTTTGGTTTGAGGGATTGATATGGTTTAAGAGGTGGGAGCTTGATGCGAGAAGACTACAATAATTTCTGTAATAGCAAGGCATAAGAACCTACTAATGGGTCTGGATGTTTTGTTGCAGTGGGGGTTGATGACTTTGGTTTGAGAGGCGTAAGAGGCGTTGGTCGTACCATCGTTTTCGTGGGTGGTATAACCACACATGGAGATGGCACTGTTGTGGTGATAGGTGTTCAATGTTTTGGAATAAATATATGTCTGATGGGTTGAGGGGACAATGGATGCGACTTGCCCCTATGAAGTATGGGAGTAGGAAGTACTCCTATTAAAGTAGATGGATGCGGGCCCAAAATTGAAGGTAATGATGAAGGTGGGGGAGGAGTCCTCTGGTGTGGTTTAGTGGCCTTGTTTGGTTTGGGTTGAGGGCCACCATTGTGTGAGGTGAGGTTAGATGTGGGTTTGAGTTTAGATATGGATGGAGGTGAGTGAGATGTAGCAATCTTAGGCAAAAGACAAGAGGAAACTGTGACGAGGTCTTCCTCGATCGAAATGGATGAAGAGACTGGTTCTTCTCTTGGTGGAGAAGAAATAGGAGAGTGTGGCTCTATAGTTGGATAGAGCGTAGGAATGGTCATGGTCTCAATGTGTGGTCTAGGCGTGGGGAATGTATGATCCCCCATTGATGACAAGAAGGATGAGGGTGAGGCAGCCAGTGTGGGTGCCATCAAAGTATCCTCTAATATGAGAGAGGTCGATGGAGGACTAATAGGAGAAGAAAGTTCTTCATCCTATGGAGGAGGAATAGGGGAAGAAGGGTCTTCCACTTGTGAAGGAGGTTGGTCAGGGACAAGAGGCGAGACCGTGTTGACCATGTGTATGTCGTGCTCTTGGGAGCCACTGGTCACGGTTCGGACATTATTTTGGGTAGGAGGATGGTTAGGAAAGGGTTGTTTGAATATGTCAAGGTGTTGGTTGGGTGGGGCGTTTGGGTTGTCCAAGATGAGATCACCCCTGTCTAGCATGTCTTGGATGATGTTTTTGAAGGTTCGGCAATTGTCCGTGTCATGGCCGTGGACACGATGATAATGACAAAAGTCAGCCTCCCTATACCATGTAGGGAGAGATTTTGAAGGGTCGAATTGAGGTGGTTGGATTGGAGGGAGATTGAAAACCCCCTGCTTGACGATTTTTTCCAAAATGAAAGCATATGATTCTCCAAGTGGAGTGTATGAACATTAGATGTACCGTTGTTGGAATTGTTTGGTGATGCTTGGAGAGGTAGAAGGTTGAGATTGGTTAGTTGTTGTCAAGGATGGTGATCTACTGAACATAGTGTTGGCCACTCCTTTGGATTCAGAGTGGGAAGAAGAAGGTCTGGAAGAAGAAAGGTCATTGGTTCTTGCGTTAGTATTACGCAATTTGACCTTATCTTTTTTAATGGCATGGAGTTCAAGCTTTCAGGCCATGATGAAAGCTTCATCAAAAGTGTGGAATGTTTGAATCTATAAGGTAGAAGAGATGTGGCTAGCACATGCTCAAGAAAAGAGCTCGATGAGCTCAGGTTGAGGCAAGGAGAAGGAGAGCTAGTTGATCAAGCCTCTCTAATGGGTGACAAAATTGACTATTGATTCATCGTCAAATTGCCTGATGGAGTAAAGGTCTGTGGTTGAGACTTGTTTGGTGATGTTGATAGAAAAATAGTTGAGAAATAATTGGGTGAGTTGGGTAAATGAAAAGATAGAATGTTTGGTAAGAGAGCTATACCAGTCAAGAGCGGGGCCAAAAAGTGACATGGGGAACATGCGTAGAAGTAATGCATCATCATGGGATATGAGATAACAAGCATGTCTGAATGCTCGTAGGTGTTGTTGTGGGTCCTCCTTACTCTGAAAGTGAGTAAATTTAGGGAGTTCCCACTGGTTAGAATAAGGTCGGATGGGCACAGAAGGATGAATGGGTTCGTTGTAAACTTGCTCATATGAAAGAGCATTGCATGAACCAGAAATAGAGGTCTCAAGACTAGACATCTTGTCCATCATCATCTTGATGAGATCAGCTGACGGATTGGCAGGTGGGTCACCCCCTAGGTTGTAGGGTACCTGGAAGGTGGTCGAAGAGGTGTATGATGTACTTGGTTGCACTTGTGTAGGTGTAATATATGGGTAGTGCATCATAGGGATAGATGTTGTGGTCAAAGAGGCTTGTGCCATGAAGTTGGAGGACACAAGTTGACTAGATACTACCAGAGGTGGTTGAGTGGTGGCACTAGTAAAAGGATAGGTTCCCACTCCCATGTGTATAGGTGCAAGAGTGGGGGAGGTTGAGACAATTAAGTTCTGGTATGGTGTATAACTTGGTTGAATTGAGAGGGTAATGAAACCCTGATGGAGGTAGGTTCAAAAATAGATGGGGAGGCCAAACTTTGCGTATTGGCCATGGTCGAGTGACTAGTCGAGATAATAGGCTGAGTCATGATGGGTTGGGTAGCGGATGACGTCGATGTCATTACCACTACGATTGAAAAGTCCCACATGTGGTTTCTTGTGAGATAGTTTTGGAGGGCTTTGACATTGAGGTCCAAGAATCTTTCGAAGTCTTGGTCCCCTTCAGGGACAATGGGGGTCTGTGTTAGGGTCAGTCGAGTAGGAGTTCTTTCGGTCTCTGAGTGGAACTCCATTATAGGACTGGTTATGGATGGGGAAGTTGGAAGTGGTTGATGCCTTGCTTGGTCAAAAAGAGCCTTAGTTTGACTGTGTGTCAAAACCATTCAAGGAAAGAAGGGTCAAGTTTTAGAAACTATGTTTTTTTAGTTTCAAAAACTTAAAATGTGGTTTTGGCAGAAAAAGGGTTGGGTTTTAGGCTGCTATTTTGAAAAAAGGGACTGTGACAGTGACTGACATCGGTTGAAAAACTGATGTCGGTGATATCAAATGGCCGACGTCGGTCAGATAACCGATGCCAGAGAGGAAGGTTGCCGACGTCAGTGGTAAAACTGATGCCGGTGACTGTGGTTTTCAAAAACTTAGAAGATTTGAGAGTGTTTGAAAAAAAAGAAGAAGAACGTCCTCACTAGCTCAAACAAGTAGATAAGAATAGAAAAATAGATGGAGATAGGCAGACCCTAAGCCTTAAATCCTAAGAATCAACTTTTAGAATCCTATGGCTTATGCTTTAAAGTGATGTTTGGGAAGGTTGGCTTGAAGAATAGGTCCTAGAAGAGGTAGTCTATGGATGGTTTTAGGTTTTTTTAGGCACTCAAGAGTCTGGGTTAGGTTCCGTACATGGCCTGGTGCTAAGGAACAAGCTCCCCTCACTTCATGAGCCCAGTGATAAGCTGGTCTTGCTTAGCCAAAATATACTTTCCCTAAAGATTATCCTCCGCTAAAGAATGGAGTGGGCTTTCCCCTTGGTGATGAAATCCAAGTGAGATTGCCCGGGAGGGGTAAGGTATCTGCTAGGTGATGAAATCCCAGTCAGGCCTTGTCTTAGGTAAGTTTGATGTTTGATTTGTGCAAGTGATTCGGTTGTGTAACATAAGTGTGATTAATTCATGATGCGGTCTAATTACTAAATGTGGACTAAGTATGCAATCAAGAAGAAATGAAATGTAGTGTGTTTTAATCCCAAGTCAAAATGTTAATTCGTATGAAGACAAATGGAGAAAGGGTTGAAGAGTATGAATTTTGACTAGTCTATGATGCAAGAAAAGAAAGAAGAGTTATTTTTAATCCTGCTTATGATGTCTTTTGGAAGATAGAAGAAAGAGGTGAAAAGGAGAAACCTAATGCACCCTATATGAATAGAAAGAAAAGAACCCAAGGAAGACCCTAGGGTCCCACCGGGTGTGCCAAAATGTTTCTATACGATTTTTGCTTTCACATTCAAAGAGAGAATAAGAAACTAGAAGAAATGGTCTAAGGCTTGTATGTACTTGAATGAAGTCTGTGCACCGTAATCTAGACGTTGTGAGAACTCCTCTTTGGTTATGGAGGATGACACTTGAAAAAGATAGAGACTAAAACATGAAAAGGCGTTAGATGAGGAGATGGTGGGCTGCCAAGCAAAAGCTTGATCCCATAAGTACAATGACTTCCTTGAGGGATGTCAACCCACTGATTGATAAAAATAATGTTTGATAAAAAGTAGAATGATAAAAGACTGAAATGATTAAAGACTGAAAAGGAAATGGAAGCAAATGCTTACTTGAATGCTGTTGTCGGCCTGGTCACAGTCGCTGGCGTTGGTTATTCTATCGACGTCAATTGTCAAGGTCTGCTGACATCGGTTAGTATGCCGATGTCAGTGGGGGCAGTGGTCTCTACGGCCGGTGTCGATCGGGGAAGTGGTCTTTGGATGAGGTCTAGTCAAGTTTTTGGTTTGTGGACGGGTCTGAAATGGAGTTTGGGCCTTGTTAATGGTCTGTGCAAGGGTCTGGGCAGAGTTACAGGGACAATGGATAGAGTGTATGGTTTGAAAAGGGGCCAGTTAGAAGATAGAGGTAATAGGGAGATGGGGAAATAAGGATTCGGGTCTGGTCTAATGATAGTATGGCTTAGAAGCAATAAATAGAAAACTGATTACAGAGACATTCTAAGCTATGGAAAATGACATAACAGAAGATTACATACCTCTTGCCTACTGAATAAGAAGTGTAGGAGGTCAGGCTACTGATATACCTATTATTGCTGCAGAAGACTATTACAAGGTGGGGCTTCTGATACCTATTGTGATTGCTGGTGTAGAAGCCTGCTGTGTGTACCTGAGAGAGAGAGAGAGGTCTAACAAAAAGATTGGTTGATTGATTGATCAGATTGCAAGATTCAAGAGTCGGATGAAGATTAGGGGCTAAGGGAGGATAATGGACACAGAAAACTGTTATGAAGGAAACCAATGCTGGCAATACCACTGACGTCAGTCGATAGTTGATCGATGTCGGTGGCTGGAAGGCAGGAAAAAGGCTAAAAATAGCCTTTTGTCTATTTTCCCAACTGCCAGGTTTAAGTGGTGGGGTAAGAAATGGTCGAGAGGGGTTAATTGGGTGCGAGGATGAGGAATAGGTCATAAATTGGTAATGGGGGGATGAAGGGAATCCAAAGAAGGGCATCCTAGGGTGGTGAGGTGGCAAGGGAGAGAGAATTATTAATTTAAAATAAGATAATTATTTCAAATTAATAATACATAGGTTAGGAGTGGTTAAGAGGACCAAGGGGGAGAGAAGGGGAGGATGACCAAGGGAGTAGACATGATTTTGGTGTCTACAATAGGCTAGTGAAAGATCAAAGATGTCAAAGGTATAACATTATTGGTGATAAAGGCCTCATATCATTTAATGTCTTAAGGTGTTTTAATGTTCATAGTTAGGCTAAAGTGTGTTGATATTTATTTAATATTAACAAATAGATTTTTGGTTGTATAAAGTAAAAAGAGGGAGCATGAAGATGTCAAAGAGTCACACGATAAAGACAAAAGAGGGAAAGGATGTACTTTGTCATGATTGGTCACCTTGAGGAATTCAAAGAGTCACCAAGTGAAGATAAAAGAGGGAAGGATGCATTTTTCCATGAAGAGTCACCTTCAGGAATTCAAAAATTCACCAAGATAAAGACAAAAGGGGAAAGGATGCATTTACTCATGAAGGGTCACTATTTGACTTTTCAAATGAAAGGACTCCAAGGGTCATACAAGTTTGGTGGCATTTTCTATGTGGATTGAAGGGACATAAAGGGTAAATGCCAAAGGTCATTTGGAGATCTATAAAAGGAGGCTTAGGAATCCATTTGTAATATGTAAGAATGTGTATGGTTTGTAATTGTTTTATATAAGAAAAGAGGATAGAATAGAAAGAGATATAGTAGAGTTTTATTATTTTTTGAGAAATCAACATTGAGAGATGGTTGTGTTTTACACAAGAGGGGTTGGTGCTCCCACGGGTTGGTGCTCATAAATAGTTGTTATGTTGGTGCTCAGTAAAGGGGTTGGTGCTCCTGCAAGTTGGTGCTCATTCATATACTCATGATTGTTCTCTATGGTTTTTCCCACATTAGGTAATCTAGTGTCTTTGTCTCTTATGTGGTAAATGTTATTATTCTATTTTTATTTTATATCTTAAATGTATGATTAATTGGTTAAAGAAAAGAAATTAGATTAAGTAAAAGATTTAAAAGATATATGATATACTGATTTACCCCCCTCTCGTAGTATATCCCAAGATTAATAATTGGTATCAGAGTAAGTTCTTTTGGAAAGAGTTTAACATCTTGAAGATAGATTAGGGAAAGCACGATGGCTGGATCACATGAAGGATTTTATAAAAATAAGGCACCTTTGTATGATGAAATAGTTATTCCTTTTAGAGTTTAAGGATGAGGACTTACTTGATAGCCCTTGGATTCAACATTTGGCAAACAGTGATGGAGAAATATGAAGATCCATAGACACTTGTAACTACTTCTATGGAAAAAAAGGCAAGTGAAAATAATGATAAAGCTTTAAATGCTATTTTATGTGGTTTATTTGAATCAAAATTTATTAAATTTATGCAAATCTACTCATGAGACTTAGGTAAAGATTGAAAATATTTATAAATAAAATGGAAAGGTTTATCAAGCTAAGTTACAGACTTTTATAATATAGTTTTAAAGTTTGAAGATGGAAGAGGAAGAAAATATATCAAGTTATCTTTTTCAAGTTGGTAAAATAGTCAATCAAATTCAAGGTCTTGGAGAAAATTTAGAAGAGTCAGCGATGGTACAAAAGGTTTTGATATCTGTACCATTGAGATATGATTCAAAGGTTTATAAAATTGAGGAGATGAAGGATCTATCCATGTTAAGGATGGATGAACTACATTGTATTCTTACGACATATGAGATGCAGACCAAACAAGAGTTACCTTCAAAGAGGGAAGTTGATTTCAAGACATCAAAGAAAGACAAGGTTAATAATCAAGAATTAAGTGACATATATTGTGATGAGAAAGATGAAAATGGACCTCTATTCATTTTCAAGCCTAAAAAGGGCACAACTAAATATCAATAAAAGTTACCATTCAAATGTGGTAAGATTGGACATTGTGTAGCTAAGTGCCCAGATAAAAATAATGGTGACAATGAAGAAGGAAATCCTACATACAAGAAGAACTTCAAAGGAAAATTAAATAAGGGATTGAATAAGAAGATTTTATATTCTAAATATCTTAGCTTAGCCAAAGACAGTGGAGTCGGTGACTTAGATGAAAAAGATCTTCTATTCATGACCATAAATGAATCTGTCTCTGTAAGTAAAATTTTAGATGATCAAGAAGAAGAACATGATGAATATAAGGTAAATCTGAAAGGATAACTTAGTTGTGCCTTAGAAGAATTAAAATCTCTTGAAAATAATAATCAAATATTAAAGCTCTAGATCAAGAAAAATGAAAAGGAGTCAAAGGAAATAATTAAATATCTATAAGCACACATTGAAGAAGCCAAAAATAGTAAAGAAGATCTAACAACATAATTGAAAAAAGTAAGTGAATAATTTGAAAGGTATGTTGTCAAAATTTCCTCTTTAAAATAAGATATTGAGAAAACAAATAAAGTAGCTAATGACTCAGAATTTGAGAATAACACTAACATGTTGAATAATATATTAGAAAGTCAAAAATCAATATCAAATAAGATAGGTATTGGATTTGAAAGGAAAAAGAGCTATGCTAAAACCATTACAAAAGAGAAAATAAAAAGGGAAGTAGTTAAGAATGCAGAGGATAGCTCAAACAAAGATGGCTAGAAAGAACATAGCTACAAAAGAAAACCAGGTAAAAGATATACAAATTATAACATGTTCTATTTTCAAGGTTATTTTTTTATTGTAATGGTGATAAGAAGATAGAATATTAGAAAAGAGATAATAAATTTACAAAAAAGGAGAAGGAAACTCATGCAGATTCAAGTAGAAGCCACAACTATTGTGCTCCTCTATCAAGCTTTGATAAAGAGGCCATATTATGTTACAAGTGCAATAATTTCAGACACATAGCCTGGCATTGTAGAAGCATGTTTGAGTCAGTCAAGAAGGACAAAAGTTTCAAGTCTCTATTCATCAAGAAGAAGGTTCAGATAGGTTCATGTCAAAAGAAATAACCTAAAAAGTCTATGTTAGTCCAGAAAGCTTTCCCTGCAAGAAATGAAGAAATGTCATGGTTCATTGACAATGGATGTTTGAGGCACATAACATGAGACAAGAACAAGTTCATAACTCTTAAGAAGATCAATGGTGGTCTAGTAAATTTCATAAAAAATACCCCTACTAGAATAGATATAAAAGGTACGTTAAGTTTGGATAATGGTATAACTAAGATTGAAAATGTTATGTATGTAGATGGTCTTAAGCATAATCTATTGAGTGTAAGTTAAATGTGCAATCAGGGACACACATTAAATTTTTATACAAAATGTTGTGAAAATATGAAAAAATATTCATGTGTTGATTATATATGCTTAGAGGATAGGAAACACTTTATATATGTTATCAGTTATCAAAGTTCAAAGATGGTGTTTGATTCAAGTTAAGGAAAGTTGGTTGTGGCATAGGAGAATGGGACACATAAATTTTGATAGTCTTGTCAACATTAGCAAGAAGAAAGTAGTTATAAATCTTCCAAATATTATAAAGCCCTCTTACATGCTTTGTGAACCATGTCAGCATGGGAAGTAGGTTAGAAGACATAATACTCAACCACTTGGATGTTAGAGCTTGTTCACACTAATCTGTGTGGACCTACCAAAACTCAAAGTAATCAAGGTGAGAAATACTTCACATTTTTTATTAATGATTTTACATGTATGACTTGGGTGATGTTTTTGAAAAAAAAATTAGAAGCTTTTAGACACTTCAAATAATTCAAGGCTTTAGTTGAGAATGAAACTAGTTTGAATATTAAGTGCCTAAGATTAGATTAAGGAGGAAAATTCATGTTAGATAAGTTTATTGAGTATTGTGAAGACCATGGGATAAAGAGACATTATTCAGAAACAAAAACTCCATAGTAAAATGGAGTAGTTAAATGGAAAATTAAAATAGTTTAGGAGATAGTGAGGAAAATGTTAAATGAATCCAAGATACTAGATAAATATTGAAGAGAGATAGTAGGCACAATAGTGCATATCTAGAATAGAGCATTGTTGAGAGTCAATAGTGACAAGACTCCCTATGAGTTATGGAAAGAAAACTAGATACTATTGATTATTTCAAAGTTTTTGGAAGTAGATGCTTCATAAAGAGAATCGATAAAAAAATTGGGTAAATTTGAATCTAGATCAGATGAAGGTATATTTCTTGGATTATTTAAAAATTAAAGCTTATGAATGTTATAAAAAAAGAACCAAGAAGATATTTGAAAGTGAAAGTGTCAAGATAGAATGAAGATGTAGCACAAAGAGCCAATGATCTAATAGACACTCCTAAAATCATTAAAGAAAAAGATTTTAAAGAATTAGATGAAGATGAGAAGAAGGAGCAAAAGGTCACCAAGACCCCATCCAAATATGTCCAAAGAAATTATAATGAGAATGACATCATCAGGAATATAAATAAAGGAGTTCACACCAGAAGGATGATGTTAAGTGAATCTATGTAAGTTAATTTTTCTTTGTTATCCAAAATTTAGCCTAGAATTTTTTTAGAAGCTAGACATGATGAGCATTGGGTTAAAGCAATGGATGAAGAATTAAATTAGATAGAAAATAATGATACTTGGGAATTAGTGCCTAGACCAGAAGATTAAATTATGATAGGAACAAAATGGGTATATAGAAATAAGTTTAATTAAGATGATGAAATTACCAAGAATAAATCAAGGTTAATATGTAAAGGATATGCTCAGATTGAGGGTATAGATTTTGAAGAATTTTTTCTCACCAGTGGCAAGGCTAGAGGCTATTAGAATTTTTCTTGCATACGTAGTGTTTAAGAATTTCAAAGTGTTTCAAATAGATGTCAAGTCTACTTTCCTAAATGGGAATCTAGAAGAGGAGGTCTACATTGAGTAGCTTGAGGGATTTCTTCTCCCAAATGATAGTAGCCATGTATGAAAATTGAATAAAGCATTGTATGGATTGAAATAAGCTCCTAGATCTTGGTATGAAAGGCTTAATAATTACCTATAGGATCAAATTTTCAAGTGAGGTTTTGCTAATAGTAATCTCTATATAAAAATATAAAGTGAGTATCATTTTATTATTGTGGTATATGATGATGGTATAATATTTGGAGGAAACATTAAAAAGATGACAAACAAATTTTTTGATAATATGAAAAAAGAATTTGAGATGTCTATGCTTCGAGAATTGTCATTTTTTTAGGGTTGCAAATATTTCAGTTAGAAAAAATCATTTTCATATCTCAAAGTAAATATGCGAAGGAAATGTTGAAACATTTAGTTTTGAGGATTATGCATCAGTTGGTACACCAATGGGTACAAGGAATAAGGTGAGAAAAGATGAATCTTCACTTGTTATAGATCAATCCTTGTATAAATATATGATTAGTAGTCTTTTATATTTGATAGCATCGAGGCTAGACATCATGCATGTAGTAGGCATGGTTGTGAGATATCAGACAACCCCAAAGGAGAGTCATGTTCATTTGGTAAAGAGAATATTTAGATATGTCAAGGGGACATTGGATTATAGATTATAGTATACCAGAGGTATAGATTTCACTTTGGTTTATTATACAAACATAGATTGGGTAGGTTCTTTGGATGACATAAAGAGTAGAAGTATATGAGATTTCTTCTTCAATGGTAGCTTAGTATCTTGGCTAATCAAGAATCAAAAGTCAATATCACTTTTTATAGCTAAAGCATAATATATTTTAGTAGTGTTATATTGTACTCAAGTACTTTGGATGAAGAAAACTTTAAAAGACATCAAGGTAAAATATGATGAACCTATTTTTATTTTTTATGACAACACAATTGCTATTAATATTTCTAGGAATCCAATGATGCATTCAAGAACAAAACATATTCCTATAAAATATCATTTTTTGAGAGATTAGGTTGAATATCAATAGGTTAAGATGGAATATATCAGTACTATAGAATAGATTGTATATATCTTCACAAAGGAACTACTAAAGGACACTTTTGAGTATCTATGAGAGAAGTTGGGAGTAATTTATTTTATTTCTTGCCATTGAGGATCAACATCAGTTGAGGGGAAACTAAGTGTTATATATCGGATAGACCCTTTGCCATTGATGTCAAAGGTGGAAAAGTATAGAAACATGTACAAGAATAGTTACATGATGCTACATTAAGGGGGAGTTACTATATGTTTTTCAATTGATAATATGTGTAGGTTGGCATGTGTAGTACATGTTTTAGGATGTGGTAATTTTAGTTTGAGGTTTCCATCAATGATAAAGGGGGGGATTTTTATAAATAGTGTCATTGATGTCAAAGGTATAATAATATTGGTGACAAAAGACCCATAGCATTTAATGTCTTAAGGTGTTTTTCATGTTCATAATTTAGCTAAAGTGTGTTGATATTTATTTAATATTAATGAATATATTATTGGTCACATAAAGTCAAATGAGGGCCCATGAATAAGTCAAAGAGTCATGAGATAAAGACAAAAGAGGGAAATATGCATTTTTACATGAAGAGTCACCTTGAGGAATTTGAAAAATTGCCAAGATATAGACAAAAGAGGAAAGGATGCATTTTCTCATGAAGGGTCACCATGTGACTTTTAAAATGAAAGGATTTAAAGGGTCATGCAAGTTTGTTGCCATTTTCCATGTGGATTGAAGGGTCACAGAGGGTAATGCTAAAGGTCATTTGGAAATATATAAAAGGAGTTTTGGGAAGCCATTTGTAAAATGTAAGAGTGTGCATATTTTGTAATTGTTTTAATAAGAAAAGAAGAGAGAATATAAAGAGATATAGTAGAGTTATATTATTTGTTGATAAATAAACATTGATATATAGTTGTATTTTACACAAGAGGGGTTAGTGCTCCTGTGGGTTGGTGATCATAAATAGTTTCTATGTTGGTGCTCAATAAAGGGGTTGGTGCTCCTACAAGTTGGTCCTTGCAAGCATTATATTTTGAGTTGGTGATAATTCATATACTTGAGATTGTTCTCCATGGTTTTTTCCACATTCATTTTCCACATAAAAATTTGGTGTCTCTCTCTTTTGTGGTGCATGATATTATTTAAGTTTAATTGCATATCTTGAATGCTTGATTAAGTGGTTAAAGAAAATAAATCAAATTAAGTAAAAGATTTAAAATATATATGATATACTAATTCACCCCCACCCTCAGTATATCCTATGCTTAAAAAACCATGAATATTATAAATTATCCTTTTCAGATCGACTCTATTAATCCCATAACTTGAAACATAGAGATCCAAAGTTATCAAATAAGATCAAGGTCAAATGAAGATATGTGCTAACAAACCCACATAAACTAGATCAATGTAAGATATTCAATACTGGTTCTTGATCAAGTTGAATGTCCAATTTATAACATAAAATTTAATTATTTTAAACAAGGTTCCCCATTTTCAAAAATGGGTTTATGTTGACCTCAACAAATGGTGATTTATGGGGGAAACATAGCAATATGTTAGAATTTAGATACTCTTGGTTTAGACTACTAACTAGGCTACCTATTGTACATGATCAGATAGCAATATTAAGATAAATTATGATTAAAATAAGTTTTACAAATGCATAATTAGTCTCAAATATTAAAACTTAGTCAATTTATGTGTGTGATTTGATTCCACTTATTATTTTCCCTGGGATTTAGGAAACAACTTCCATATTTCATGACTTTAACCATTAACACTGAATTATATCAAACTTGGATGTGCATTAAGAATCATGTTTTATCTCAAGAAAGGCTTGGAAATTTCTATATTTTTAGCCAAGAATTCATATCCCCAATATAGATACCTTTATCTCTACTCAATATCTTGCTCCACTACTATCCAAGTATCCATAGCCCTAGTGGAGATTACGAGAATCACCTTTGCTTACAAAGCTCTTGAAATTTGCAATAAAGCTCTTATTTTTGTATTTTTCAAATCATTTTCGAATCTATAGAAAATTTTGGGAATCAATTTATCTATGTTTTGGGATTTGGGGAAGTCTTTTGATCTTTAGACAATCATCCTTGGTTGAAAACTTTGTCCTAGGCAATAATGTTTATTAAGTGCAAACATGACTATGTTTTAATAATCCAAGATTTCATGTCACATGTGTAATAATTCTTAGAATAAATATTAGATTAGAACAAGGATTAAAATCTTAATGAATAATTAGCATATCCATTACTCTTTTCTAGTTTCTATGAACTATAACATCAAGATCACATTTCAACAATATATGATCAACCAATGCTGAGAAGTCATACCTAAATTTCTAAATTATGAAGTTTTTGAGAAATTAGGTGAACTTTGAGCTGAGTGTTGTTTAAAAAGACTTATTTATAAGTAATAAACAAAACAAAAAAATCAAACATGCCAAACACAAATCAAAATAAATAGCAATAAAATAAATATGTACAAGTACTACTTACAAATAAGGGACATGAAAAGAAACTAATCTAGAACCTACCTAAGCTAACTCCACAAAGAAATTACCTCTAAGATAAAATGGAAAGTTATTTAAACTACTAAAAAACCTTAAAAAATTATTTATTTCATTCATTGGCCTCTTATTTTGGATATGAGCACTTGTGTATTCATGTCTTCTATGTGATGTATATTGATTCCTCATCTGCATGCTCTAGTACTTAGATTGAAGATATGGATCTAAAACCAAATATTCTACATCCCAAATCCTTTTGTCTTGTATAAAGAGTTATAATTATCCTTCATTCATTCATATATGGATAGTTAATTATATTTTCCCATTCAATGATGGTAGCTCATCTAACATTCTTATACAAATGTCTTCATTAAATTTAGCTTGAGGTGGAGATAGACTACCATTATTTCCACCAAAATTTTACAAGTCATCCCAAAAGCATAATTCATCATGATCAACTAAAAAGGAATGAAATTCATTTTCAAAGTTACCATTTTAATTAGTTTTATCACATACTTCCAACCTTTTGATGGGGTTATATGGAAATTTTTGATCTGATACACTTTCTTCATCTTCATCCTCTATGAAGAATGGCATCTCTTCTACCCAATTAAGTTCCAAATCATCTTGATTTTGGATCTCCAAAATATTTTTTTTATCTTGGAATACCTCAATTTCTTTTAATAAATCCTATTATAATTATTTATAATGATCTTCTTCAGGAGTACTCTTTATTTGAAAAATGACCTCGTATGAATTGTCCTTATAGCTATCTTTTTAAGAGAGGTTAGCTTGTATCTGATCTTGTTCATGGGGATTCTCATCTTGAATGGACATTCCTTCTTTTAGAGCATATTTAGGTTCATTTTATTCTTCAAATGGAAAACCAAAATCATTTACCATGAATGATTTAGATGTCCTTGCAAAACCAAATGTCCCTGCAACATTGTCTTGATTAAACACATGTCCAAATTATCCTTTTCATTTTGATATGCTTCAAATACATTACAATGATGAGCTAGAACTATATCAAAAATATTCATTTCATGTATGTTATAAGATGACCTATTATTCTTATTACCATGAAACCTCTTTGTAGGCCTATTAAAACTTTAAGAAGTGTAGTTTTTATTAGAATATTCCCCAGTATTGCCAACTTGATTTTGAAACTGAAGGAAATTATTTCTTAGATTTTGAACCATCTTAAGTATGGATTCATTATCATTATTTGGTGCTTATTAGTTATGAACTTGATTATTATTGCTAGTGGCTAGAATTAAATATCTTTGTTCCTGTGGATGAAATCTATTTGTAGCATTATTCAAGAACCCCAAATTTTGGCTAGGATGGGCATGGTTTAAGGGTAATTGGTTTAATAATAGTGTTAATTTAAGTTAGGCACCTCATGATTGGAATTATGAATGACATTTAGTGTATGGAAATTTGGATTAATATTTGGGATAACATATGTAAGTTAATCTTGAGGTTGCATTTGATCATTGATTATTATAGCTTCAGCATAGGTCAAGGGTAGGGTGTTTATGACTCCAACAAACCTTCTAAGAAACAAAAAAGTATTAGGATCCAAAGCATAATTGTAAATATCTAAGGCTAAATCCTCGTCAAGTAAATAAGGATCTATGGATCTAATAAACATCTTCTATAATTTGGTATTAGGGGCTCTTCTGGGTTCATTGAGATCTCTTTTAACTATGGTGAACTATTGGTACAAGACACAAGGAATGATTATTTTTCCAAATTGGTCAATGAAGTAATCATTAAATTTATTCCAATTGATAATGTAGTTATTAGTTAGGATAAGGAATCATTCATATGCAACATCTTTGAAAGTAAATGGAAATAATATACATGCTACATTTTCATGATCTACATTCATAATTCTCAAAGTAGTATTAAAGATTTTAACATGTTCTTTAGTTGTGATAACATTATTATGACTAAAAAAGGAAAATACCTTTTAGGATTTATTGGTAAGTCATGTACCTAGCTAGGCACATTGATAGAAGATCCACCTAAGCATGTCATACCTTGATGAGGATACTACTTTTCATAGTCTTAACTTGTAAAATCTTCAAGCTATTTAAAATATGACATGTCAACCTTATCTTTGCAAAGACTAATTATTAGATTGGTAAATTAAGCTAATTTCACACAAAAGCATGTGAAGAAAAATTATATTTAACTAAATAATATCAAATATATGTTCAAACTAATGAATGAGAGGGATATTTACACTTCTAAGATCAAATAAACTTAAACATGTAAAGAATCAATCAATTTTGGAGAAAAACTTATATCACTAACCTTAAATGTGGTAGATTTACAAATTTTAAGATACCTTTGGAACACTTACCCATGAATCTTCTGAGAATATTCATCTTTGGATAAAGGAATCCTAAAGACTGGTCTGAAACCATGAATATTAGGGTTACACTATTGAGGTAAGAATAACACAAATATGTAAAGAATCAACTGATCTTTAAATAAAGTTTACTAAAAATAGCAAAGATATTTCAAATTTACAAATATTTAGCTTAAGACCTCCTTCTATCACTAATTTTCCCCTAGTTGATGCACCTAAATGTATCAATAGGCTCATATAGTATTGAAGAAACACTTCTCATTTTTGGATTCAAAGAATCCATCACATGAGTTACTGGTTGCCATCTTCCTAAGATCTATGGTGAAGTGGCCAAGATAAATGACTATTTCACAAAATGAGAATGTAAATGGTCATTAGGAGCAACTATGGTCTTAAAACTTTGTGAAGATGAATCTGAACTAAATCTAATGAATGATGCCTAAACCTTAAATTCTAACCCTAATATAGGAATAATGTTTACAATGACAAGATAAACAATAGTGATATGGTTGAAAAAGAGAAAAGGGGAGGGTAAGGAATAAAAAAGGTGTTTATAATCTTTAATCAAAATATTATGAAAGATCTTAAATTTCATCAAGAATGCACTAAATGAATATATAGTATGAAATTACATATGAACAAATCCTACTGTATATCAAGAAAATGTCTAAGGAAGGGTAATGTAAATTAGGTTCACTTTAAAATTTTACTTTTCATAGGAGAATAAATGTTACACATCTTCAACAAAATCAAAAGATAAAGAAAATAATATAATATCTTTCAATCAACCTAGCATAAGCACAAATTGATAAATATGCATTAACATATGCACATCCAGAATCCATAAAAAACAATTGAAATATGAATACAAACTAGATAACTGAGGAAGAAACCATGATAAGAAACATGTAGATAAATATTGGACAAACTTTGAAGAATTCCTTGCTTGTACTTCTTGATCCAAGTTTACAAAGTAATTTTGGCTCTAAGAACTCCCCCCCTTTCACAATAGACAATACCCCTTTAGATAGACAATTCATGAGGTATACCAATCATTCTCTATTAGCATGCAACTCGACAAGTGTCATAGACAATTATCCCTTTGCCAATTCTAATATAACTCATGATCCTATTTAACTATGACTAAGCTAACATAATTTTGCATTACATGTTGCCCATGCCTTTACATAATAGAATATTCCTTTGAAAGGATTTATAGGGTCTTTAACTCAAAATAATATAACATTTAAACTTAATTGACCTTTGAGATGCCTCTATAATTGTATCTTTCTCTTGTTATGTTGTAGGATCTTCATTTTCATATTCGCTAACCAGATTAAATCTAAGACATGTGTGTTCACATTTCAGATCTTCACTAGTTCAAGAATCTAGTGTGTCATGTCAATATGGCAATGCCATATCATTCTATCTATTTGATCCTAAAATGTGATTGTTGCCCCTAGGATACGTGTCAATATCTCATTGGGTCTATAGTTTTTAAAATTCCACCTATGCCATACACCATTAGATCCTCATCTACATGATGGAACATGAACATGTCACTTGGAAGCTTAGTGGACTCTGTGATTACCTTAAAATCATCCATCATATATAAAACACCTTTATGCCATGTATTGGCTTATCATTTGTTCTGAGACCTTTGAAAAGTCTCAACTAATCTCACATAGTTGATCTTGATTGCATGAATCAACACAGTTCATACATCTCCATGTACTAGGCTCTACCTTCACACAATTATATCTTTGTTTAAATGTTATTGTAATGGTGATACTTGTCATCACTACATTCAATTTTTAAAAAAAAATCTTTGTTGGTTTGATCTTTATCACACACCATTAGATCTTTTGTGTGTGAGTTAACACACATCATATATATTGGTGATTGATTTTATTGACTATCACTTTACCTATGATCTGGACATTTATCACTTTTGGGTTCACTTTTTGATCCATGCCCTTAGATCTTTGGTGCATGAATAAACATGCATTTTTTTATCTTCCTTTAGACCCTTTTTGACTTTAGACATTTATCACATGTCTTTGATCTATTTTGAAGCCCTGAGATCTTGCCACCTTTCACCCTTTTATCTATTTATGTAGGCATAAAAGCTTACTTAATACTTGGTAAATATATAAAGCCTTAGCCTAAAGTTTTATTGTATTAACAAATAAAATTTAAAACTCAGTATAAATTTTAAACTAATCTTAGAATATAATAAAAGATCCCTCATGAATCATAATACATAAAGGAATTAACATAAAGTTTTAGACTAAGGTCTTATTGATATTTAATAAATACAACTAGGACATAGGCTAAAACTTAAACTAAGCTTAAAATATAAAGTTCTTCCCATGTAAAATTGATCCCACTCAAATTTTAATTTGGTTCAAAAGACCTTGAGCTAGGGTAATTAGAATGAGGGTTTTAAGATGACTAAACATTGATTCAACTTGTTTTTCAATAGATCATGGGCTAGTGAAAGATCAAATTAACATTAAAACATGAAGATCAGACATTGTCCATTTTAGATGGACTCCATTAATCTTAAAAATTAAAAAATAGAGATCCAAGGTTAAAAAAGATCAGGGTCAAATGAATATATGTGTTAATAGATACATGTAAATTAGATCAACACAAGATATTCAATACTAGTTCATGATCAAGTTGAATGTCTAATTTACAACATAAATTTGCATAATTTTAAACAAGGGTCCACAATTTTAGAAATGGGGGTATGTTGACCTTAATAGGACTAAGGTTCATGAAAGTGTAGAATTATTTAGAGGGTGAGATCCATGTAAGTATCCTTCAATAATTTTTAGATAGATACCATATATAAAGCATGCAAAGAAGGGAAGGATTAGGCAAAATACTTCTTGAGGAATTGTGTGTTGGTGGGATCTTTGAGAATATGACGTTCATTGTTTTAAAGGTCATAGGTACTTAAACTAAGAATATATTTAACTAAACAGGGGCCCCACCATTTCTGGGTGTATTTACCTTCTTTATCATGAGTGTAGTCTAGTTTAAGTACAAGATCGCCAACATTAAACATGTGAATTTTAACTCATTTATTATGTTGTTTGGAAATATAGGCCTTGTATTGATTATTAAGTTGTAAATTATAAAGATGGTGTTTATCAAGGAAATCAGGAGCATGAAGATGAGCTTCATGCAATTATTTATTGGGTATGATATCATGAAGAGATATATGAAGAGAGGGAAGCTCAACTTCTAATGGAAGGACTGATTTAGAACCATAAACAAGAGACAATCACATTACCCTAATGGAAGTATGAATGCTAGTGTGATAAGCCAAAAGAATAGGGTAGAGATGAAAGTTCTAATCTATGCATGTTTCACAAATTATTTCTTGAATAAGTCTATCAATAATTTTATTGGTGGCCTCAGATTGGCCATTATATTATGGATGATAGGCTTTGGTGAATATGTGTTTTATTTAAAATTTAGCATAGAACTATTTGACATATTTTTTTTGGAAATTAAAACCATTAATTAAAATGATAGTATGAGGGACACCAAAGTGGAAATTTATCTGATTAAGGATGAATTTGGAGATGGTGGTACTGGTGAAATTGAAAAGGGGAATAACTTCAACCCATTTGGTAAAATATTTTATGGCTGTGATTATAAAGACATGCCCATCTTGAGATCTAGGTAGTTTTACTATGAGAGATAATACCCACATGGAGAATGGACAAAGTGATTCTAATATTTGAAGATATATTGGTGATCAATGAATTAAATAATCATCAAGTTAGAAAGGAGTATGATTTTTAACAAATTTTATGACATCATTTCTAAGAGTGGGCCAAAATTATCCCATATGTAGGCATTTACATGTTATAGTATGTCTATTATAGTGACAACCACAAATTCTCCCATGTGATTATTCAATAAGAGGAGGGAACTCATCTTTCATAACATAGTGGAGAATTTTAATAATATAGGATGTTATATCTAAATACATACTTATAAGCTTTTTTGTAGATGTGAGTCTTTTCATATGACTCAAGGTTGGGAGGATAAGTCTGATGTTTCAAAAATTGAATGATGTCTTTATACCATGGGCTTCATTGAAATTTTACCACCTCAATGTGGTAGATTAGTGAATCATGTGGTTGAATAGAAAATGGAGATTTTATTATTTGGATAATTAAAGTGGGATTACTAAGAACTTGGTGCAGATGAAAAAGATGTTGAATAAGCAATGGAATTGACAATAAATTTTGATCTTGAGGGATAGGCTTGAAGGTGAAAGAAATGAAATATTTGGAAATAGTAGTTGTAATTTGATGATAATAAATAATATTATCACTTTTTTATTTGTAATTACAATTAAATTTGTGAAAAATGAGTTGAGACTCACCTAAAGCATGCATGAATTAGATATCTAAATGAAGAGAAACTCTCATGCCTAAGATTAAAGTTTTTTATTTGTCTATGTTACTAGTGAAATCAAATGTTAATAAAAAATATAAAGGAATGATTTTTCCAATTGGAATCATAGGAATAGAACTTTCCCCAATTCCTTGAAGGTATTTATCACCATCAATGTGAAGGTCCAAGTATTCTCATGTAAATTGACATTAATTTTGGGAAGTTCTTCGATAACTACTCTTGGTTTAGTAGTATCAGCGATGATAATGAATTCATCAATATTAATTCCTTTAAGATTAATAGTGAAGTCATGAAAGTATTATTTAAGAGATATGTCTTGGTTGAGACCCTCAATATAGAGAATATTATCATCGAGAAGACTATCTTGAAGGTGATTGATAGTGGGCATGGGAGTGGTTACAAGTTGATCAGCAATGATTTATCCTTTGATATATTTTTGAGTAATAATTCAAAGATAAAATTATATAAGAAGGACCATTCACTTGTTAATTCTACCTACAAGAATAAAGGATTTAGATAAGAAGTGATGAAGGGTATTAGAATTAATGATAACACACATGGTCTGATAAAACATATAATGTCAAGGTTTTTTAGATATAAAATATATGCTGAGGCAATCACATTCAACTTTTGTGTAATGTTTCTTATAACAAATGAGGCCTTGACTAATGTGGTATATGGCATACTCTTTTTTGATATCATTTTATTATGCAAGAATTTCCCCAACTAATATGGGTGTGGAAGAAGTGTATAAGATCAAAGTTTAATCATTTGAAGGGGGATGAAGTGTAGCTAGGTGAAGTAATGATTATTTCATATTATCAAATTATTTTTCACTAGGATTGGTCCATTCTAGAGCATTGCCTTTCTTAAGAATAAAATTGATAGAGTGGATACAATAAGCTATTTTGATTATGAATCATTTAATTGCCCCAAGTTTATCAAGATATTACAAATGTCTAGAATGGATTAAGGGATGGGCATGTTGATGATATCATTAATATTAGTAAGGTCAAAATTTATGCCATGTAAATATATTAATAATCCTAATAATTTTCCATACGTAACATTTAAAACACATTTATAAGGATTTAGTCTAATTATATATTTAAGAAGGTAATCAAAGATGATGGCAAGATCAAAAAGACGAGTCTTGCAACATTTAAACTTAGAAATAAGGTCATACACATAGGCTTATATATTTTGTGGATAAAATCATGAAAGATATGAGTCATTACCCACTGATAAGTTGATCTAGTATTTTTGAGGATGAAGGGAATTTTAAGACAAAAATAGGTACCCCATTCAGTGGTTAAAGTTGTCTTATGTGGGTCCTCAGGAGCAATGTGAATTTGATTATATACTGAGAAACCATCTATAAGAGATAACATTTCATAACTAGCTTTGGAATCAATAATGACATATATTCAAGGTAAAGGGAAATTTTCCTTGGGATAAGCAATATTGAGATTATAGAAATCAATGCAAATGCAAATGACCATGGTGACATTTTTCTAAACATGGACTATGTTAGAAACCCATTAAAAATAATCCAATAGTTTGATAAAATTAGCATTGATAAGTTTGATGATATTTTTATGATAAGGTGAAAATTTTGGGTGGAAATTTTTGTTATTTTTTATGTATAGGTTTGGCATTAGGATAAGTGATGATATTGTGCACCACAATGCTAGGGTTAAAACTAGGCATGTCCTCCTATGAATAGGTGAATATCTCATGATATTTATCAAAAAATAAGCTAAGGTTATCATGTTTAGTAGGTGAAAGTTTGTAATAAATTGTAATTGGTCAAGGGCATGATGGATTACCATATTAAATGTGAGTAGTTTATTTGATATGCATAGAATTACCATCTTGTAAGTGGTAGGTGAGTTTGGTAAAGAAGAAAGTGGATTAGTTTTAGGGTATATGATAGAGATGAAGTTGTTAAAATAAGTGGTTTTGTTTTTTAAATTCCCAAGTTTGTGATTTTATTTAGGAAGTTGAGGTTCTCATGCATGAAGTAATTCAAGGATATCTTAATCACTAGGAAAAGTGGGAAGAAAACCATAATACTCAAGTTTGAGATCAATAATTTGATTACCATGTCTATCATATTTATAATGTATCTAAAGTAAATCTATGGACTTGGCATATAATGTAATCTTGGGATTAGAGGAGTAGATGGATCAGAAGGAGTGGTATATCATTAGTTTCTTTGATGGGAGAAGAATCATATGTAATGATGGGATTTGTATGTGGTAGATAAGATGCAATAATATCCAAAGGTTCAAAATCTAAGATTTTTTTATACCACCCAAGGAGTGTTTAGAAGTGGAGAATTAACATGCGATACATGCCTTTTAGGAGCTAATTTAGAATATGTGGAAATGGTGTGAACATCTCCATTGAAAGCATGCATTTTAGCTAAGGTTTTCTAATAATGTTAAACATCCAAGTCTCAAGTTTGAGCTTGGGATATGATGTATTTATCATCATAGTTTGGAAAAATGGTACATGCTTGATATTTAGTAAGTTTAGTAATCTCAAAATTTTGGATAAATGGTACATGTTTGAGATTCAGGGGAGTTTCAGAAGGTGAAAATTTGAGATTACTAAACTTACAGGGATACATGATTAGAGGATCTTTGAATAATTTTGCCACTCCAAAATAATTTCATGTGAAGGTATATTTTGGGTAAGAAGGTTCTTAAACCTTAAATGGAGGGGAAAATTAGTGATCTCATCAATGAGAGGAATAGTGATATCATGAGGTAATAAATAAGGAGGAAGCCAATCTAAGATATAAGGATGTAGCTTAGTATTTTTGAAAGTATGTTACATGTCATTAGGTTCATCATCATCCAAATAAACAAGAGTGACTTTTAAGTCTAGATTGATGTTGATAAAATTAGGTAAGGGAACACTATTGATGGTAGGATTGGTAGGAGTGTGATATTGAGATTTTTTATTAGGAAGTTGAATACTCCAAGGGTTGGGATCAACATCATGACTATATAATTTATCATTATGTAGGAATTTAATGCATTAGATACTAGAAGAGGTGATGGCCCTCATTCTATGAGTCTAAGAGAGATCAAAGAGTACCTTATAAGATAAAGGCAAATCAAGGACCACAATTTTAGTTTTAATGGTCTTAGATCAAATTTTTAGGGGAATCCAAATACAACCAAGTGGTTTTTATTAGTTTTATCAAATCCATGATAGGTAAGGTGATTTTGCTTTATATGATCCTTATTATATCCAAGTTATTGGATTATCCACAAATATGTCACATTAATACCAGACCTTTCATCAAATAAGAATTTAAAGATAAGAGTAGTATTAATGGATATTTTAATTAATAGTGGTGGATCATCAACATGAAAAAGGATGTAGTCATTAATTGTGTCCTCTTCATGAAATTCAATAGAAGGTTTTGAATAATGAAAAATTTACTTAATGGTATGCACATTAGTATGTTGAGGCTCCATAGGGGTGGTTCTTCATCTATCAAATATGGGTCTTCAATTTCTTGTAATTATCACATAAGGAAATTATGTTGATAAGGGGAAGTAAGAACTAAATCCATAATTAGAATCTTGAAAGGCATGTAGATATTTTATTCAATAAAGTTCCAATGGTATTTAGAAGAAGAAAAAGTGAGATGTTTAAAAGGTAAGGTAAATTTTCAAGGAATGGAATTTGTTGGGGGTTTGGAAGAAGGAAGTGGATCCTCAAGGGTTTCTAAAGCTAAATGAGTGGTTATAGTATATTTGACCTATATTTGACCTTTATGACCTAAATGTGGTTTTGTGACATGATCTTTATGAGCATGTTTTCAATGATAGTTGACCCTAGCTATGTTAACATATTGAAAATTGTTGTAATATTGGTCATAATCACAATCAATATGATTAAAAATCCCTAGTAATTTTTTTATTATTAGCTATGGAAAAAGATTTTTGGATATTATAAGAATACTCTTTGGAAGCTTGTCATTTTTTATAAGTAATGTTGTATTCTTGATGAAAGAGTTGGATCATGTCTTCATGATTGAAGGAATCACCAAACATGTAGGAGATAAAAAACTTAGTAATCCATCAACAAGTTTCATGGGAATGACCAATGTCAGCATGGAACCAACAAAATTGATTAGTGTCATATAATTTAAGAGGATTATTAAGATAAGTAAAAGGTTTAGAGGGTGGTAATATTTTTTTCATTTATTGCATAATCAATGGTATATAAGAATATGGGGGAATGCCAGCTTTGGCAATTCTTGGTTTGGTTTGAGGAGTATTTATAGTGATGGAATTAGTGGAAGTTTTAAAATATCCTTTAAGGATTTTGGTATTAGGTTTGAATTGTTTCATGAGGAAGTCTTGACGTTTGTCTTGGTCTAGAGATTCATTAATCATTTAAGGAGCAAAAGTTTGAACATTATATTGGAGTGAAGGAGTTTAAGCAGTTATAAAGTGTTTAAAAAAATTTCATCAATGATGTTATGATTGACCTTATGGTCTATATATTTGCATCATTTTATAAAATCATGAGTTGATTTTATGGGATTTATTAGAATTAATGAAATGGCTAAGGTAATTTTAAAGGTCATTATGTTGAAACTCTTTTACTAGAGGATTGAATAAATACTAAATTTACCAAATGGAATGTTGGGTAATTTGGTTCTATCATTTCAATACATCACCAATGAAGTTAAAAAAAAAAAATTAGTTGTGTCAAAGGTATTAGTTTGGATCCACTTTTTATAAATATTGCCAATTGCTTTGAGGAAGTATGCAGGGTCTTTAGTCCCATCATAATTTATAGTTAGATATATATTACCAATAGCAATGGACATGATGAAAGGAAATAAATTCTCATTTTATATGTTTTGAAGCATTTTTTAATTCATGATAGGTTGAACAATAAAATTTCCTAAGGCATATCTAAGAGGTGGAGGAATGAAATTTGGATTGGCTTCAAGATTGAGATTCAGAGGTTAATTATCCATATTGATCAAATGGCATTGTAATTTCATCATTTGAGAGGTGTTAAAAGTTTGAATTATGATCATTTTTTATATAACTTATGCAAGAAGTTGATTAATATCAATTGGTGGGTTGGTATTAGGGGTAGGTTTATTGTAAGGTGGAGTACCCATGGGATTGTTGGATAGAATTATGTCAATTTCTCCCACATTATGTTAAAATTTTTAAATAAAACATTGTCTTGATAGGTATAAAAATGATCAGATCCACCTACTTCATCTTACAATGTGATTTTAACGATGTTACAATGTGTAGATGAAGGAGGGGAAGAGGTGATCCAAGAGTGAGGGTTTTCTTAGGATAAAAAGAGAGGGAGAAATGAATATTCCATATAGTGTCTTAATGGATTTAGGTTTTCTAAGAATATTGTAATAGGAGACTTCATGGGAATTTGAGGAAATTAATAGAATGCTAAGGAAAAATGGAGAACAAAGTTAGAATCAAGGTCAACAATAAAAGTATAGAGTTGACTAGGTTGACTAAGTAATAAAAATGGAAAAAAACATAATTTGATATGGATACAGGGTCGATGAGGTCATATTTTTTCTTTAACCTGACTAAAAAAAGGGATATATATTTGACTAGCTCAACTTAGTAGTGTAGGCAAGGAAAAATATAGTCTATAAGAGACTGTGTCAAACAAAATGACATTATACTAAAAATAGGGAAAGATTTTGCAATGAAATTTTCAACACAAAATGAAAGAAAACACAAAAATAATGGGATCAGTGAGAGTGATCCAATTGGCACACAAAAAAAAATACACCAACACTTGTTAATGTAAGTTTTTGCAATACAATACCTAATGATTAGAAAGCAAGAAATCAACTAAAAAGTAAATTATAACTAAGTGGTCATCATAAATGTTTTTAGATTATTATAAAGCATTATTTTAAGTGTGATAGGGAAGTTGGATAGAATTAGGGAACTAGAAATCAATATATGGATGGTTTCAGGATGTTTAGGGTCAAAGGGATTGTGTTGGCCAACTTTCACTAAGGAGGATTCTAAAGTTTATCTTACACAAATACCTTTGATCTTTATCTTACACTTCTAATTGGGGATAAATTAGATAATTAGGAACATCACCAATATGGATCTACTAGACTAAATTATGGGATATCTTACCATAATAGTATCACTAAGGAGGGTTCTAAATCCTCCATTCAAGAAAAACTATGCAATGACCCTAACTAGGTGCTATGTTTTCATAGTCACTATTCTAATAACAAGTAAAGCAACATTTTAATATAGTGCTCTCCAAATATTATGACACAAAGTGGGGGGTTAGTAAAAATCAAAATTAAACATGCATAAGAGAATCCTAATTAACATATGTATATGTAAGACTCTAATGCATGGAGAGGAAGAATAATATTATTCAAAATCCATTACTTATGCTACTTTTATCTCTAAATACAAGAACAAAGTTAGAGATACTTACCTGGAATACGAACATGTTGAGACTAAATCTCTCCCTTGGATAAAGGTGATTTAAAATATGTTGTTTTGGTTTGTAAATATCACGAAGAAAGGCCAAATCATCCAAGACTTCCCACAAGACTAGATTCTTCTCCAAGTAGAAACCCTAAGCTAAGACTCCTCAAGTACAATGGTGGATAAGTATATTGTAAAGAATTAAAAATGAATAATAAATATTATCTTCTCTCAAATAATGGAAAAATGGATGTGTTTATATAGGTGGATCTAACCTTAAACCCTTTCTGAACTTTTGGTAGACAAGGTTGACCTGATCGACCTAGTATCATAATTGATAAAAACTCACTAGGTCATAGACTAGGTCAATCAAGGGTCGATTGAAACCCTAAATAAGTTTTGCCAATAAGAGTATAAGGTGGACACAACTGACATAGTCATGTAAACTATCAAAAAATGTTTTAGGTTAGGAAAATGGTTAATTAAGGTGGAAAATGACTAGAAGAGGGTGAAAAAGAGGAGGCAAAACTTAGGGGAATGTTTTTAAGATCTATTTGGATTGATAACAAGTTGTAATAAGGGACAACATTCCTATGAATCACCAATGGTCTACCCACCCCTTTCCCAATCCACCCCTTATGGTGTGCACTTAGATAAATTGAGATTTGATGGGTTCTTGCAAGATAAAAAGCATTAGTAATTGATAATGTTTGAAAATATTATATGTATACAATAATTATTAACTCAAACTGACCTATTTCAATTAAGATGATATTGGGGAAATAAAACAAATGATGAAACTAATTAAGAAACAAGATCCATTGACTAAATTATCATTTTTTTTAAATACAAGAATAATCAATAAATAAATCAAATTTTATAAATAATTGAGAAAAACTCGAATAAAAATAAAAATAATATATTTTCAACAAGTATAAGGTGGAATAAAACCAATTTTCTACTTCATATCAAGATGGATGGCCACGAGGTAAGAAAAAATTATTGGATCCTGGCACAAACACAAATGTCTTAGCATGAAACACATGTAAGATAATTGGTAAAAAAAAAATACATGCCAAAAGTATGATATTGAAATGGTCCATGACACACCACACTTACCAATTTTAACCTTAAGAGATGTGAAAGTAAACTTAATGGTAATAAAAAAAAATAGACATTGAAGCGATCAATATGTACAATACAAGATACCTAACCTTAATAACATTATAATGGTGTGTTGACTATAATAGTTCATTAAACTCTAAATAATAATAAATTACATTAGAAGGAAATGGCTTGGTAGTACACTTTACACTAGAAAAAAGAATGGGAGTTTCATGGTCAAAAGCATTATGGCTAGATGATGAGGAGATTGAATTTGATTATCTTGTCATACACACACTAAAGAAAATTCAAAAAATATAATTTGAACATGATGAAAATGATAAAGAGGAAATAATACTAAGATAAGAAGAGGTATCAATATCCTTAGAGGATGAAATTGAAACATGGATGCATAAGACACCTAAAACAATAGTAAGGAATGTATTTTATATGATTAAAGTATTATGTAGATTGACAAACACTACACATTACAAAATTAATTACCTCATATAATAAGGTATTACTACATATAATGGGATTCCCATAATAAATTACTCAAATTTATAGGGATTTGGATTGTTTAATATTACTTATAACAAATGATAAGTGTATTTACCCAAGAGGAAATAAGGTTCAATTTCATCAATGACACATTAATTATTTCTACCCCACGGTGGTGAAACACTCATAAAGCCACCATATGAAGTTGTAAAACTTTTTTGTATTACTTAAGATAATATTTATTATGTCATAAATTTATTTTTCTGAAATATGGAACTATGTAGGAATAACGAATCTAAGGAGACACATTAAATAAAGTGAAATGATATGGATTATAAGAGGTGAAACTAACAAATGTATGCAGGTAAAATTATTTTATTAGAAATTATACACATTTTAAAATACATATTATATGCATCAAGCTATGAAAAAATGAATCAGTAAACATGATTACCAAAAAATGTATTTTTGTAAAACTTTCAAGTTATGGGATCTAGATACTATGCTCTCTCAAGCACTTCAAAAGAGAAAAACATTATTATTCATGTAATAACATACTAAAAATAAAAAATGTATTAAATAAAAAATATAATAAAAATATTGGGATATATTGATGACTTGGAACAATTTAGTACAATCATAATAGAATTACAAAAGAATGCAAAAACATGTAGCAAGGTAAAAAACATGAGAATGTGGTATATTGAAGAAAAATAACAAAAAAGGAGGATGACGAAAAAATGGAAAACATAAAAATATACATTGAGGAAGGAGAGAGAACTCCTATATACCATAAAATACAAAACATAATACTTTTATTAACCATTTAAAATAAGAGAGGAAACATAGTTATAAAGGGCAATCCCAGAATGGCCAAAGTAGGGAATTATTGGGTGGAATAAGTGGAAAATATATTGGAAATACTATTTTATTTTTAGGATATATTCCTAATAAAATTTATGAATATATAAATAATAAATTAATAATTTGGAGATATGAAAATTCAATTAAAGATGATATAAAACCATTGTATAAATTATCACACTTACTAGACCCCAATGTCATGTAAAAATAAAAAATTGAGTTGGATAAGATACTATGTGGTGGAATGATAACCCCTATAAATGACACATAATTTATTAGTCATATGGCAATTAAAAATAATAAAAATAGAGAAATAGACATCTATGTTGACTATAGAGAATTAAATAAGTCATGTTTGCATGGTCCCTTCCAAACACCATTTACCAAAGGGATATTAGAAAGCATTGTGGGAAAAAAGATGCATTCCTTCATTGATGTATTATTTAAATTTCATAAATTTTAAATATCACCTATAAATCATCTAAATACTAAATTTTATATGGAATTGGGATCATTTATGCATATAGTTATTCCCTTTGGATTGAAAAATGCACGAGATATGTTTACCAGTATAATGGTGAATTCATTCAGATATTTTATAAATGTGTTTTTAGAAGTATATCTTGATGATTATATGGTATACACATTGATTATGGATCATGTTTAGGTATAAATTCTAATGTTCCAAAGACATCACCAACTAAACACTATTCTTATATAAATAGATGCATATTCACCAGACCATTTGGTACTTTACAAGGGCACATAATCTGTAAAGATGGATTGATGGTAGATCTACTCATAACTATAATATAATAAATATATTTCCAACCAAAACAAAAAATTAGTTCAATATAATAATAGGTTATACTATTTATCACTATAGATTTATAAGAAAATATGTAGCCTTAAGTGCACCAATATGAGCTTTACTGAAAAATAAGCATAACCAATGACTATATTGGTTAATAGAGTGTCAATAATAATTCCAAAAATTTAAAAATAATATTTTGGATTCCCAAAATTATTTATAAAACCTTCTCTTATAAGGATTTTTGTAATGGTATATGTAATAATAGCATATGCTGCTTGAATTATTTGTTTACCATGTCAACATTTCTTATAGAAGTTATTAAAAGATACTAGTGTTTCTAGATTAGAATATTTCATTCCATGTTCATGTGTATTTCTCTATAATATCAATAGGATTAGTGTTGTAATAACCCAATAGAAACATAGATCATCAAATTTAATTTGCAATAAGGAAATTGGCAAAGATGGAAAGAAATTACTCTACCATATGGCACAAAATGAGAGTCACTTGCTATGGTGTATGTGGCACATAAATGTATACATTATCTATTATGAAATATATTTATATTATTTATATACCATCATACACTCAAATATTTTATTAATATATCAGTGATACAAGGAACAGTTTCATATTGGATAATGTTATCCCAAGAATTTGACTTTAAGATTGTGGTAAAACTAAGAAAACTGAATAATGGACCTAATTACCTATCATGAATCACTATAAGAAAATACATAGGACCAATTGAGTATTCATTTCATGTATATCAAATATTTCATGTGGAATTAATAACCAATATATGGAAAGTATTGCATAATTCATTTCCAACAAAGAGTTTTTAGAAGAGTATATTACTTAACAAAGAAAGAGATTGATGATCCAAGCATTTCCATTTATGTTAATTGAAGGATCATTATATAAGAAAGGAAGATATTAGGTATTGTGGAGAGTATCGTTAATACATGAGTAGAATAATATATTAATATATACCCATAATGGGGTTACAAGAGGGAAAAATATGAAGAGAGTACGAGTAAGAAAATATTGTTAACAGGTTTGTGGTGGCCAATGCTCTTCAAAGATACACATCAATATGAAATAAATTTTTACATATTCCAAAGAATGTGAAAATCCAATGCTAGATATGATATTCCCATTCACCCAGTGCTAGTGCTAACTCCATTCAAGGAATAGGTCATTGATTTTATAGGTCATATCAAACCTACAACAAGAAATAGAAATACTAGATTCATTATTACCAAGACTAAATAATTGACACGAGGGGCATAATCAATGATAATAAAGGATCATCTTTCCAATACATTAGTAGAGTTCTTGCAGAAAAATATATTCAAATGGCTAAGATGCCCATTAATCATAATGAGTGATAAGGGTAATCATTTCATTAATAATATAATTGTGTAATTATTTAATCACTTATTGAAATAACATAATAGGAGTACTCCTTACCACCCTTAAGTAAATTACATTATTGAGGCATTTAATAAGGTGATAGAGAAGGTATTGACCAAAGTATGCAATACAAAGATAGAAAACTAAGATACTAAGATATTGGTAGTATTATCATCTTAACACACTACCTATAAAATATTAACTAAGTATTTTCCCTTATAGTTAGTATATGGCCTAAAAGCAATAGTACCAATGGAGTACATACTAACACATTTAAGAATTATGGTAAAATATTGTTTTAACCTTTCAGGACGTATATGGAGTAAATCCTATGTTTTTAAAGGGTTGAGTATAACAATAATATAGAATTAGAACTAAAAATAACTAATTTAACAAACCTTTCCCAAAATAGCAAGAATAGAGACCATGGAAACTTATCTAGAATAAAACAAGTATTTATGTGGATCAGGAGGCTAAAATAGGTTAGATAAATAGGTAGACACCTTATATTCTATGACTATAGTTTAAATCTAGTCTCACATAATAGTGACCTTAAGTGGATAGTAATACCATGTGGTGCTAGTGTCCGTCTTGGAAGAACTATATATAACTTTAATGGTAGATACAAGATATTTTGGGTGTCTTGTAGGTGGTTTTGTGTCTTTTGGGAGCTTACCTATGTCATTATTATAGTTTAATATCTTTCAAAACCATAATGAGTACCTACACACATGAAACTAATAAAATCTAATGCAAAAAGAAGGAAAAAACTAGGTTGTTGGATATTACAATTGCATGATATAGCCCTATTATTCTGGCCACTACTTACATTAACCCCAATGTTAAGGGTATAAAATCACATTAGTTCTCACTTAGGGAATATTCATAATAAATTCACATGGTATGCTATCATGACATCCACTTAGGCCCTTCTTTGATCAATTATGCAGTGTCTAGATGTGATAACTGAGTAGTATGCAAAGTATTGAGCCGTACTACTGATTGATTTTACGTATTTATTTGTAAAAATAGTAAGTGATAGATTTAAAATTAATTTTGAGACTCTTTATATATAAGTAGATTTGATTTGAATATAAGACCATGTTCTTTGGTTGACATGTTGTAAAAGAGGGATAACAATCATAAGAGAAGGCTTAATTTAGGGTTAGAACATAAACATGGGAGAAAATGACTATCAGACACTAGATCCATAATTGGACACTATCACCACATGGATCTAATGTATTGAAAATGGATTTAGTGTCATTAGTATTAAAAATAAATATAAGACCAAACATGATAGGTTAGGGGCCCCTATGGTTGGAAAAATATGACTTAGGACCATTAGGGGTGCAACAAATAGGGAAGATAAGATATAAGAAAGATCAAAATACCCAAAATTACCATGAAAATAAGGATTGTATTCATCACTAAGATCTTATTGTGAAATAATAACTATTATATATCTATATAACACGTAATAAAGATTAGATTTCTCAAGTCTAACTCATACCTAGACTAACATGGTAATGATCTAAAATTGTGGGATGTCTATATCTAGACTAGACCTTTAGGATTTTTAATAAGCTAGTTCCTTAGATATGATAGTTTGGACCTATTTTTATAAGACCTAAACAAGTTGGGGTGTAAAGAGTCAAGATATTTCATAAAATGAAACCTATTCTAACATGTGGTGATACACTAAATTTTCAAAGATCCACTCTCAATATTGAACTCATTAAAATGCTAATACACTATGAATAGAACTAATGCAATATCCACAACAGTTTCCAAGCAATAATGCTTCACTTAGAGGTCAATTTGATGGACTTAGGCTAGAGGGTAATGACGGTAAGGCTTGATTGGAAGCACTTACAGCCAATTATCCAGTCTATACATGAGACATCAACCTAAAGACATACTAGATGACCTATAAGAAAAGTTTATTAACACTTAGGTTAAACTTGGACCTGCAAAGGGAAGATGACATCCACTTTTTGCATATCAAATAAATACAAAACACTAAGAAATATTAGTAATCAACTACAAAATTATCTATTCATTACTCCAGAATATGCATAATACAATTTCTAGTAGAGTCTAGTCATACCAACATGAAATATGCTTAACAATATCTCCAAAGTTATATTTATAGAAGATAAGGGCAGCCAGAGAGAGATTTTGGCACTAAAAGAGGGATCAATGAGCTCAAATCCATTTGAGCCATAGTTAAAACCATCTCTACATTTATACTCATTAAAGCTTATTGATTCATTTAGGTCACTTCAGTCCATTACATAGTTACATTATTCCCTCATTGATGCTTCTTGATAGTTACAATGATAGGATTAAGTTGTTTAGAGATGGTTTCCAAAATAAATGTAGTTACAACCATCAAATCAATCTATTAGAGTTTTATCCTAGTGATAATTGATCTTAATTGGTTCATCAAGGTATGCAAGAGTGGAGATAAGGGTCATTTTCATGTAGTTGGTTCTAGTGATGAAGTTGTTGAAGTCTACATGTCTACCTTTATGGTGTTGTTGGTTCTAGTTTAAACTAGATCAAACTCAAACTTGGCTCCATGGTTTTAATTTCTTTTGGTAAAAAACTAATCCTTTGAATTCTACAAAGAAATATCCTTGGGTTTTATATTAGCCATTGAAGACCAATTCAAACTAATTAAATAGCTCTAAATTTCCTTGTTCTTATTAGTCCCACAGATCTTGCTATTTGATCCTTAAGATTTTGACCTCTTGTGTACTATATATATTTTTGGTATGAATGAATTCCAGCCTTTGATTTATTGATAAAAACTATCTATTGACATGTTGAATCAAGATCACACTATTGAATTAGGATGTACAATTGGATTTGCCTGGACCCACCATTTGAACTCAAATAACTAGCTCATGAGATTAAAATTGACATCTATGTGCCCATATTTAACATCTATGAAAATGTATTTAACATATACACAACCATCATTAGGATTGTTAAACACTAAAATTTATTTATCATGTCTTAAATGTTATGTCCACACACCCATAAATTGACATTAGTATGACAATCATTGACATCCATGCAATTGTCAATATTTGAACCCTAATGCTGAGCTTTATTTTTATATTTGTGTGAATGTCGCATCTTGAAAGTCTAACTTTTAATCTTTATAAAAATATCTATAAATATTCTATTGGCATGAAATCTATAGTGTGTTCTTGACATGAAAAAATCCATGGCACTATAATATTTTTGCTTACAAGTCTTCTTGAGGTGCATTTATAAAATGTACAAGTGAGATAGTTCGTTTGTTCCTATGTGATGTCCTAATGATGGTCTAGTCCTTAAATTTGCACAATTCATCTTTTGGTAATTATTTCAAGGCTCTTATGGATTCTTAAGATTTTTAAAACTTGTTTCATTCTCCTAAATTCTTGAATCATTATGAAAGCCTACTAGTCTTTAAACTTTGCAACCTTAGCCCCCTTTACTAAGACATTTGATCCACTACTTCATTAGTAACTTGCTCATCCTATCTATCTAGGCAAAATCTTGGTATGTGGGCCAAAAATTCCAACATTTATAGTGACTCACAAGGAAGTATGCTTTCTATAGTTAGAGAACCTAGAGCATTTGCCTTGTGCAGTCCATTGGGGATGGAGTCTCTACTATGATTCAATGTATTGACTTGGATCCAACATTGGCTACTAATCATTTGGGTAACCACTTTTTGAAATAATAAAAATACCAAAATGAGCAAAAAAAAAATAGAGTGACCTAAGAACCTATTAATAGGAACACAAAATATAAGTGGAACCTATCTTAAACAAATTAAGGACAACAAAAAATGTGCTAGAGACTACACTTAGAGGAATTTTAACAAAACTATCCTAATATGTATAGATTAAAAATATATATACATTCCCTCTTAGATCAAAAGGAATGTTTGACAACCTTCCTACATCATGAGGTTTGGAATTAAATGAGGCATGTAGATTATTGAATCTTGGTCTTGATGCTTAATTTTTATTTGTTGCATCTATCAAATTTTAAGCATGATGTTCAATGAGAAACAAGTAACTCAAAATAGGTTAGCTATGGAAATGAACTCTTTTTACATCAAAATAGCCTAATATTTCTCATAAGATTATTCAACTTTAATCACCAATTATGGTTTAACAAGGCATACCTCATTGGTTTCCATGGTGTTCTTAATAAGATTAGGTCTCCTCTCAACTGTAACATCATCAAGCTCATCAAGGAGCTCTACATAGTCCACCCAATCCTAGTCATTTCCCTCCATGGAAAGTTCTTTCTCTACCTTCTCAAGTACTTGACCTTCAACTTTGAAAAGCTCTTCAAGATCTTGAAAGAGATACATTTTATACTTCTAACCATCTAAGAGTGGTTTAAAATTAGGCTAAGGTATCGAGTCATCTTTAATAACAAAAACTTCCACCTTGGTTTCAAGAGATTCACTAATGGTGAACACTTCAAGATCTACCATGAAGCTATGGCATAACTACTACCATGAATCCTCCTCAACCTTCCTATCAAATTCTTTAACCCCTTGTTCATGCCTAGTTGGAGCTACAAACTAATCATATATGCCCTCCTAAAATATTATTTGTGATAGTTTCACTATACTCAACTCTTCCAACTCCTTTTTCATAAAATAAATATGATCATCATCTATAATGAAGAAAGGTAATTCAAAGAAAAGGTCTACATCTTATTCAACTCTTTCATGTGGATATTTTGTATCTACCACCCCATCTTCTACCTTTAAAACCACAAGTTCTTATTGACAAAAGGAGGGGATGGAAGGGAAAGATATCTCCTTGGGATGATTGAAACTTGATAAAGTATCCTTACAACTTAGGATTGTGGGTTGACTTATTAGAGGACTCTTGGAAGGTTCTTGAGGAAGGGAAAAAGAGTTCATTGTCTTGAATTAGAACATCTTCTCTCCTTCTTGGTTTTTTTTGGGCATAGGAGAAGGTTATTTAATAAGTGATGGTATAACATAATATGGATCCATGATGTGAGGTAGCCTCCAATATGACATGTTCTCAAGCTCTTGAAAAGGGATAGGTATAGCTTGAGGAAGATGTGGAGCCAAACAAGGTGTAATATAGATAAGAAACAATGGTTGAGGCTATTTTTATTGGGTTTCTTGATTTTACCACCTCTCTAATCTATCTACCCACCATTGTATGAGATTTATCATTTCATACAACTCATCATTAATATTTCCATATTGGACCTCCTCTCCAACTAGGATCCAATAACTTGTTAGTATTTGAACTAAATCCATCATCCTCTCTATGGGATTAAAATAGATCACATCATGTTCTCTATCCCATTTTCTCATCATCTCTTTGGATGTTAACATATTTGGCTTAAATGTCAATAAGGATGTGGTAGTAGAAACATAGTTTTAGCAAGGTTGGATAGAAAAAAAGGTAGGTGCATATGAAGGATATATGGGCTCATTATTGGGATAATAAGAATGATTACATTGATTTTAGGGGTCATAGTAAGACTGATAGGCTTCATTTGGTTGATGATATGGTTCACCAACCTGATTAGGAAAAACTTCTACCCCAGATCTAGCCATAAAGACTCAAGAAAGAGACAAGGTAATGATAAAAATTTCTTAAAGGCTTACCTAAACTACTACAACCATTTGAAATATTTGATTCACCATTGATTTTTAAAAACATGCCTCCAAAGGTTGATTAAATGAAGAAAACACCAAAAATCTTCACTTAGTACATAATAAAAAGTGTCCTACCAAGTGTGTTATAACTATTAGCTATCTAGATAACACCCAATAGAGGTTAGATTGCTCAAGTCTAACTCATACATATATTAACATGGGAATGATATAAGGATGTGGGATGCCTATATCTAGACCAGACCTCTAGGATATTTAATGAGGCTAATTCCTTAGATATGATAGTTTGGACCTATCTTTTTAATACCTAAATAAGTTGGGGTGAAAAGAGATAATAGATTGCATAAAATGAAACCTATTATAATATGTGGTGATGCAATGAATGTTCAAAGATCCATTCTCAAGATTGAAATAATTATCACACTAATAGACTATGAATAGAATTAAAGAAGTGTCTACAACAATTTCTAATCAATAATGCTTTACCTAGAGGTCAATTTCATGGACTTAGGCTGGAGGGAAATGATGGTAATGATTGATTGGAAGGAATTATAATTAACTATCCACTCTATACCTAAGACATCAACCTTAAAACATCTTAGATTACCTATAAGAAAAGTTTATCAACACTTAGGTTAAACTTGGACCTGCAAAGGGAAGATGACAACCACTTTTACATATCAAACAAATACAAAACACTAAGCACAAATTAGTGAGAAACTAAAAAGGCTCTATTCATTACTCGAAGAGGTGAAAAATATAATTTATGGTAGAGTCTAATTGTACTATCCTAAGGGATGCTTAACAATAGCTCCTAGGCTATATTTATAGAAGTAAAGGGAAACTAGAGAGATATTTTAGAACTAAAAGAGGGATCAATGAACTCAACTTCATTTGAACTATAGTTACAACTATCTCTAGATTTATGCTCATTCAATATTTCTCATTGATCTCAGTCACTTTAGTCTATTTCACAGTTACATTATTACCTCATTTATGTTCCCTGATGATTGTAATGGTGAGATCAAGTTGTTATGAGTTGGGTTACAACATCAATGTAATTACAACCATTAGATCAATCTATTAGAGTTTTGTCCTAGTGTTAACTACTCTTCACTAGTTTGTTGAGGCATGCAAGAGTGGAGAAAAGGGTCATTTTCATGAAGCTAGTTGTAATGATGAAGTGATTTAAGTCTATATGTCTACCTTCATGGCATTATTGGCTCTAGTTTAAACTATATCGGACTCAAACTCAAATCCATGCCTTTACTTGATTTGGTCTAAAAATACTCCTTTAACTTCCAATGAGAAATATCCCTAGGTTTGACTTTAGCCATCAAGTACCAACTCAGAATAATTAAATATCTCCAAATTGCTCTATTCTTATTGGTTCCATAGATCCATTCTATCATATCCTTGACCTTTTGACCTCCTATACATCATACATCTTTTTGGTATGAATGAACTTGGGGCTTTAGTTTTTTTATACCGAAGATCCTTTGACACATTGAATCAAGTTCACACCATTGGATCAGGATTTATCAATGAATATAGACCATTGGATTTTATTAGATCCACAATTTGAATTAAAACATATAGCTTATAAGCTTAAAATTGACATTTGTGTGCTTCTATTTGATGTCTAAATGATCATCATTAGTATTTTTGAACCCAAATAGTTATTTTCTATGTCTTAAATTTGATGTATGCATGACTGCCAATATTTAAACCTAAATGTTGAGATTAAATTTGATGTTTATTTGAATGTCCCATCATACAAGTCTAACTTTGAAGCTTTATAACTTGATCCAAAAATATTACACAAGCATGAAATTTATAGAGTGTGTTCTTAGCATGAAAAAATCCATGGTGCTACAATCTTTTGGCTTGTGAGGCTTCCTGAGGTGCATTTATAAAATGCATAAGTAAGCTACTTCATTCATTCTTATGTGATGTCCTAGTGACATTCTATTCCTTAAACTTGCATAATTCATCTTTTTATCATTCTTTCAAGGCTCTAATAGATTCTTAAGATTTTTGAAACTTAGTTCATGCTCTTGAATGATTGAATCATTATAATAACCTATTGATCTTTAATATTTTTAACCTTAGACCCCTTTACTAAGCCCTTTCATCAGCTAATTCACTAGGAACTTTCTCATCTTCTCTATCTAAGCAAAATCCTAGTATGTGGGCCAAAATGGACAACAATATAAAAAAAACATAGTACTTGTGGTTGCTTGACCAAATTAGAATGTATACATTTTCCCACCTTTTATTCTAGTAATGCAATGACATGAAATTATTAAATTAAAATAAAAGGAGGAACACATACCTATACTTACCTCTATGGATGTGTAATGGACTTGGATCACTTCTTAGATAGAGAAGTGGATAGGAGCTAGAGTGAAATATGTGAAGAGGAGCTCCATAATGTTGATGTCCTCCATACTAAATCTAAATAGTGAACTAGATCATGAGGAACAAAATCATGTTTTTCCCCACCTTGATATATGGAATGAATATGAGTATGAAAACTAAATGTGCAGAGAAATAAGACATGTTTAGCCCCACTCTGATGTGTGTACTAAATCTTAGTATGTAAATTGTATATGTGGAAAAATAAGGCATGCTTTCCACACTATGATGTGTGTAGTGAATCTGAGTATGTAAAATGATTGTATGGAGAAACAATTCATGATTTTTCCCACTCTAATGTGTGTAATTAATCTAAGTATGTAAACTAGGTTTGTTAAAAGGCTATGGATCAACTGTTTTAGATGATCATGTAATCCAAACTACTAAAATATTAGTGATGATACTGAATATAACTTAGTAATCTAAAAATATAGATCAAGGATGTGTGATATACATCATGCCCCTAATATTTATATCTAAATAATGTATTTATGTATATGAACATTTATATATCTTCATAAACCCATGTATCTAAGTCAAACTATATATCTACATGAACCTATGTATCTAAATATTTGTATATCTACTTTGACCTATGTGTTTGAATAGTTATATCTAAGTGAACCCATATATCTCAATCAAACTATATGTCTATGTGAACCTATGCATATGAATATCTATATATATTCATAGACCTATGTGTCTAAATAGTTGTATCTGAGTTAACTTGTATATCTAAGTACACTTATGTGTCTATGTCAAACTATATATCTGTATGAACCTATGTATTGAAATATATATAAAAACTATGTAGACTTGTGCGTCTGAATAGGTGTATCTAATTAAACCCATATATCTAAGTGAAACTGTATATTTATGTGAACCTATTCCTATAAATATTTATATATCTTCAGAGACCTTTATGGATAAATATCTATATCTTAGTAGACATTCATGTATAAATCTCTATATCTAAAGAAATCTATGTATTTTCCCCCCTTTTGGTGAGAGATCCAAGACTGAGGTAAGGGTGTTTAACCAAAAGTGATAATGATCAGATATACTAGTGTTAATTAGTGGGTGAAATATTTTTTATGTTTGAATACTTTGTTTATTATGATGGAGTTGATTGTTGATATTGGTCATGGGATAAACATTTTGCCTATATTGATTTTATAATAATAATATCATTTTTGTCATTTTGTATAGTTAAATGTGATCATGATATTGGTTTAACTAATATAGGGAAAGGCACATTGAAGTCAAGTCCCATGTGAAAGAAATGATTCATAAGTTGGAGTTACAGTTCTCTATATATCATGTTGGCAAGAAGTTGGTATAAGTTGGTGAAATTATAACCCAAGTTTAACTTTATTAAGGTGGAATTCGATAAATGTGACTTAAATAGGTTATTTTATTGTTTTGACAGTTCATTTGAATCTTTGAGTTGATAGTTATTTTTTGTTTGAGCTAGATAATATACTAAGGATATGAGGAGTGACTTTGAACTAATATGAGGATGTGGATGCACTTATCTACTCTAAGGAGGTAGTTACCCTAGTAAGGAACATATACTTCTTCCAATTATTGTTAATTATAATGACTTTTTTACTATTTTAATGAAAATTTATTATTGTAGGCTTGTTTTGTGAAAAGTAGTCCTTCTATCCATATATTGAGTCTATTATCCAGGACCTAGTGCTAGTGTCCTATATATGGTGCTCCTATCTAGTGATACTATCTTTTATGTAGAACTAGTGTTGAATAGGCCTAGTTTCTTATGTTAGTGATTGATGATTGTATTTTGATACTTATTTTTATCTATTCATTTTATATTTTACATTTCTAATGTTGGATTTGGTTGTATTTTATAGGTTGATGTGCACATGAGAGAGTTATAGACTGGCTGGATGATGGAGACCTTATATGATCTACCCCTAACTAACACTATTATGATCATTTTATATAGATTGGGTCCTAATCATGTAACATCCCTAGATTTGATGCCCTAGGATAATCATATGGTGACTATACTATGTAAGAGATGTAATTCAGATACCTACACATTCTATTTACCTACTAGGGAGATGAATATTACCCTTGAGGATGTGTATAATATCCTATAGTTAACTATTTATGGGTAGAGAACTGTATTACATAAGGATATGGGTGATTATTCTATATACCAAGATACTAGGTATTTTTATGTTATGTCTATAGGGACTCATCATATATTAGTGACAGTGATATATTATTGTCACTGATAATCAATGTTGATGTTCCATATTTTTATAAGTTATCAATATTCTTGGCTTGTTTATGGATATAAATGAGAATGGGGTATTTATATCCTATAGAATACATGAGATAATGCATGACATAGAGGTGTATGGCACCATATACTCATGGGATTACACTATGCTATCCCACCTATATCATGATTTATATCATTTTATGTAAAATATGTGTGGTAGAGGTATTAGTTATTATACACTATTGTGCATATGAGTATATTGTAATAATTAGGCCAATGTTGCCTTTACAAGGTGATTGGGCCCATATGAAATCATTTGCATATATGTGGACTTGGATGACCTATATTATTAGGAGCACAATGCAATGTGACCATGTGTTAGATAGTTTGACAGCCAAAAATATTATTTGGAGGCCCTATAAGGGATATGAGGGATGTCCTAAGGATGATGCTTAGATAAGATAGGTTTGAGTGAGTTTTTGGATACATGACTATTGAGTTAATGTATATGATAGGTTCTAGTCTGAGAAAGTGACACAATAGTTTGGTATTACTCAAGATGTGCCACTAGTGCTAGTGGTGTGGTTGAGGAGGTTTTAGGATCTAGTGATGCCAGGTAGAAAGTTTATGCCATAGGCTATAGAGTTAGTCCTAATTTGATTAACATAACAAGATTTAGATATTGACATAAATAATGTGGATGATGAAAGAGTCATTAATGTATATGTATATATATCTTGATGGAGATATCATATATGGGTACCTCTATTTCTGAGAGGTAGGATTGTTGTAGAGGATGTATTGGATGTGGTTCCCCTCAAGTATTTTGATGCTGAGTTATTATTGTATGTTTTTGCATTCTATTTATTAAGTTATTTAATTGATTGGTTAGAAATTTGATGCATTGCATGTATGTGTATAGTTTTAGGTGATGATGAATATAGGGAGACTACCATTGAGTCTGTGTTTGCATACTAACACAACATATTCTTCATGATACTATGGAGGATGAATTAGTGGAGAGGTCCATTGATGTTGTTAGTATTTATGCATATTTGTTTGATTTAGTAGGGATAGCTATTTTAGAATATAAATAAATGGCTATAGATAGAGATGAGGCATGCATAGACTTACATAGATAGACCATGCTTGCACTTGATGCTCTGGGTGGAGCTAGTATTCAGATAGTAGATAATTACATACATATATAGTGAGAGAATGTAGAGTGCATGGTTGAGTTGGGTATGTATTATGAGATAGAGAGTATATTTAGTTGTCAATCAAGGTCATGGAGAGAGTAGAACTTCTAATTTTAGCATGGATATGAGTAAGAGTGAAAGTGAGGGGGATGATGATGTAGTATACTTGTATAAAACTATGTTCTGAGTTATATATATATATATATATATATATATATATATATATATATGTATATATATGTGTGTATATGTATATATATATATATGTATATATATATGTGTGTATATATATATGTGTATATATATATATGTATATATATATATGTATATATATATATATATGTATATATATGTATATATATATATATATATATATAAAACTCAGAACATAGTTTTATACAAGTATAGTACATCACTCAAAAATACAGACATGGACACTAGGACCATCCCCCTCACTTTCACATTTTTTGAGTTATATATATATATATATATATATATATATATATATATATATATATATATATATATGTATATATATATGTATATATATATATATATGTATATATATATGTATATATATATATGTATATATATATATGTATATATATATATGTATATATATATATATGTATATATATATATGTATATATATATATGTATATATATATGTATATATATATATATATATATATATATATATATTCATTATTATATGGATATTGTCTATATTGGTATCTTGATCTAGTAATATTATGCATTTTTACATGTGTTTAATTATTTTGATTGTTTTAAATGGTGATATTAGTATGTGGTATTTGTGTAAGTAATAGCAATGATTTTTTTATCTATTTACAAATGTTTAAGTATATATGTAGTGGAATAAGAATGGTATTTATTGGTATAAGTAAAATAGGTGTTTTTAAATATATCTACATGGATATCATGTGACTACAGTATGCACTATCTGAACCTAGATAGCATGGTGAACCAATAACCATACTCCTCATGTTGTATTGGTGTAGAAGTAGACTCTAAAATTGTGTGTGACACATTGATAGTGGCTATGCATGTAGACTCTGAATCAAAGAGTTTGATTAAATATCATGTGTAAATTATATTTTGAAATTTGTGATCTCCAGAAAATGTCTTTATTGGCTTCTAGACTATGTTCTAATTTTTGTGGTATCTTACAAATATATTGATATGTGGTTGAACTAAGATTGTACTTTTATCTCTCTATTTATTTACAAATATCATGATTGGTGTGAAAGATAAATATATGTTATGATCTATGTAGTTGTTTCTAAATATCATTTTTTGTGTGTTAACTAAAGCTATGATATGATCTTTGTATTTTTTTCCAAATATGTTGATTGATGTGCAAACTAAAACTATGTTGTTATCTTTGTGAACTAGATACCATCTCCATTGAATTTTTGGTGTATGAGATCACTCATAAATAGGTGTCCTAGAAATTACATGGACCATATGATGAGTAACCAATGGCTCCTCAAAGGGAATGTCATATGACAACTTTGTGATCTAGGAGACTATGGAGATAGAGATCTCAGTGCCCCTATGTGAATGTTATGATTCCTAAATTGACATATTTTTCAATACAGTCTTAGAGTGTATAACAATGATTGTCTAAATGTCCATTTATGTTATGAAAATTAAAATAAAGATTATCTTTTACCCTATGAAAATGGTGTGCTAGATGATGATTAATAGGAGGAAGTGTGATCATCTACTTATCTAATAATGTAATCAAGATGTCATGAGGCCTATGCCTATCTAAAAATTGTATAACCCCACTTTATGTGTCATATGCTCTACTCATTATAAGAGGTGCTCTATGAAGTGTCTCTTTGCCCTTGTTGAGTATCTTTAGCAATTGTTTCTATTTCACTAGTTTCTTAATTATAAATAGAGTAGGTTCTTGTACCATGTTAGATGATTGGGGATCTAAGAGACCTACATTTAAATCTACCTTTTAATGTGTAACCACTAGTCCCAATTATACATATAATACTATATTTATGTTACATAGATGAAAAAATGATTTTATGTCTGATATAATAATTTATCTTTAAGAGGAAAAATGAGTCCTCTAACAAACAAGTATTATACCTCTAAAATTATCAGTTGGTAAATAAACTGACACATACATGATTTAAATCATAGAATATATTCAATTTTTAGTTTTGTTTCACCCTATTGTAATGAGGGTGGCCTCTCATGTGTGACTTGAGGTCCCTTACTCTATATATAGTGACTTATAAATAATGTTTCTAACTCCTCACATGTATGTAGTAACCCAGTAAAGATTTTATGATAAAACCAATTTAGTGTTCCCCATCTAGGGACCTTGGAAATAATTATAGTAGAGTTAACTTATTTGTGACACGTGCCATGAATTTATCATAACCCTAAAGGTGTAAGCATGGGTCTCCATGGCCATGAAATTTGGGTAACATTGGTATCGAAAAGTTGGGTGGAAACATTGTACTAAAGATTTTGCATATAATGTGGTTTTCATGGATAACATTAGCATCAACCTGAGATTGGTATCCTTTATTATCCAATGTGATATGGTGTACTTATTTTGGCAAATCAGCCATGGCATGCATTAAGGAAATTGCCACTCATGAAGGTCAATTATCATCATCAAGGGGATCATTTAACTTTTGGATTTTGTTATTTATCTTATCCTTTGGTATATAACAATGGGAATATTTTTTAGGGAGGGTTGGTTTACTCTCTATAACCTTTGGAGGTGTGATATATGGGACCTATTTAGAGGGAAATTATCTATCCCCCTCATTTAGGTTAGGTTGAGAAACAAGTTATATTGTAGTAAAGGGGGTTGAGGGAGATTCATTGGTATCTCTCATTTTGTTAATTTTTAAGTATCACATGATAATGGATTACAAGGTACTTTATTATCATGTGAACATAAGTTATGTAAAATATACACATAATAATAAGTTTATGTGTGTTTTTTTTACATATGACCTAGAATTTTTTTGAACAAGAGAAATAGTTGAAGTAGAAAGAGAATTAGAAAGTGTAGAATTATGCCATCATGTGTGGGTGTAATGTAATTCATTTATTCACTAGCTATGTTGGAACTCCTGAATGATTATCACTTTCAAGCTTGGAGTTAATGTTAGAAGAAGTATCAATCACGTTTTATTTTTTCATATTATGACATTTAGGAGAAGAGTTAGAGGCATTTACATTATCAATATGTTGTAAATAATCATTGTGTTAAGTTCAGAATGTAAAACAAGGTGATAAACTAATTTTGTCTATATTAGTTTATGCATTGGTAAAAGGTGTAATATTATCGGTACATGATTTTTCAAATTTAATTGATAAAGGTAAAGAAGATGCATTTCTCTTGTCTACTTTACTTAAATCATGTAAAAGTGGATTTACTGTATTGAATTTATATTGATTTAATTTAAATAAGTATGTAGTGAAAGTTGTTGAAAATATAGGATCACATTGGAACAAAGCACTACTAAGAAGAGGATATTTTGGAATTTTATTGTTATTTTTATTTTGAGGTGTAAGAGAAGAGGAAGAATAAAGAGAAGAATATGTATCTAATATATCCTCATATACATTATCATTTGCATGCTCATAGTAGTCCTCAAAACCATTATTATAAAAATACTCATCATTATCATTATAAATGAAATCATCATCATGTTACAGTGTACAATATTGAAAAATTATATATTCATTATTATAATTATGATAAAAATTCATAAGTTCATCAATTGGGTGAGGGGTAGGAGACTTATTAGATGCCATTTTAAACTTGTAAAATAGAATAATGTATATAATGAATAGAAAGCATGTAATAGGTATAATTTAATTTATCATTAGTATATGTTCAACTATAATAACTTATTTACCTAATGTGTAGAATAAATTAGGATTGTATGTGAAACCCTAATTACTAGTATTTGGATGTATAGGGAACTAGTATGTGGATCTAAGGTTTGAATGGTAGGTACTTTGAAAAAAAAATTAAATTAAATTAATGAAACCTTAATATGAAATGAAGTTGAATAACATAGGTTATGGAAAAAAAGGAAAAAATAGAAGTTGATAACCCTAATTTAGTGCATAAAAATTAGAAGAAGGTAAACCCTAGGAAAAACTAGGGTTTTTAGCAATATTTAAAGTAAGTCAGGTTCATCAAATGTTTTAACCTTTTAAGAATTATATGGATTAAATAATATGTTTTAAAGGGATAAGTATAACAATAATTTGTAATGAATATTGGAAATAATTGATTTGATAATTATTTCCCAAAATAGAAAGAATAAAAAGAAAGAACACTTATCTAGAATAAAATAGGTATTTATATGGATCAAGAGGCTAAAATAGGAGGAAAAATAGGTAGACACCTACCATTATAAAACTATAGATGAAATTTAGTCTCAGATAGTAGTACCCTTATGTGGATAGTAGCATAATGTGGTACTAGTGTCCAATTATGGTGCTACTTTCCTTATTGGAGGAATTATCTTAAACTTTTAGGGAAGCTATGAGAGGTTTCGGGGGTCCTATTTGTGGTTCTATGTCTATAAGGATCTTTCCTATTTCACTATTTTAGATGAACATATTCCAAAACCCTAATGAGTACTTTCACACATGAAATAACAACTAAATGAAATTCAAAAGGAAGGGAAAAAATGGGTTATAAGATATTATGATCATGTGAAGTAGAAACCATGTTTTCATGGCCACTACCTATATTAACCACAATTTTAGGTGTCTTACATCACATGTAGTTCTCCTTTAAGGAATGTGCATAATCAATGTACATAATATGCTAGAATGAATTCCACATAGGCCCTTCTTTAATTAATCATGCAATATTTATATGGGATCCCTGAGTAATATGCAGACTATTGAGATATACTATTGATTGGTTTTATGTAATTATGTGCTAAAATATTAATTTCTAGATGTAATATTCCTTGTGAGTATATTTATATAGAAGGAAATTTGATTTGAATATAATACCTTATTTGTTGGCTAACATGTCATAAGAAGGGGATAAAAAACATAAGATAAAGCTTAAGCTAGGATTAGGACCCAAAGACAAGAGTAAATGACCATCTTACACTAGATCCATAATTAGACACTATCACCATATGGTGTTACTATCTTGAAAATGGCTCTAGTGTCTTGAGGACTAAAAATAGAGTGAATACTAAATAGGATAGGCTAGGGTCCCCTGTAAATGGAATGAGATGACTTAGGAGTACTGGAGGTGCAATAGATAGGGAAGACAAGAAATAAGAAATATAAAAAGACCCAAAATGACCATGTGAACAAGTAATATATTCATTACTAAGACCTTCATGTGAAATAGCAATAAAATACATAGTACTTGTGTTTGAATTATCAAAATAGGGTGTATACAAATATTTAATTAATGATAATGATTCCCTTAAAGTGAGAATGATATAAATAAAAAAATTGGATGAAAATATACTATTATTATTATCACATAATAAAAATCAAAATAAGAGACACTAATTTTTTTGGTATGATAGACATATTAAGGTGAAGGAGTTTCATGTTGAAGATAAAGTCCTATTATATGATATAAAAATTAAAAATCTAGAAAAATTGAAGAGAAGATGAATAAGAAACTATATAGTTGAGTATATATAATAATTAAGAGTTATAAAACTAATAAATTTTGTAGGCACCCTCAAAAAGGGGTTTGTGAATAGATCTTGACTAAAATTTTACATCATAGGAAACTATGATAAATGTTAGTGAGTAATAAAGCTATTTACTAGGTGACTCTATCCTTCTAGTTGGTTGATGTTAGGTATAGCGTACTATGGCACCCTATACTAGATATTTAATTTTAGGGTCATAGATCATGTTACCTCCCCATTAGGTTGGTACTATCCACCCAAATGGGTAAGTTGAATAAAGGATATTGTGGTGTCTTATACTAGATATATCAGTACCTTTTTGTCTAATCATGTTAAAACATCCTAATGGGATAAATAGGAAGAAATGGATGATGAGAAGGTAAAACTAAAATGATAAAAAAAAATTAAAAATGAAAAAATGATAGGAGAAAAATATAAATCCCCAAAGTAAGAAGTGATTGGATAGAAATACATGATAATAAAAGAGGAAGTTGAAAAATAAAAATAAGTATATATGTAACATAATAAGGGTGGAAATACATAAGATTAATTGAGTTTATTTCAGTAGAATTATATATATATATATATATATATATATATATATACATATATATGTATATATACATATATATATACATATATATGTATATATACATATATATATATATATACATATATATATACATATATATGTATATATACATATATATATATACATATATATACATATATATATATACATATATATATATACATATATATATATATACATATATATATATATATATATATATATACATATATATATATACACACATATATATATATACACATATATATATATACATATATATATACATATATATATATATACATACATATATATATATATATATACATATATACATATATATACATACATATATATATATATACATATATATATATACATATATATATATATACATATATATATATACATATATATATATATATATATATATATATATATACATATATATATATATATATATATATATATATATATATATATATATATATATCATGTGGATTAGTTTGGAAATAAAAAATAAAAACTAAAAATATCAAATGGGTGGATATAAGGTACTAAAAATGAAATCAACAAGCTGATAAAAATGATGAATTCATAAGGATCATATCAAGATAAATACAAAAAGAGTGAAAATACAAGTTATTAAACACCAAGAAAATAAAGTAAGAGAAATTGCCATAAGTAATAAATAAAATTTAATATACCAATTGAATGCCATGATTAAAAGATATATCACTTACACCATAAATTAAATGGTTTCAATCATTAAAAATTTACATAATCATCTTAATATTTAAACTACAAACATTTTGTGTGAATGATCATTATGTTTGATCTTTTTTTCTTAAAAACACAACCAAAAGAGATGGAAACACCCCAGGTCATATCTTGAAAATAGATCAGACAACCCCACTAAAAGTAACACTCAATGAAATATACAAAAATTGACCTATATATGGAATTTTATATCATGCCCTCTTTTTTAACACATTCAAAATACATCTACAAATACATTTGATCACATTTAGTATTAATTGACCACATACTCTTAGAGATACCCAAAAGTGGAATGATGCAGTTGAATCCTCAAACATAATAAATTGAATATAATAAAGAATATATAATCATACCAAATAATAAATTATATGTGTGGATTCATTTCCCATATTTGATACTGATGACAAGAGTTAAAAAGGTGATTTTGAGTTGATCCCATGAGGAAATTTTGTACCCAGATCAACCCTATCACATCACACTAAATATCATCCACATGGTGAATTTATTTATTCATGAATGGGATAACACCCAAAAATATTATGGAAATAAAAATTTTAGCACAAATTTGTAGCCTTACTTACATGGACAAGTTTCAATAATCAAGCCCTATCCATTTAGGAAATCAAAGACCCTAAAATATGTTTTGATACAAAGGTGTTGCATTTAATGTATATTAGACAAATACATATGATTTAGTGATATAAATGGAGTGTTAAAATATAATGGGATATTATTTCAATTATAATTTAATATAAAATTGGATATCACATTATATGAACAATACCTAGAGAACCTTCACAAGATCAAGAAAGATACACATGAATTTTTCTACAAGTCACTTATTTTAGTTTTAGCCATGTATTTTACATATATTATTCTTTTCCAATAAGGGTTAGTTTAAAGGGATAAAAATACACCTATAGTAGACCATATATCAAATACATTAGTATTCATACATGTAGTAAAATAAGTAGGACATTTTATAGCTTAGGAAAAAATAATCAAAATTATGGTAGTTGGTATATTCCACATTTTAAAAGAGATAGTTAATGAATATTATACCAAACTCAAACTCATAATATATGTTGAGATTTTTTATAAATAACCATTTTATATAATAATGACACCACTCCCACCCTTTCCCTATGAAATGAGTGATGACCAAGTTGAAGAAGTGATAATTACAACTTGGAGTCAATTGTAGGACCCTAACATTACACAAGTCATAGTGGAGGTAGGTGGTAGGTATAAGTTTTTTAATAAAAAGGAAACACATGAATAAAAAACTCCACCATTGTATGGATCGATACAAATATCTCCAAAAAATATCAATCTACATAAATCCTCATGACTAAAAGGAGAAACTTTAAAAGTGAAAACCATGGATCTAGATGAACTAGAAGAGACTACCACATTCATAGTCAATGATTATAATACTTGGGAGGAGTTAGGTGAATAATAAATAGCATAAAATGTGAAACTTTCATACTATTTTAAGGAAAATACATCTAAAATAATGAAGAATAGTTCCACAAAATCTAAAATAAAAAATTAAATAGTATATGAAGAAGAGGTGTCCCAAATACCATCCTTAGTAGTAAGACAAACCTTATTAAAAATGAGTAGGGGAAAAAGTAAAAGGATTTCCTCACCATAAACAATACAAAATGGTAAGAATAAACAAAAATTGTCAATGACAAAGGGAAAAAAGGGCACTCTATTGACATATTTAGAGATAGAGTCCTTTAAAGGAAAGTACATAGAAGAAACTCAAACAAGTGAGGAAATGGAGGATACCACATAGGTACCTGACATGAATACAATATTAGGAATGTGACACAAGAAATAATTAATATGAACTATGGAAAAAAAGTAATAAAAACTCAAATATGGAAGGAAAACATAGTGTAGTCATAGAAATTATGGATTACATAGAATTGAGCCAATTTTAAATAGATGATACCATAACAGAAATTTTGGTCCATCTATATGATGTCTTTATATAAACAAAAAAAAATTAGATAATCCCAATTAATAATATAAATTTTTTAGGAGGCCATTAAGAAGGTAGTACAATAATTAATAATATATCCTTCTAACATAGAGAGATTGAATCAACTCTAGTGAATAACTTAGAATAAAGCAAAAATCAAATTTAGTAACATGGGCCTTAGATAAACAAAAAAAAATTTAAAGGTATAATTAATTATAGGATGCGGTGATTCAATAAAGGATAAATAAAAAATAATAAAGAGTAGAGGAAAATAGAAAAATATAATAAATAGCAGAGTCAACCAACTAACATGATAAACACCTATAGGGAAAATAAAAGGCATAAGAAAATAAATCCAAACATTATAAAAGGAAATAAAATAAAAATGAGATTATAATAGGAAATAAAAAGATAAAAAGGATAAGATAAATATAAATTAGAGGAGAAAATAAATGAAAATCAAAAGAGAAAATGAGAGTAGTAGAAGAAAAGGAAAAAGTAGAGGAGGAAATAAATAAAATGAATGAGGAAAAGAATAAAATAGAGGAGGAGGATAGATATAAAAAGGAAGAGGAAATCAATAACAAGGAGGAGGAAAATAAAAATAAAGAGGAAGAGAAGAGAAAGAAATAGGTGGAAAATACACAAAATCTAGAGGAGAAGAAAAGAGAAGAGGAGATAGAAAGTAAAAATAAGGATGAAGCAAAGAAGGGTGGAAAGGACACAAAGGGGAAATTTAACGAGACCAACAACCCCTCTATAATTTTTTAGTACATGGTGAACATCATCAAAAAAATACTATAGATCACCTTAGGAATAATTGGAATGATCTAGAGTAGTATCACTACTCCCATTGACCTAGTGTAGAGGATCAAAATAGAGTTGGAAAGACACAAACAATCCACATCCTTTATGATGGTGCCATTAATTTTTTTATATATTGTTGTATGAGGATGAATTATATGGCTCTATATAAACTAACCATGATAGATAAATAAAAGGTTTGGTAAACCATCATTAAAAGTTCAAAAATAGATTGGATGACATAGTTTTTCAAATTATAAGAGGGAATTAAAAAAATGTTTAACCACCCTAACCAACACTAGGCCACAATACGAATTAGATATAACTCTCCCCATTGATAAAAAGTTGGAGGAAAGAGTGAATAAATTCATAAATCATTTAGGTGATATAGCGGATAAAATATTAATAAAAATTGAGGCTAGGGAGGATTATAAGGAAGAACTATGGGGGAGCCTCCTAGGAAAAAAATAAATCAAATAAACTAAATATAAGAAGTGAATAAAATGTAGGAAGACTAGAATATATAGCCAATTATATTTCATACTCTCTCAATTGACCCCTATGGACTCAAGATAAAAATAATGAATCAAAGGAGATGGAAAACCAAGGAACTATTACCTCTATTAGTTTTGTGACCCAATATATTCCATCTAAATTAGAATGATCTCAAATGATATACCTACATGAATAATATATTCAAAAATAGGTTATATGCATATCAATCTATGAAGATGTGGAGGACTATGGCACTTACATAAGCACTCATATGGATACAATATAATTTCAAATTAAAGAACATGAAACACACTTTAACATACTATAAAACTCTCTAACTTGAAATGACATAATAATGGTATCCAAATAAAATGTATACATCAACAATCACATTATGAAAGCTAATAAACTCATTTTTAATTGGGAATTTTCACTAAGGAATTGATTAAAAAATATGGGAAACATCCACCCAAATACAAAGGATCCATATTATAGTCACACATTAAAAAAAAAATTATTTTAAGTTATGCATAATGGTTTGGTACCTTTCAATACTTTAGAGTGGTCCTAAAGATGAGACAAAAATATTAAATATAGAAAAATGTTGGTAGTGTTCTCAATAAGATAATGACCAAAATGTAGTTACTGCAAAGTCATTACCATTACTATTGTAACAAAATGCTTCTATAAGTTGATAGAACAAAGGCATCTACTAACTGGGCCATGTGGTAAGGAATAAAACCTTAAAATAATATATGACAAGTTGATTTTATAAAAGACATGTCTCACATAGACATGACCATTGAATTGGAAGGTATTTATTTAGTATTTATAGCACATGATTTTAATAGAGTAGATATAAGATAAAGAAGAGTCGAAGTGCAATAGTGAAGAAGATTAATAGGTTACATAATAGAGTAACCTTTGTTTTTGATTAATTAAGGTGGCAAACCAGGGGCCAAACCCTATACAGTCAAAAAAGATAGGAAGGTTGGCAAACAAAAGATGCCAGCACCAAACCAACGACATAGCTAAGAAACAAAGTCAAAAGCAAAACAAAACACTGGAAAGACCAGAGTCAAAAAGGATGAAACTAAATAACTATAGAATTAACAAGATCCTTAAGATTCTCATTGTCTGCATTATCAGCATTCCCTGGATTACCCACTGCTTCCAACATAGTCATAGTCAGTAGAATGTTATTTTGAAGGCCTTTGGCAAAGACCTTTTCCAACTTTTGAAAGCAGTCCTTCAAGGCCCCAATTTCTATTTTCTAATCATTCTCATTCTACAAACCCTCACTAGCTTCTTCTATATGCATCTTCTCCTTATTATCAGTAGTTCCCTTAGAATCAACACCCTGTTCTTCAGTGACCTCAAAAACCTGAGAAGCCTATTTGACACCATTGTCCTCCAAAATTTCTTGAATTTTTGGCTTTTCATACTCTTCATCCTGGGTTTCATCATCAAAAGCACTTTCAGAATACTCAATAAACCTTATCTTTAGGGCTAGTTTTCTAGCAATCTACCCTAACCTATGTACTCCTGAAGGGAAACCATCCTTACTAATTTTGGAGGGCCTATGGGGTTTGCCACGTTGGCCCCCCATGATCCCATATAGATTTTTGTGGGTCCCTTCCTTAGTCTCTTTAAAATTTCCTTTTTCTCCATCAACCTCCCTCTTCCTTCCCTTTTGCTCGCAAGGGAGCTTAGAGTATTAGCAGGGGTCATAACAGGGGTGGAGAGAGGGGTGTCATTGGTCTTGGTAGGAGCAGGGGAAACCCAAGATTCATCAATTGCATTGCCAAAAACTAGGTTTGAGGGAATGTATTCATTGACACCTCTGATATTCATGTTTGGCTCGAGGGAATGGTTGAAATTTTAGAGACAAAAAATAATCCCCTGGTGTAGGGGAATAGGTTTTAAGTCAGGTTTCCTGGCCATTTTATCTCTCACCCTCAGGATAGAGTGTTCCAATGAGGACAGCAGGTAGAAAGGAAAGATGATAATAGCATTGCATCTAAAATGATTTAACAAAGGAAGTTGATAGTTAAAAAACCTAGTATATCACCCCTCGAGAGTGAAGAATTTCATAAGAATGAAATAGACACCATCCCATGGCTCTGACACTTTGGCACACTCAAACCCTCCTTGATATAGGAGGAGTTCTTCTCCTTCACCCAGAAATAGTTTGTGACTAGCCAAATCCATGATTTTGGTTTTCCTTTGGAGCTTTAAACCCTGCATGGTCATTCCTATGGCCATTGAAATCACCTTTTCAGAGATTTCAAAGCTAATACCCTCCAAAGTGACCCACCTATTCAACTAAGATCTCGCAAACTGCTCAGACAAATTTTCATCATAACCATTTAGCCTTTCCAAGTACGGGCTGATACCTCCTTCTTTATAGTAATGCCATACTAATGGGTTATCCTTTAATTCATAGTAGGAGACCAATTTAGTATGAATATGATCTATCCCCATTCTTTAATTGTAGACCCCACCGATGAAATTCCCAATTACCGCCTTGAGCTTTGAATAAGTAACAAGCCCTTAGTTTCATTTGCACTGAATGCAGATGTGAAGGCTCATTTTACAAAATGGCCCACCACTATGACGTCTACTCTCATGCTTGAAAATAATTCCCCCTTGGTTTTCATGATGTGTCTTTCACACCTCCACCTCATAATACAAGGAATTAATCATGACAATCAAGGAAGTACTAATGTTATCATTTTCCATGATCTGTAATGACCTTCTCCACGTGGACCACCTTTGAAAGCTATCTTCATCATCAATGTGCATCATTCATGCTCTGTCATCTCCTTCTGAATGATCTCTCTAATTTTTGGGGGTATATGAGCTCCTTGTCACCATACCCTCTATCCTGAGAATTGTTGACCAAGGTTGGCATAAGCATCAATGACCCTGTTACCTTCTCTGTAGATGTGGGTAATCTCAACTTCAGAAAAATTTTGTAAAAGAAACTGGATGTCCGTAATCATGTCTTTTAGATGGATACCAACATTAGATGCTTTATTAACGACATCTATGACCAACTTAGAATCTCCCTGAATATTCAAATTGCTAATTCCTAGGGATATAACTAACTTTAATCCCTAAAGTAAGGCCATAGCTTCAGCATAATTATTGCTCTAGAAACCAATGCCACTAGCATAGACATCAGACATCCCTCCTTTTTCATTTCTTATTATTCCTCCTCCACTTGCTTTACCACTCAACTTGGATGCCCCATCAAAATTGAGTTTCATCCAACTGGGTTTAGGTGGTATCCATTTAGTATGAAGTCTCTGAAGAATTTTGGAATTATCATGCCCAGGGATAAGGTTTAAAACCTTCCATTTGGTAGAAATTTGACTTTAAAATTGAGATAGGGGTTTCTCCACAACACTAATATGAGCAGTTGTAACACATTCCAAGATGGTCCTAGCAAAGGAGTTAAACACCTGAGCAACATTTCTAGCAGTGTCCCTGAAAAATTATGTGATTTTCCTCTTTACATAAAGTCCAGCTCAAGCATGGCAAATCTTGCTTCCATAATTCCTTAATCCATGTATGTGTGAAGGTAGAGTTATAGCTAAGAATTAATTCTTTAAGGTCAGAATTACAAACCCATTCAATGCCAAAGTTGTTAAGTATTGTGCCCCATAAATCCTGGGTAAACTCACAGTGTATGAATAGGTGTGAAACTGATTCCTCTCTAGAACCACACAAAAAACATCTATTGACCAAAGTCATAACATAATGTGGTATAGTATAAAGAGATATAAGAAAATTGTATTCGGTGGTTATTATATAAATATAATTAAATAGTATAATTAGATAGAATTTAGAGTAAGAATTACTATGTACTAAATATTATGAATAAAATCACCTATTTCTTTTATTTTATGGATAAGATAATTATTTATAACAATTATTAACCCCTAAATCACATTATTCCTAAATAAATTTAACTTAATAAACATAAAACATGTGTATACAACTAAATATTTTATGTCAACAAAACTAACTACATTAGTTAGGTTGATACCATTGCATCAACCTACCTTAGTTATACCGATAGTGAGGAGATTACACATTATCTTCTAATCAATTTGAGCTTGATTTAATTCAATCTACATGTGATCCATTTTATATTTTAGTTCCTTTATCATAGTATTATATATCTCATATTTATTTTGATTAATGGGACCCTCTAAAAACTATTTATGAATTATATACCACCTTATTCTTATACACTTGGTAAACTCAGACATTAGTTGTTCCTCTCAATTATAGACTTTTTATGCTTCTAGAAGTCTCACATATTCTCTCTAGTATACCCCTTAGCCTATATATTAGTCTAACTAATCTTATGTTAATGATCTATGCCTTATATATTTCCCAAAATGTTTAAAACTTGATTATCTTATATATCTACATGTTATGAGTTTATACTTGTTTTCTTGCTCCCTAGACACTTACAGACCATATAGAAACCTACATCGATGTGTTATTCTTATCTGATGAAAGTGTCTAATTCCCTATAGTCATCATATTTTCAAATTAAATGTATCCTAATATTCATCTTAATTTCTTTAACAAGATTTTTTTCTCTAAATGAATTGGTATAAATATAAGATCAACCCTTACTAATTACGCACCTAGCACAAACTAGGGTAACTTATCAATATCATCCAATAAATCACTTGATAAATCAAAGATTTCATATTTCAATATCAATCACAGGGAAAATATATACATATGTATTAAGTACTGAAGTATTAGTCTAAGATCTCAATTTTCCAAGTTACAAGGTAGGTCACCATTGTGCTTAATTTTTACAAATTGCATGATTTACACACATGCCAACACATTAGGGATAGCTACATAAGTTTAAGTCCCTATTTAAAGTATTTTATATGTAGGTAGTGCTCATTAAAAGAGGGGTCTTTGGGTAAAATTGACATTGTGTGCCCACTAACCCATTTTTTCCCACAACCACTATGAGGATATAAAACTAGAGTTTTACTATTTGATAAGGAATGATAGTCCATGACCCAAATCTAAATGCACTAGAGTGAAGGTAAAGAAAAACGTAGAAGAATCTAGTTATTTGAATCTTGTTACAATAGTTATTCCATATATGATACCCATGTCCATCCTAGACACTAATGTTGATCCAAGGCTAACATAAGTGTCTAAGGCTATAGATGCATTAAATCGAGAATTTGGTAACTATTCCAAAATACTCTTCCATCTTCTTCCAAATCTAGATATTTATTAGCATCATAATAATCTAAGTACTTTATTTTAATTATCATTTCAATATGTTCATATTTTTATTTGTTATTGTCATCATATCTCAGTATAATAAATTTAGTATATGTTCTAAGTTTTAGAATTAATTGGCCTATTATAGATATATTTATCACCCTTGTGCTTATTCATGTCTATATTATTAACCCTAGATCCACCATAATCTATATTTTGGTGTTAAATATTTTTTAAACCCAATGTGAATCACACACTCAAACTTATTAGAATCTATTTGGTCATGTTCATTAGTTTCATTGGATTCATGATATTCATTTTCAGAATCTTCCTCTATGGTAACTTGATCAACATGATACTCATTATCAACATGGCTATCATCATGGATGATTGGATTATGTTCCTCATTGGTTTTATACATATTAAGTGTTAGATGGGGAATCTCAATGTGTTTAATAGGCATACTTACCAATTTATGGATATGCCTATGTTACATGTAAAATAATATAGATAAGAAATGGAAAATTACAATAATCTAAAACCCTAGTTGGATGAAAACCTTAGGAGTTAGAAATGTTTTAATTCATACACATTATATTCACCAAATGTTTAACCATAAAATATGTATTTTGGATTATCTAAGGTTAATAATGTATAAATGAATAAGAAGAAGGGTGATAAATAGTTAATCCACATTACCAGGTGATTAATACTTGAGAGAGCATTATATCACATGAATATAATGGATTCTATGGAATACACATCTACTTTACACCATATTTAGATCTCTAGAGCACCTACACATTTTCCTCTTATTATTTATAAAAATAAACCACATAGAACTCAATGATGGGTTCCATGAACCCATAATCCTACTACTACTATTTATGTAAGACCACAAAGTCCTATTTTACATATACAGAGCATCATAAATACTATAGTGATAGATATTGCACCTATACTTTCTCCTCAGTATAATCACCATTACATTACACCAAGTTCATAATGGGGATATATCTATGACCACCCTTTAGATGGCATCATAGGATAGTCTATTCCTTTCCATATTCCAAAAATACCAAAAAAAAATCCCAAAATATTTTTGGCATCTACATATTATATTGGCTCCTTGACATCTATGTGTTAGTTCCATGTTGATTGATAACATATAAGTTATTCTACATACACATGTTTCACACTTATATTTGAGTGTGATATAGGCAAACATAGTTGCATGATCTCTATACTTATGGATGTTGGGATTTCCCTCTACTCACATTACTAGGACATTGGGGGCATCCACCTATATGATCACAATACATCCAAGTTATATAATTTTAAGGTAACATTACATTATCATGTTTAAGATCATATATGTACTTACACATGCATTTATCCATGCATATATATTTCATAGTGTAATTTATATGCTATGTACTTGACATTTATTGATAACATATTAGATCCATGGGCTACTATGATATGTTTATGCTGGTTTCATTTTATTTCCTATATGCACTTCCTTGAGTGTCCTCCCTTTCTATTGTATTATTTGTTGAGTATTTGAATATGCTCCATCATTTTCACCCCTATGCCTTTTTAATTCCTTTGGGAATTTTAATATGTCATTGCTTCTTATATGTACATTTGAATATGTCATTATTTATTAAAGGACATTTGACTAAGTCATGTCCATTTGATTGTGAAACCTTTGAAAATGCCCCTTGTTAATGGTCTCCTTAGACCATTGCCTTTTGAATTGATTTTATTGATCTTGTATGTTTTCTTGATTCACTTATTAATCTTGTATTATTGTTATCTAGACATTTCCATGATCTTCATCATGAATATTAGGAATTCATGTGATAACATTATACAAACTTTAATGATACATTTATCTAGACATGTTATTGTCAGCAACCCAAATAACACCCTATTGAAGGCTGATTGCTCAGGATCTCCTTCATAGCTGGATTAACATTGGAATGATCTAAGATATGGGACACCTACACTTAGACCAGACCCCTAGATTTATAAGACTAGCTCCTATCATGTATCACATTGCTCTATTTACTACAACCTACTAGAATTTTTGGGATGAAAAAGGTTAGAAGGAAACTGAAAGGTAAATCCTATACTACTATTGTTGATACACCTATATTGATGGTTCATCCACTTAATTTGAGCTTATATTATTAGAGGTACAATCACTAAGAGGGGGGTTGAATAATTGAGCCCAAATAATCCAACTTCAATTTTAATATTTACAAACACTTAAACATTTACCACAAACATTCATGAAACATACACATCATTCATAACAATAAGTAAGAGAGACAATGCAAGATCAATCACATAACACATGGCATACATGAGAAACCCTCTTAAGGAATAAAACTGACTAAAACCTAAAATTACGCTATTTTCATAAAATGACATGATCCAATTTATACCATCTAAAAATTATCAAGGAACTATAATCCCTATTTAGTGAGACTACAATCCCACAAGGTCCTGCCACACTTGTCTAACTAAGCTACAAAAACTAGATATTTGAGAAATTTTCCCCTTATAATGAGGATGATACCACATTAGATTATAATATACCATAATAAAACCTCTGAACACATCAACCTTTTCATTAATGTCTTCAACATTTGATGGTGGACCTCTAATTATCACTCTTCACCTTTGTTCACACTCAATCTACAAGAGCACTATTCTACTAATAGAATTATGACCTATAGGTCATACAAATATTCTTAAAACTAATCTACTCTTTAGCTCATCCTTAGGGAAATCTACCCCTCCTTAAATCCACAAAACACACACACAAGCCTCTCTCTAATCTTTCCCAAGTCTCTTTCTTACAAAATCTAGAAATCACCATCTTTGATTTCATTATTTGTAGAGAAATATTGATAATCACTACCTTGGTTGGCCATTAGAAATGAATTATCCATTAATACATCTCTCACATGAAGATAAAACTCAACACAATCTCAATAGGTAGGCCATAACATCTATGGATAACCCTTAAGTAGATACACCTTTTAATAAGGCCCTTGTAGCTCGTATAGGTCTCATGCAGACCTATAAACCCATTTGTCACAACCTCAAAAAAAAAAGAAAACAAGACCACTTTCAAATATATGTGTCTAGTCCTTATGTCCCCTTTAACATCCTCAAATTATCACAATCATCTTAGTTCACCTCTGTGTATGCTCAATTAACTCAAATAGAGACCTTATACACAAGAACACCATTATCAAAAAAATAATCAACTTATTTAGCATTGTTCATACTCAATATAGATTGATCACACCTCCAAAATACATATAGATAATCTTCATAGAATCTACAACACTCTCCAATAGTAAAGTCATCATGAATATTTTAAAAAACATCTACATAAGATCAAACATTCTTCTCAGGTCACTTGTAAAACAAGCACAAACACACAATAAACTTTGAAAATTAATATCTTTGATTTTACTCACTTACAAATATTTAAATTAGGTTCATTAGATTAAACATGGAGTCCTCCTCATCTTTTATTTTTACAGAACCAACAAATTTGACTTATATCAAAAGATATGGACAAAATATAGATCTTTGGCTTTCCCCTATGTTAAATTCAAATATTTAAATAGCAATGGTCACAGTTAACCTTCAAACACAATGCTCTCATCTCATGTCCTCTTCACTCAAATTAAATACACACCATTAATCTCTTCTTATTTTTACTACATAAGCACTAATTCTTAGATGTTAAACCTCAACCATGTTGACCTCATCTCATGCAATCTCAAAATGTTGACTCAAAATGCTAAATCTATCTCTATGGATCAACCAGGTCTTTAATGAGTAATGCTCACCATTTGATCAATCTATAAGAGCCCCTACTCACCATTAGATCTTTATCAAGTATCTTTGTTTAATCATTAAACATTGTGCAGCATCTTGACTTCTTAGAGTAATGTGTACCATTGATCTTGCTCGAGCTTTAACTCTTTCAAAAATGACTAATTATGGGGACCCTTTTAATATGTCTAAGTATTGATTTTCGAACTTGAATAACTTCTTTTATGCTTCAATGTATGATCTAAAATTTGGATTAGATGATATTTTAATATAGGAGAATATAAAAAACATCCTCTAGAACACTTGCGAATGCAAGATATAACACCATTAAAATGCCTTCTCAAAAACTTCTGTCATAGAACCAATTATGCTTAAAATTTATCTAAGAGACCAAATTTGCTCCTGCATAACGTTTGCCTCACTTCAGCACATAATATCAAAATTAACATAAATCATAAATGATCAAAATTATATATACCCATATTATTAGTTTATCTTGAAACATTTTCAGGTGTAATATATAACACCATCAAAATTCTCACTCGACTCTTCTTTCCATATTGGAAAATTGGCTAAGTATGGGAAAACATAGTCAAACTGCTTGGGAGCCCAAATTTGTATATGCATATCTTTTGACGCACTACATCACATAGTCTTCAATTAAGTGAAAATAAAATTGGTATAAAATATAAAAAATCTATATGAATATTTTGTCTTGAAACCTCCACGTGTGTGAATGCTGACCTCATCAACATGCTTACTCAGCTCTACGTCAACCCTTTTAAAATTTTGGCTAAGTATGGGAACATGGTGAATTCTATCTGAGTAACCAACTTTACACCCTTATGTTTTTTACCATGTTTTAATACATTACTTTATATTTGTCACATAAGAAATATGGACTACTGTGATCATAACCATATTACAAACACCCCTTAACTCATTCATACATAGAAATGGTGACATCATCAAATTTCCTACTCAAAATTTCTACCACTGAACCCAAACTATCTAGATGAAAATGATGGAATAATATATAAATTAAACTTGTATAATAATCTCTTAAAGCATATATAATATTTTAGGGACCTCTTACACATGCTCCAATCACCATACTTATCCTTAAACATCTCTAACTAGTCAAACTCTACAGATCAACCAAGCATACTTAAAGCACACTAGGACAAGCACATATCACACTTTGTCATTATTACTTAGGATATAAAATCACTTCATCCACTCACTATTACACATCCATGATATCACTGACAACTCTCCAATACATACAAAACTAATAAGATAATAAAATCACTAAATCTACAACTCCAAAGGACTCCTATTCAACAATATTTCATATAAATGTTTTATCAAGTGATTAAAACATAAGGGTAATTATGGAATAGGTCTGATTCAAGGAATTAATTAGTCAATATATCAATCTTTATCTTACTCAAATGATATCAAACACTAAACATGACTTGATTAAGATGGCATACTAGTAACTAGGTGAGATCAGGACCTATCAAGGGAGAAAATACTACCACGTTTAAATCAACTAACATAAATAGACTATACTAGAATATTGGAATCTAAAAATAGTCATTTTATTTATTTCAAAAGGTTACAAATGTCAATCTTGGCATATTTTAATCATGCCCAAGAGAGGGATATTAAAACATGGTTTGAAAGCCTGAATATATAGAACATGAGACAATAATTAGCCAAGAGATTGGTGTAAAAGAGAGAGGAATAAGTCATATCAGCCTCAACATAAGTCAAATTAATTTAAAACTTGATAACAATAGTCTTATTGTGTTTTTATCATCTTGCATGATCTTCTTTTGGTATCTTTGTCTTTAGAATGAGGTGGTGAGCCCCTTTATCTTGTTGAAACTTCATTTGCATGCTTTCTACACCACAAGTTGACTAAAAAATACACTTCAAGTGAGCTTAAGATTATTTGAATGTCATTCTTGAATGAATATTAATGAATATGCATTTATTGATTAGTCAATTCATGATTAGTCAACTCATAGTGATTAGTCCTTAAGACAAGTTAACTCAACTTAAGACCTTTCTTTTCATGAAATGTAACTTCAAAATTGAATGTACATATAATATCCATTTTAATATAGAATATGAAGTGTGAAAATTAATAATTAACTTATTTGATATCTTTCTAATGCTAATTTCCTCTTTTCTTGATTGATAAAATAGGCCTACTAGGCCAAATAAGCTTAGTAGCCTACTTATTTCACTTGAATACCATGATAACCTACTTATAAACATTACAAACCTAAAAATATGGTTGTTATCATACCTATAACAACCCTTGATATCATGAAATAGGTCCTTTTGATGAAGAAACACCTGTAACTTAGTTAAACTAGTTGACTAGTTCAATCTTTCTTACATTTCTATAGAGTGGTTATTTTTTATGATCTCTCAAGGAAACTTTTAGGTATATTTTTTGACCATATGATGATTTTAAGATGAATAAAAAGTTATAAAATTTTATTTCCATGAATTTTATTTCATGTAAACTTCCTTGTACCTCATATTTTATGATTTTTCATCTCAAAAACTAATTTTATACCCTGATCCATACAACAAAGTACCATTAATGGGACCCTCCCTGATTTTAATTCATGTTTAAAAAAAATTTAGGCTGATCCATGAGGTTTTTATTGCAATAAATTCAAATATTCTCAAAACTGGTCATTATGAGGGTTTAGGAGGGTTTTGTAGGTGAACCTTATTAACAATGATTCATAAAGTATATTCCTCCAAACCCAAACTTCTTGATACAAATTTTTATTGTATATACCCCCTCAAATTCTTTGATAATATTAGTTTCTAATGTAAAAGGTATGAGAATACATTTACATAAGGAAATTTGCTTATAGGGTTTACAAGCATTTTGTACATGCTTATGCTCTTAGTGATTGTTCATAATTTAAAATCCCTCAACTAAACAAAATTTTTAATTAATTATAATTTCATAGGTTTCCTAAAAACAATATAATATAATTTATAAAAACTCTTCAGGAGGTGAAAGATATGAGTACTTCATTAGGTGGCTTGAATGGGTATCTTGACTACAGAATTTGAATTTATCTTTATGGACCAAAATTATTTATTATCCTACTTATATTTTATTGAATACACTTTAATGTGACATATAAAATCTCATCATAGTATTCTATAGGTTTCATCTTTCTTTATATGTCTAAAATTTTCTTTTGATGCTATAGGCCTTCTAGGCCTAAAACTAGATTTTAGGCTTTTTTTTTGCCAAATATGAGTTTTAGGGTATTCAAAAATCTATAGGATGACATGGGGGATAAAATCACATTTCTTAAATTTTATTTACCTCATTCAAATTTTATTCTCCTCTTCAAATGATAAAAATTCTAGCTTTACTCTTTATGTCTTTGAGACTGTCTATGGCGTTTCTAGCTTGCTTCTAATTTTATAAGGATTTTGGAGTGTAATAACGTCTAATAAGGTGATTTCAGATGTAACATAACCATATTATTCTAACCAAAAACTTTTATGAGATTGAAACCCTCTACCTCACCTTCAACCTCTTAAGAAAATTGCCTGTTCCAATGGTGACTATGAATGGACATTCTAATGACTGTGAAAGCAAAGTGGTAAATTAAAATTTTAAAAATACATATATAAAACCATATATATTTATAATAACTCATTATTATTATCTCCACATATTTTTAAGGATAGATCGTGCATATTTTGTCTTCTAGGCATATTTCTTCAACATCTAGTGAAGCTTGCTTGCTTGCTTAATCCTAATACTAAGTTTTCCTTCTTGACACATTGATTTGAGATTAAATATGGTGAATTTATTTTAATATTTAATTATTACCTCCCTTTTAGTGTGTTCATCCTTCATTTATTATCTTTCTATATCCATGTCACCTCTTTCAAACCTTTTCTTCTTATGAACACTCAATGACATGATAATTAAAACCTTCTTGTAGGTGAATTTCATGGGAAATTTAAGTGTTTTAAGATAAAAATTCACCATCAATTAGTATCTTTTATTATTATCAAGTGATATTGGTTTTATATTTCATTTTACCCCCTCCTTTGGTGTGTTTACTCTTCAAGGAGTGTTCTAAGCCTCACACATTGTCTCCTTCAATACAAGCCTGCTATAGTACCTTCCTTACTGAGTTGGCAATGATTAGATCTTGAAAAAGGTATTTAATATGATAAATATTTATTTTAATTATATAATATGTCATCATATGTTATGTCATTCCATAAATTATCTTAAGTTTGCACTTTTTTAATATATGACTAGCAAGGAGGAACTTGACCTTTGTATGGATGTAGGTATGCATGCTAAAGCTAAATTCAAGTGTGTTATTTAGTTCTTTTATTCCATTTATATTTTTAATAATTTTTTCACAAATCATTTTATTCTTTAAATGTTCTCTTGAGTATGAAACTCCTTTATAGATTATATTCTCATTCCTCTCCATGCTTAGAAATATGACTATGTTCATGATGTTGTAGGTGGAAATTTGAGGTGAAAAGACTATAGTTTATCTTTGAGAGTCCTATCTAGAATTCCTTGACCTCATTAAATTAAAAATATCACTATAGATATTTTGAACCATCATGAAACTCCTCAAGGTAGACCATTATCTTCATTAATGTGCATACTAGCTTGAAGGATAGACTATATTATTGTAGCTATAGGTGTTGATTTAAATGAGAATGGCTGAGACTTGAGTGTTTGGAAGTATATACATTTGAAAATTACTTAAAAATTATACAACACATTAATAATGTCCAAAATATTATGAACTTCATGCTAAATAATAACTTCTCACAACCTTCATGTTTGAATGTAGCATGCTTGATGAGTCCTTGTATAGATTGTACTTGAGCTTGAGAGATGCTTTGCGAGCTTCAAAAATATGTAAGATACCCATTAAATATATATGTATGATTATCTATCTACAATATCAATACCCTTATTTAAGTTATGCATCATGAAATTATGCCTCATAACTTTTTCTACCCTTTGCCTTCACTATCTCCAAGGCTGACTGTAGGTCATTAAAGAGTTTACTTGAACCATCCAATAACTTGAAAAATATTTTTATTTAGATACATCCTAAGCCCTATCAAATTCATACTGATTATGTATCTAGTCAAATGAAATAGGCACCAATAATCATTAGATAGACCTAATGACCTCTGAGATAGTTGAGTGTAACATGCTTTAACTATTGTTCTAGCCTTGTAGGTGTCATAAGGGCACTTGATTATTTTCCCATGGATGTATTATTTGATTATGATATTAATTATCTTAGTAATATTGAATAATAAACCTTTATTTATGTTGATATTCACACCAATAACTTGATATTCTCTTCAAACCTTAAATTTAAAGAGAGTCAACACCCTACTATAGGTGATGTTAACTTTATGCTTGTACAAATCAAGGTAGTTTAAGAAAGTCACATTAGTCATGGTGAGATTGATATTTATCCATGTGAACATTAATTGAGAGTTTGAATAAATACTATCAAGAAGGTAACTTTTAGTCCTTCCTTTCCACTACATTTCATGAAAACTTCTTGGCTTGATTGATTGTTATACAGACTATGTAAGTGTTTTAGACCTTGGAAAAGTAACAAAAAAAATGTGGTTAACCTATCCTCCATTAAAATAAATCTTGAAGTGATGAATAAATATTATTCATGTGATAACTATGCATTTTATTTTTCTTAATATAACATTTCTTTATAATACTTCTTGACTATACTTTTTGTTGGTGTAAGTCATCATTTCTTGACAACCATAACAGTGCTTTTAAGGTCTCCAATGTACTTGAATGACCATGGTGTTACTCACTTGTTATTAACTCCTATTTATTATATTATCATGAGATGTAGGTGAGATAGAAGGTAATGAAGATGATGTATGATGGATAATGGGAAGGTGATGGAGTGAAAATGGAGCCTTATAGTAGTGCAAGGTAGTGAGGATGAAGGTAGACAATATGGAGACGTTCTAGCATAGATTTTGGTATGTCATGACTATTTTGAAGTTATAATGGAATCATGATCCCAACCTTTACCTAATATATTAGTTTTGAGGCCATTAGAGGAGGATAACAAGCTGAATTTGAAACCTAGAACTATGCTAAGTACCTTAAAATTTGCTAAGAAACCTCAATATTTGCTAAACACATATTTTGAGATGCTTGAGAGCATATGAATGGTATTTTTGTATGAATATTTGAATAATTTATTGATAAAACTTTTTATTAAACATGATAACATGAATTATATCCCTTTTATGGAGGAAACCAATAAATCTTTGAAACCCTTTCTCTCTCATAGACCATACAATTCTCTTTTATAAGCATGCTAAGTTATAGATTTACACTCTCTTATCTTCTTAAGATAAATTTGGTCATCATGTGTGTGAAAAGGAACTAATGGATTCCATGAAAGGGTGAATCATTTTCTGAATAATCTCTATAAACTTGAAATTTCTTGATATGATGCCCTGATGGGGAGAAATTGTAGAAAACTAACTACCTTCCTGAATGCAAGATTACAGATGTATAAATTGAATTATAATGAATGATTCATGAAGGAGAGGAGACCAAATTTATAAAAAAACTCTATAGAATTAATCACTGTGAGTTTAGTTTCTTTGGAAAAAATTGTATACCTAAATCTTCTCTCTCCTAATTATACCATTTATAAACCTGAAGAGCTCTTCTTGTGTGCAAACTAGCAAAGTGAAGGATATGAACTTGTTTTGAGCCTATTATTGCCATTAAATTCTTCTCAATACCTTTCATGCCCTTATTATCCTTTTCATGGACTTATATTTATGGATGGCCATATTATTCCATACTTTTCTATGCAAATTACATGAAAATTCTTTGTTTTTCTCCTTTTAATCAAATTTTAGTCTTCCATTACAAATATTAGTGTATGAAGAGATGGAAAAATGTCTTTTAGTATGTTAACATAAATATTAAGTCTTTTACATTATTGTAAGGGCCAAAGTTGCCATGTGGGAGTTCAAAAAATGGTTGCTTTTGGCTTAAAACATGCATGAAATCACCTTTTAACTTATGAAACTTATGACTAAGGTAACATCATTCAAAATAATGTATTTGAAGGTAATTTGGACATTTTAATGACTTTTTGACTTATAATTTAATAATTTAAAGCCAAAAACCCCATTTTTGAGCTAAAATACAAGGTTTTATAAGGAAAATTACCACTGAACAAGGTTAATAATATTACCTTGAAAATTTTTAGATTATAGAGGGTGGCATTTAGCCTTGATAAGCCAAATTGACAACATTTTTTGTGACTCACAAGGGTTGACCAGGTTGCTAGTCAAAATAACCTACTAGATTTGATATGATTATTGATAAACTAAAGCATGACAATATGGCTTGATGACTCTTTTGATTATCGAATAGAATTTGAACTTTGAAACACTTCTTTTGACTGTGACAAAAACAATATTGAAAGGAAACAACAACTAAAATAAGAAGCAAGGAAAACTAACCTAAAGAAATAGGAAAATAAGACAAACATAACCAAAAGGAAATAAACTACTAATTATGCTATTCACTTATTGAAACATGATAAACAACCTTAAATAACTAATTTAAAATGAAAATCTTTCCTCTAGGGTCAAATGGAAAGTTTTTTGGTCTACTATATAAATTTGAAGCATGATTGCTACCTCTTGGTAGCTTCCTCATGCAAGTTGGAGCATTTGGATGTTCATGGATTTTTAATGATGTAGTTGGGCCTATTAATTCCATTCTCAGGTGTATGGATTGAAGATATAGATCCAAGGTATAATCATCCTCCTTCCATATTGTTCTTTCTTGAATCAATATTTCTAATTCTAACTCCTTCATGGGCTAATGATGATCTATCATATTTTAATTCAATTATTTTATTGGCAACTCAACTAATATTATTGGATTGGTGTCTTTGTTATTCTCCATTTGAGGTAATTTTTTGTTAATATCTTCAAATTATTGATATTTTTTCAAACATGACTACAATATTTCATTACTCTATTATTGATGAATAGCTGTAACAATATTCATTACAAGACATTCCTTAATCTCCGTATGGGGTGGAGACGGACTATCAAACTTTGAACAAAAGCCCTCCAAGTCATCTTAAATGTCCATATCTTCATGATTAGTTAAAATTACATGGATTTCATTAGTATCCTTACCATTTTAATAATGTTTATCACACATTTCCAACCTTTGAATGGAGTCATATGAAAGTTCTTGATCTATTATACTTTTTTCATCTTCACTAAAGAATGGCATCTCATCTATCTAATTAATATCTAAATCATCTTGCCTTGGTGTCTCTAGAATAACATTTCCTACTTAATACTCTAAAACATTGGTATAATATTCATGTGAAGCATCAACCTACTATCTTATTTCATCATTCAAATCTACCATCTTAAGCTCTTTTAATTCACTCAAAAACTCATGGCACAACTACTGCCAGTTATCATCAACTTCATGAATGTTCTCAATCTTAGAAATGGCTCTATGTAAGTTCTCTTCATGGATTCCTTGTATAGATAGAATTATTTTTAGCTCATCTTTTTTAATTTCTACAAGTTATCTATAAACATCTTGACAAAAAATAGCTACTATGTGATCAAGAAACTCTTGAGAAATAACCTCTTGATGCTTAATTAAAACTTATTCTTCTTGATTTTTATCTTACATCCGAAGCTCATCTTGCAACTCATCTTCTTTAAAATTATAAAAATACTAAGTCATGGTTGTCCTTACCTACAAGTATCTCAATGATGACATCTTCTTTATCTTGAACTAAAACCTCTTTCTCATCTTGTATCACTTCAGCTGAAACTTCTTCATTCACTTCAAAAAGGAGAGGCTCCATCTTAAGAGTTGGAATGGTTGACCCTTGAAAATACTCAATAAGATGAGAAAAGTTTGAAGGTGCTACCATAGATGATTGATTCTACTCTTGGAGCTACTCAACTTGAACCACATTCACCTCCTCTCTCTACTGTAATGTTTCTTAAATAACTTTATTTGAAGGAAAGGCCTTTGGATTTTGAGGAAAATGGAGTGGAGATTGAATGATTTCCTGCTTGCTCTCCAAAATATCACTTGTATTTAAAATTAAATGCTCTTCTTTCTCCCTGGACTATTGTACTTATTTCCAAGTCATGAACTTGGGTTTAGGAGTTTATTTTTTTATACTTTTTGAAGCCATGGGCATGAAAGAAGGAATTTTCCACTCAAATTGTGTTGCATTTTGAACTATCACTAATTACTAAAGATAATAATTTTCAAGATCAATTTGTTTGGCTATATGAGCCTCAAAGTCATGAACCAAATCATTAGAAATGTCTCCGTACAAAATTAAAGATGAAGGTTCTTGTATGGCCTATTGAGAAACATGAAAATTATTATCCTCAAAACACACCTCTTCCTTGTTCTCATAGATCTCTTAGATAAACTTATAAGTAGGAAATCTTGGCAAGGCTTTGATGGAATCTTGAGGGATATGATATATATTTATTTATTATTCATAAAGATAAAATGTAAGCTTAATAGGAACATGATGTTGATTATGGTGACCGTGGTGTCTCTCATGGACCACCAACTTCTCTTTAATACTTGTAATTAGACAACCTATGTATAGGATATCAACATTGAACTTTGAATGGCCTTACCTTATGAAATATGCACATACATTTTTAGATTATTATAAATGAACTCTCATGTTATTAATTTGATGCTTGGGGACTTCCTATCTATATAAATTTTGAGTGTCTATGCTTACCATTTGTTTCTCATAGCCAAATAGGGTTTGTTTAAAGTTTGAAATGGATTTTATTAGGACTTGATTATGTTGATCAAGAAGATAAAAAGGTTTATGAGGCTCATCATAAAGATGATATGGATCATTTTAGGGATGATAGGGGTGATGAGGATCATAAAAATATGTATTTAGATCATATTAGAACTAATGATAAGGAGATGAATGATATACTTCTCTATAAGCTATCATAGCCTATAAAACACATGAAAATCAATAGAATTTGAATAAAAACTACCTTTTACCTCAAATATAAGGACCATATGATTATTTAAAACTACTTCAAAAGACCAATATGCTATAAATGTGTACTCAAATGGTTGAATATGTGTCCTACCGAGCGTTTCATAATTATTAGAAATCTAGATAACACCTTACTAAAGGTTGATTGCTCAGGATCTCCTTCCCAACTAGACTAACATTGGATTGATCTGAGGTGTGGGACACTTGTAATCAAACTAGACCTCTAGATTTATGAGATTAGCTTCTCTAATGTATCACATTGCTTTTTTTATTAAAACCTACAAAACTTTTTGGGATGAAAAAGGTTATAAGGAAATCAAAAGGTAAATCCTATTATACTATTGGTGATACACTTATATACAGGTTCATGAACTCAATTTGGGCCCATACAACACTGATAGGATAATCAAATATTTGAATCTACAACTCTAAAGGACTCATATGCAATAATATTTCATATAAATGTTTTATTAGGTGATCGAATCATAATGAAAATTATGTAATATGCCTAATTTAAGGCATTAACCAATCAATATATCCACTATTAGCTAATTTAAATGACAACAAACACTAAACATGACCTGTATTAGATGAAATAATAGTAACTAGGTGAGATCAATACCTACTAAGGGAGAAAGTAATACCACATGGGTGAATCAACTAACATAAAGACACTATACCAAAACATTAGATTATATTTATCTCAAAATCTTAAAAAGCTCAAACTTGGTAGAGTTTAATCATGCCCAAGAGAGGGATCCTAAAAATGGCTTGAAATATTGAATATATAGAAGATGAGACAAGAATTAGCTAAGAAATTGGTGTAAAAGGGAGAGTAATAAGTCAACTCATCCCCAACTTAAGCTAATTTCAATTACAACTTGATAACAATAGTCTTCAAGTGTGTCTATCAGCTTGCATGATCTTCTTTTGGTATCTTTGGAGTTGAAATGAGGTGGTGGGCCCCTTTATCTTGTTGAAATTTTTTTTTCATGGTTTATATGTCCAAATTTGGCTAAAAAATCCAAGTGAAGTGAGTTAGAGAGTATGTGAATTTTTTTCTTACATGAAGATCAAAGAATATGTATGTATTGCTTAGTCAACTCATGATTAGTCAATTCAAAGTGATTGGTCCTTAAGATAAGTTAACTACACTTAAACCATTTCCTTTAATGAAATGGAAATTCAAGACTGAATATTTATATAATGTCCACTTGAATATCAGATATGAAGCATGAAAACTCAAAATGAATTCATTTGATAGCCTTCCAATACCAATTTCCTCTTTTCTCGATAGATCAAATAAGCCTACTAGATAAAATAAGACTAATATCCTACATATTACATATGAACACCATGATAACATACATATAAACATTGAAAACCTAAAAAAATGGTGATTATCATACTTGTAACAACCCCTCATATCATGAAATAGCTCCTTTTAATTGAGAAATACCTATAACTTAGTCAAACTAGTTGACTAGGTCAATCTAACTTGAATTTTTGTAGTGGTTATTTTTTATATCTCCAAAATATACTTGTAGGCATATTTTTGACTAGATGATGATTTTAAGATGAATAAAAAGTTCTAAACTTTCATCTTCATGGATTGGATTTCATGTAAATTACCTTATACCTCATCTTTTATGTTTTTCCCCTCAAAAACCTATTTTATATCTTGATCCATGAAATTTAATTTAAAAATACCATTTATTCAACCCTCTATGATTTTATTTCATGTTTTAATAGGTTTCAAGTTGATCCATGAGGTTTTGATTTCAATAAAATCAACTTTTCTCAAAACTAGTCATTATGAGGGTTTGGGAGGGTTTTGGAGGTGAACCTTCTTAACGATGGTTCACAAATTAAATTCCCCCAAAATGAAACTTATTTACATGAATTTTTATTGTATATACCCCCTCAACTTACCTAATAATATTGGGTTCCCATACAAAATTTATGAAAATATACCTGTGTAAGGAAATTTTCCTATAGGTTTGTAGCTCTTAACAATTGTTCATAAATCAAAACCCCTAAAAAAGAATAAATTTGTCATGAATTATAATTTTATATGGTGAAATATAAGATACTATAATATTATAATATAATTTTTCCAAACTCTTCACACGGTGAAAGATATGAGTACTTGATCAAGTGGCATGAATGGGTGTCTTTACTATAGAATTTGAATATATCCTTATGGACCAAAATGGTATTTTATCCTTATTATATTTTATTTAATACACCTTCATAGGACATATACCATCTCATAATATCATTATATATTTTTCATATTTCTTGGTAGGTCTAAACATGTCTTTTAGTGTTATAGGCCTTCTAGACCTATAACTAGATTCCAGGCCTATTTTGGACAAATAGGAGTTTTAGGGCATTAAAAAAACTATATGATGATACATGGGATAAAATAAAACTATTTAAATTTTATTTACCTGATTCAAATTATATTCTCCTCTTCAAATGATCAAAAATCTAACTTTGCTCTTTATGTCTTTGAGACTACCTATGGGGTTTCTAGCTTACCTATGTGTTTGTATGGAGTTTGGAGTGTAATCACCTCTAAAATGGTGATATTCAGATGTAATACAAAAATATTATTCTTAACAAAAACTTTTGTGAGTGTGAAACCCTCTGTCTCACCTTAAGCCTCTCAATAATACTCCATGCTCCAATAGTGACTGTGAATGGACATGTTGATGAATGTGTAAAAACGTGGGAACTTCCACTAGTCAAAATACATATATCAGAACATTTATAGTTTTAATAACTCATGATGATTATATACACCAATTTTCAATTATAGATCATGCATATTTTGTCTTGTAGGTGTATTTCTTCAACATCTAGTGATAGACTACCTGCTTGCTTAGTCCTAAGAGTGAATTTTCCTTCTTGCCACCTAGATTTGAGATTAAAAATGGTGATTTTTGTTTTAATATGTCATTAATACCTCCATTTAAGTTCCTTCATTGTTTATATTTTCATATCCATGTCACCTCTTTCAGACCTTTTCTTCATAAGAACACTCATTGATATGACTATTAAAACCTTCTTGTAGGTGAATTTCATGGGAAATACAAGTGTTTAAAGATAAAATTTCACCATAAAATATCAAATTTGAGTATTCTCAAGTGATATTATTTTGATATTTCCTTTCACCCCCTCCTTTGGTGTTTTTACTCTTCAAAGACTATTTTAAGCCTCACACACTATCTCCTTCCATACAAGCATGTTGTAGTACCTTCCTTGCTGAGTTAGTGGTGATTATATCATGAAAAAAGTATTTATTATGCCAAATAGTTACTTGAATTATATATTATGTCATCAAATCTTCTCTCTTTGGATAAATGATATTAATTTTGCATTTTTCCAAAGTATGTATATTAAGGAGGAACTTGACCTTTGTATGGTTATAGGTATGCATGCTATAGTTGAATTCAAGTATTTCATTTTTTTTTTCGAGTCCCTCTATATGTTTATTTATGGTTTCACATATATTGGTCTACTTGAAACTTTTTTTTGAGTATGAAATTGCTTTTTAGATTATGTTCTCATTCTTATCCATGCTATAAAATATGACTATTTTCCTGAGGTTATAGGTGAAAATTTGAGGTGAAATGACTATAGTTTTTCTTTTATTGTCATATCTATCATTAATTGACCTCATTAAATTCCACCTCCCACTATATATATTCCACACCATCATGAAACTCCTCAAGATGAACCACTGTCTTCATTAATGTATAAACTAGCTTTAAGGATGGACTATATTATTGTATTTGTAGGTGTTGATTTCAATAAGAATGGTTGATTCTTGAGTTTTTTGAATTCTATATCTTGGAACATTATTGAAAACTTATATGAGGCCTTCATCATAGAAAAAACATTATGAACATCATGTTAAATGATAACATCTCACAACCTTCATGTTTGACTATATCATGTTTAATGAGTCCTTGTATAGACTATACTTGATCTTGAGATATGATTTGGTAACTTTAACAATAGGTAATATACCAATGAATCTATCTCTCTTTATGATGATCTCTCTACAATCTCAATACCCTTATTTAAGGTTTGCATCATGAAAGTCTCCCTCTTAGTTTTGTTTACCCTTGGCCTTAACTATCTCCAAGGCTGACTGTAATTCATTGAAGAGTTTACCTAAGATATCCAAGAACCTATTGACTATTTTTCTTGACATAAACCCTAATCCCTATCAACTTCATATTGATTATGTATCTATTCAAACCAACTAGGTAACAATAATCATTAGAGACCTAATGACCTCATAGACAATTGACTTTAACATGTTTTTACTGTTATACTAGGCCTATAAATGTCATAAGGGCACTTGATTATTTTTTCATGGATGTCTTCTTTCCTTATTCCATGAATTCTATTGATAAGATTTAATAATAAACCTTCATTTATGTTCATCTTCACACTAGGAACTTGAGATTCTCTTAAAACTTGAATTTTAAAGGAAGTCAACACCCTACTATAGGTGATGTTGACTATATGCTTGTATGGATTGAGGTGAAGTGAGAAAATCACATTAGTATTGGTGATATTGATATTTATCCATGTGAAATTTAAGGGAGAGTTTTAAAAAAGACTATCAAGAAGATACCTTTCATTCTTTCCTTTTCATTTCACTTCATGAGAACCTCTTGGATATATCAGACTATTGTACGAACTATGTAAGGGTTTTAGACCTTGGAAAGGTCACAAAAAAAACTTGGTAAACCTATCCTCCCTTAAATTCAACATTGATGTGACTATTGAATCTTATTCATGTGATAATTATTCATTCTAGTGTTCTCAAGACAACATTTCCTTAAAACACTTCTTGACTATAATTTATGTTGTTTTAGGTCATCATTTCTTGATAACCTTAGTAGTGATTTTATGGTCTCAAAAGTCCTTAAATGACCATGGTAATACTCAATTATTCTTAACTCATCCTTAGTATCTTTTCATGATATGGAGGTAAGATGGAAGGTATTGAGGATGATGGATGATGGAGAGTGGGAAGGTGATGGAGTGAAAATGGAGCTTTACAATAGTGTAAGGCAATGACAAGGCACTAAGGATTAAGGTAGATAATATGGAGCTGTTATAACATGTATTTTGGTATGTCATGACTAGTTTGAAGGTCAAATGGAAGCATGATCCCATTATCTACCTGATATATTAGTTTGGAGGCCATTGGAGGAGGATAAGAAGCTAAATTTGAGACTTAAGACTATGATAAGTACCTTAAAATATTTTAAGAAACCTCAACATTTTATAAACAAGGATTTTGATATACTTGAGAGAATATGAATGGTATTTTTCTATGAATATTTGAAGAATATATTGAGAAAACTTTTTTGTAAACATGATAACATGAATGAGATCCTTTCCATGGAGGCAACCAAAAAAACTTTGAAACCCTTTCTTTCTCATAGACCATATAATTCTCCTTTAGAAGCATGTTAAACTATAGATTTATACTCTCTTGTCTTCTTAATCTATATTTTTCCCTCACACATGTGAAAATTACTTAGTGGATACCATGGAAGAGTGAATCATGTTCCTAAAAAGCTTTACAAACTTGAAATTTCTTGATATGATGCCCTGATGAGGAAAAATTGTAGAAAAATGACTACATTCCTTGATACACGACCACATATGTATACCTTGACTTCCTATGAATGATGCATGATGGAGAGGAGACCAAATTTAGAACCACTTAATCCAATAAGAATCTCTCTAATCTAGTTTCTTTGGAAAAAATTATAGACCTGAATCTTCTCTCTCCTAACCATACCATCTACAAAACTAAAGAGCTCTTCTTGTGTTCAAACTAGCAAAGTGAAGGATATGAACTTATTTTGAGCCTATTTTACATCTTCTTTCCATGTAATTATTATATGAGACATTTCATGACCTTATGATCCTATTCATGGCCTCAAACGTATGGATGATAGTATAATTATATACTTTGCTATGTAAAATACATGAAAAATCCTTGCTTTTTGCCTTTTAATCAAAATTTAGTCTTCCACCACCAATATTAGTGAATGAAGAGATGACCATGAGTCTTTTATAATGTCAACACAAATATTAAGTCTTTTACACACTTTATAAGGCCAAAATTGGCATGTGGGAGTTCAAAACAGGGTATTTTTGGCTTAAGACTTACATGAAATCACATTTTAACTGATGAAACTTATGACTAAGGTAATATACTTCAAAACAATGTATTTGAAGGTAATTTTGATATTTTAGTGAATTTTGACATATAATTTAATAATTTTTAATCTATAAACTCCACTTTTGAGGCAAAATATAAGGTTTTACAAGGAAAATTACCATTGAACAAGGTTTATAACAATACCTTATGAATTTTTAGATAATATAGGGTGTCATTTGGCCTTGGAAAGACAAATATATAATAGTTATCCTATATTATACATGGTTAATTCATAATTATATGGTTATCTTATCTTTTTGAGTGACGTAACTTAAATTTTTTATTCTTCCCTCACCTTGATGTGGGGGCATGTCATACATCCATGGATTACACACACATTATAGTTTTGAATTCACTAGGTTCATGTCATAGAGGCATGGCTTCCACACATTCATAGTTTCGAGTATACAGTGGGGACATGTTTTATAAACATTGTTCTCCACACTTATATATTATTCAACATAACCAAATTAAGTGGGGGCATGTTTTGGAAACATGTTCTCCACATTAGAACTTATATCAATTTTCAAATTTATCCATCTATAATACAGGAATACTTTAGAAGCATTTTTCCACACTTATATAGTTTATAAATTAGAGAAAACACACAATTACATGATTTATAATCACATTTGGGGCAAAATTTTATACATTAGTACCATTTTTATACATGGTTTAAGCATGAGACATATCTAAGGTGCATGTGTTATGAAATTTGTGCCTAATATTTCAAAATCCAAAATAGTTTCATATTCTAAACACTCTTAGGGAGTATCACCATCCACTAGGTCAGAGTTTTATGAACTATATTGAGACAATCTACTGCAATAGTTGGTTCACTTTTTCATATGATTGAGATGATTAAATCACTCAATCTTTCCAATTTTTTAGATTGGAATTAATTGTATCATCTATCATCACCATTTTAATAGTGTGATTTGACTTAGTTCACTAATACTCGCTAGGTTATAAGTATGATTGGGTTGCATAGTTGAGCTAGTCTCAAATACTAGGTGGCAATTAATCTTTACTCCAAGGTTAGGTACATGGTACATCCTCTCTCTCTCTCTCTCTCTCTCTCTCTCTCTCTCTCTCTCTCTCTCTCTCTCTCTCTCTCTCTCTCTCTCTCTCTCTCTCTCTCTCTCTCTCTCTCTCTCTCTCTCTTCCCCCCTTACACATTCATTTTCTAGATTTATAAATTTATCCCAATCTCATTTTTAATAAGTCATAATGATAAATCTTTCAAATCAAATTTCTCAAAGGAAAGATGATTACATCGATACACAAGTGTACTCTTAAACCTTACTCTCTTTCAATTTCAATCATTTTTATCCTTTGAATTTTAGATTATATGCACTGATTATATATTGTAAGATTATATTTGTTATAATTAATTCAATAGTAAAGCACTCAAGTTGTACTCATAAAAAAATAAGGTATGTTATACACACCCAAGTACACATTCATTTTCATTTAAACTGTAAATTTACTCACTAGACTAGGGGGAAATGCATACACTATTTATGAATTATATAGAACTTTAGTCTTATACACTTAGAAAATTCAGACCTTGGTTGTTCTTATTAGTTATAAACTTGTTATACTTTTTCAAGCCTCACATATGCCTTCTCTTGTGCCCCTTGGGCCATCTATTAGTTTGATAGTCTTATGTTGATGATCAAGGCCTTCTATCTTTCCTAAAAATCTTAAAACATGATTATCTTATACCTCTTCTTTTTTTGATCCTAAACCTATTTTATTTCTCCTTGTACACTTGCATCCTAGATAAACACCTATGTCGACATAAGTGTCTTACTCTAACAAAAGTGTTTAGTGCAATAATGTCATATAACTTGTAAATGAAACATATACTAATGGTTAGCCTTAGTGTTTTAATGCAATTTATTTCTCTAAAGGTATTGGTATAAATATAATATCAATCATCATTCCTTCCTTACCTAACACATATAAAACAACTTATTAAAATCATTTAATCAGGTACTCAATAAAAAATCTTTCTTATTTCCATAAAAGTCATAAAGAGAACACATACATAGTTTTAAATTATTGAAATAGTAGCCCAAGCCTTAATTTTTCAAGTTACAAGCTAGGTCACTATTTTCTCCACTTTACACATATTTCATAATTCACATACAAGCCAACATGTAAGGGATAACTAAAATAGTTTTAGTCCCTCTTTTTAGTACTACCTATGTAGGTAGTGATCATTGATAGACAGGTCTTTGGGGTAACTCGATATCATGTGACCATTAAACCATTTTTCTAATATTTACTATGAGGATGAATAACTAGGTTTTTTTTATTTGACAAGGTGTTATATTCCATTATCTATATCTAAATGCACTAGAGTGAAGGTGATAAAAAAACCGAGAAGCATCCAGGTGGTTGCATCTTATTATAGTAGGTATTTTATATAGAACACCTACGTCTAATCTAGACACTAAAATTGATGTAACCCTACAATTTTGACACAAGTTTTTGAGGCTAAAAAGACACTAAATCTATCATTTGATGACTATTCCATAATACTCTTCTAGTCTGCTTCCTACTTGTTATATATCTAGATTTGTATTAACATTATAATTAGATAAGTATCTTGTTTTCATTATCACTGTAATATCTAACATATATTTACTTTCCATTTTTAGAATATCTTAGCATAATCATTTAGTATATGTCCTATTTGATTTTTGTAATTAATTATCCTATTATAAATCTATTTATCACCCATGTGCTTATCCATTTCTATTTTCTTAAACCTAGATCCCCCATTATCTATATTTTAGTGTTAAACAAACCAAATAAAATAAATTTCTAACTTCATTTCTCAAATTACATTTCTTGAACTCATGAGGACTTCTCTACATCATATAAATAGACTTATGTAGATTTTATTTTACATTGACATTCCTCAACTACCACTTATGAATAAACAAGACATCTTGCCCAGGTTCAATGGTAGTATATTACAATAATGTGAAGAAATGTCCACCTAAGTTGATCAAAAGATAGATACATATCTTTCACTAAAGTTTCCCATAACCTCTATGATCCTTGATGAAATCCTACTTCATGAAAACAATCCTCCTTTGTTCATCAGTGTCCAATTTGGTGATATTATTATCAATAATGAACATCCTTATAACTCATAAAAACACTTGGTTAGTAAGAATGTAACATTAATAATATCAAAATCATGTGTCAAGGCTATTAAATAATATAAATTCCCACATTAGGATGTGTTTAACTCCCTATCACAGTCTTTCCCATCATGTTCAAAGTTAATTTTATGATATTTAACTTTCTATTATCATACAAAGAATTTCTTGGTCTCTCTTAAACTCATCACATGATGGTAGTAGTGTATTTTACATGTTAGTTCATAAAAATACATCAAAAGGGTGCTCTATACTAGATCCATGCTAACACTAACTCTTACAATTTTGAATATTTATAAGAGCATGGTGCCCTTGGACTACCAACCATTGAATCCTTACCTATTATTCCTCTCCAAGAATATCAATGCTTTAATTCTAATATCAATTCAAATTAAGGTAAAATTGGTCACCCTGCACTTATGGGTAACCTTCTATATAACCCCTTAAATTTTGATGATGATGATCTCGATGAGATCAACCTAAAGATAAAAACATCAAACATTCCCTCTAATATCATAGTTCAATTTAATCCTGTGAGACATCATAATCATATGAATCTAAGTGATGATTTTACCATTTCTATGTCCATTTATTATAATTTTGATTCACATTCATCATCTAGTGATAGCATGGCTAAATCATTTAATATCCATCTTAATACTCCAAACTAGGATGACTGTTATACCCTTTATGACCCTTACCTATATAGCTATGTCCATGCTAAGGACACATTACTTATCTATTTTATTTCTTCTCTTCAACACTCTTACGAGAAGCCTTCATTTTTTTAAATCATTAATTTAATTGAAATTATTTGATCTCCTCTATTCTAACTGACATTACTCCTCATTTTGTTGAAGTACATACATCTGAGATAAAGCACATTATAGTTTCTACCATGCAAACTACTATTTTAAAATCTAAGGCTTTTCATAACATGTTCCTTGATATATCTATGATTGGAATAGATTAGTTTGTTAGGTTTTTTTACCCTTCAAGATTGTTTCATCTAGAGATGCTAGCTACACTGATACAACCCACATCAAGGTTTACTCTAAAATAAATAAATAAATTATTATTTGTTCATAGAGTCTAGAGGTTTCCTTACTAGAACTACATTCCTAAGTCTACCACTCTATACTCTAATTTATGTGTTTTATTTGACTATTTTAAAATAGAACCCAATATTATTATCCACATAGGTCCAATTTTTTACCACACCAACTTACCTAATAATATAAATTGTATTTCAAGTTTCATAAGTTATCTAGTAATTCAACTAAATATTATATAGGCTATTGATTATTTTTATCACAATAGAATTTACAAGACCCAACTCATACTATGGATAGTCGACCACATTATTGCACTAATACTAGGCATATATATTGCTTCCATGGGACTAATTTAAATTATTTGACCCATTTTTGAGTTAATTTCCATTAAATGTATTCACTCTATCTTGAAGCAACTAAGATTTCTTGTATTTTGAAAATGCCAACACCAAATATTACACCAAATTATATCCCGAAACATGGGGACATATATTGTATATTGAATTAGTGTGTTACACATCATATATATAGGTTTAGATCTCTCCATCAACATCTTCAATAATTTTTTAGGCCCACACCTTAATATTCCTACTAGTGCTCATCCTTTCCAACTAGGATGGAATAATAATATCCCCTATGACTAGATCCATCTCCTATATAAGGGGATGTATGTGATAGGATGACACATGTACCTCACATTATATATTATCATAATGAGGCCCCATAGCCTCCTCCTTATAGTGTGCCTACTTTTTCCATGGATTTCATACATTAGGCTACCCTAACATGTCTGTTAGAAATATTAAAGGATACCATGATCAGATATAGACACCAATTGTAGTAATTTATATCAAATGTTATATATTTTGTAAATAAATATTTTAATGCCATTTATGAAAAAACATGATTCTATCATATTATTCACATTTTAATATTTGTATTTGATATCGTTATTATTTTTATCATACGTGATGCTTGATGTATATATCTAACTTATATCACGTTCTTTCATATTTATAAAACTCTTATTTTTTAGTATGTCTTATTTTTATATCATTCTAAAATAATTTAGTATTGAGACTTTATTTCCCTAATGGTTATTAGGTAACACCTCCAAGCACTTTATATAATATTTTTACCTTTTTTAATTTTGATTTAGTCACCTTATGATTCTTTGGCTTAATTTTTTATTTTCCCCTCTTTTGGAATGAATTCTCATATCAGTGCTTGTGTTAGATCCCATGTAGGTTAGTAAAGGTTATTCAATGACATGATAAATGGCTATTCATAACATATACCACTCACTTTGAAAGAAAATTTATCACTTATTATGACCAACTATAAGACTATTCATCATTGTATCTCTTTTATTACATTGACAAATCTTTCATGATCACCATCTCTCCCATGTTCCTTTCAATTAAGGCTCACTAAGGTCAATTTTAAGATGACACACTTGCACTATGGTATTTGGGTTATCCTCTATAGTGGCCAAATATAAGCCCTCTTATGATAGTCATATTTAACACCCATGTTTGGTCTTTCCAAATATACATGGAGGAGGAATACAAAAATATAAATGAATTTGTAGTCATATAAAATGAAAAAAATGGTTACTTGAGCATGGATAATGACTCCCAACAAAAAGGTCCCTCTTTCTTGCTCTCATGACCCTCCGAGGCATAATTCACTAATTCTCAATCATCTATAACATTCTAGACTTGATGCTAGTTGATCTAAGACCCTCTTTTCATGACCAATCCATCGCCCTAGGTCTTGTCTACCAAGAACAATAGTGTCATGCTAGGATAGGAGAACCTATGCCACTATTGTCCATATTTAGTGTTATTGTCCAAGCTCATTTTTGGCCCTAATGGTTAATTCATTTTGATTTCCCATCCTTATCCTTGTTGACCTAATGTGATAAAATTTAATCAATGACCAAAAGATCCCTATAAAATCCCATTCAAAGATCATTTGAAAAGGGTTGGAAAATATCACAAAGAAAGAAAAAATACAAGTGAAACCACTCAGGTAATCCTCCCTATCCTCTGCATACATCCATCTAGTATAGTCCTAAGCACATCTAAATCTCTACACAAATCCCTAGTCATCTCAGGCATACCCAGTTTAGCATTTCCTTGCTTCCTCATATCATAATTAGACCAAGAACTTTCAAAGGGAGAACTACATATGGCATGATCCCTCTATAGAGTATTGGTATATAGGCAACACACCTACACATGAGGTGTGAAGCATGTCTAATGCATCTTAAAAACACTAACCCATTTTCCTTATTTTCCAAAGATTTGTTCAAATACATTTAGAGCTTAGAAATGAAGAAAATCAACTTGATGGGGAGCACTATTAATAACAAAGATTCATAAATTCAAAGATAGTGTCACACAGACCTACCAAACAAAACCCAAAAAACTCAGACCCTCAAGATAATATCACAAAATAAGGACTAAAATGTTGGTACAACTCTTATCCACTTTCAATTCTCCAATCCAATCAAAAAATGAAATCTAGAATCCTATTTGTGACAATGTCTCAGGCCTTCATAGTGAATATCAGACCCTATCTTAGTTAGATCAACATAGTTTAATCTAAGTCTTATTTTCTCCTTCCTAGTACTATTTTTATAAAATATCTAATTTAAAATAAAATTCACAAATTAGTAGCTTATTTATTGCATATTATTTACTAATTTATCAATCCAGGTCCTTTAACTAAATTAGGAATAAAAACCGAATATTCCCAAAATTGTTAAATCATTTGGTGAACCTGACTTACTTTGTTTACATAGAAAAACCCTATAAACCTAAGGGTAAAATTCATAATGATTTTTCCAATAAATTTATGAATATTTAAATCAAAAATTCATTTCAAATTTTAAAATTTAGTAAATTTTAAAATAATTTACTTTTCAAACCCTAGTTTCCCATACTAGGTCCCAGTATTTTTCTAGCAATTTTAAAATTCTGTTTTGAATTTTTACTAGCATATTAAAATAAAAAAATACATTCAAATTTCAAAATTGAATAGTAATTTTAAAAAAAATCTCAAACCTTAGTTATACATGCTAGGTCTTATTCAATCAAGCATTTTCCAATAAATTTTAATTACATATTTAAATAAAAAATTCACTTTTAATTTCAAATTTTCATATTAATTTGTCAAAATCATCATCTTTAAAACCCTAGTTGAATCTACTAGGTCCCATTGCTTCTTAAGGCATCACCTTATATGTCTATAAGCTTTGTATCCTTTTTATGCGCATTCTTGTTCCTTATTTAGATTATATCTATTTAATTTTTTTTAATATTATCCACTTTGTTTTCCTTATGCCACCTAAGTTCCTTGCATATTTTCCTTTCAGATGAAGTGAAATACTTAGTGGCAATCCTCTTAAATTCACCCAGATTCCTTCAACTCAACCATATACTATAGATAAACAACCCATTCAGACTCTAGCTATAGATTCTACACATCTAGATTGCACCAATTTCAATTATAATGATTCAAACAATAAGAAATATGAGAATACCAATGATGATGTACTCACCAATGCTCATGATCCACCACATTGGACTATTGATCCACTTCCACCCATTATTGATAATGAATTTATACTTAACAAAGATTTGATCCTCCAAAATTTTATAGAAAGACTTAGGAAATATCCTTGAGATCATAATATTATATTACAATCTATCATGGAAATCAAAAAGGCTAAACATGTTTAGTTTTCTATTCCTATAGAGTAGCTAGTTGTAATTGACACTATAAGGGAAACTATGTCTCACCAACTGCATATAACAACCTAACCTGCCACTATGCCACTAGCTATAGCTAGTACATCTTTGTCTCTTGATGTGGCAACCCTTATGCAAGATATAAGATATCTTCAATCTAAGGTGCTATATCTTAAGCAAGGTGCCTATATACCTATGTAGGCTTTGGATTCTTTTACTCTTCTACATATACCATTGGCACATCACATTGCTTTTGCAGCCTTTTCACAAGGTTTTTTTCAACCTAAGCTTACTCTATATGATGGAAAGGGTGATCCAGAGACACATTTGAGATATTTTCACATATCATGCTTGGACTATGTATCAAATTATTATCTACTTACCAAGATATTTCCATGGAGCCTAAAGGATTATTCTTTACAATGGTTCTATGGTTTACCAAATCAATCAATCATTGTATTCAATCATTTAACCAATATGTTATTATCTTATTTCAGAATTAAAATCAGTGCTAAAGTTTCATATTCTCAAGTTGCACAATATAATAAAAGGTTAAATGAACATCTCATAGATTATGTTCTTCAATATTCTCTTCCTTCACTGAATTGTGTCACACACTAAATGAAAGAGAATTCAAGTTAATTTCAATGGGAAAAGTCAAGTACACAAGTATCTTAGACATGAAAAAAAGAGTAACAATAAAATACCATACAAAGTAAAGGTTAATGATAATAAGAGTCATAATCAACCTACAGTTAATGCAGCTTTAGAGCCCCCTTAGTGAGTGGTTTTATTATCACCTCCTTAATGTACATTTACCAATATACCAGTTTCTCCAGCTAGAGTTTTATAGTATCTATTAGATTGTAACATCATATCTCTCTTTATTATTAGGGAGGTTGACCCAAGAAAGCCTCTTTTATGGCGATATGATTAGCATGCATTTTTAAAATTTCATAGGGCACTAGGCCATACAAAAAATATATGCATCAATTTGAGACACAAGATCCAAGATTTAATAGATGGAAATCATATTGATCTTGGCACTTTAGTTAAAACTCCTCAGGCAAAGCAAACATAGGATAAATCATTAAAAGTATTTTCAAATACTTTTCCATAGAATTACAAATAGGAGACCTGGGACACATCAAAGGTTCACCATGCATATCATGCACATCCACCACCAGATACATATAGGACACCTCCAGTTGAATGACATCCTTTGAGCAACATGATTGGTGTATACAATTCTAGAGTTTTAGTTAAACCTTTGGTATCCTTCTTAGAGTAGAATATAATCAAGGATGATTTAGATTATCATGCACTCTTTATTAGATATCACATTCATAATCATCCTATTCATAGTGTTCTTATATACAATGGATCTAGTATGAACATGTGAACTATGACATTATTGTAGTATTTGGGATATTAAGAGTAGGATATTACATTGACAAACATAGTTATCAATGAATTTAGTGGGAATATATAAAGTTCATTAGGTGAGATTATACTTATTCTATAGGATGGTCTAACACACATTACCACACCATTCACTATAGTTCCTAATCTATAGTTCCCAATGTAGGAGTTTTCATTATATTACTTAGTCAACCATAGATTTAGAAACTTTGAGTAGTACCTTATATAGGTCATTGTTGGATGAAATTAATTCACACTAATCAAGTTATTATAGTTTTTGGAGTTCCATATGAGTTTCCACTCCCCACTTTAGAGCCATATTTTATAGTATAGTCACCAATTTTATTACAACTTCCAGTTTCAATTTCTCCACTAGTTATAGTTCTTCCTCCTATAGATTCAGACATAGTTAAGGCATCCATCACTATCATAGAGGGTTTATACACCTCCATAGCTTTATGATTATAGACATATTCTAGCTACAATATTCACACCTAAGGAAGTCTCATTGAGATATCATACATCTACGTGTAGAACACATGTTTAAAGAGCTTCTTCTAATACTAGATGGGTCCCTAAGAGCTCTACAGTTACATCCACTTCTCAAAGTTACATGGGGACCCCATAGTTTGTTTCTAATTCAAATATTTTAGATTATTTACAACATATATATCTTTTAGATCCATAGTCTTAGCATTTTAATCATGCTTCATGATCATGCACGATCCCTCTCCTTGATACAAGACACCATGATAGAGAGTCTCCCATGAGACTCGTCAATTAGTATCATCCTTTCCTTACTTGTAAATAGTTTCTTATGCTTGATTGTATATAGATAAAAAAATTTCAAAAAAATAAACATAATACAAAATTTCAAAAATATAAAATCAATACACAATTTCAAAAATGCAAAAATAATACAAAATTTAAAAATACAAAAACAATTCAATAATTCAAAAACACAAAAACATTTCAATTATATGGATCATCAATGCTTTACATTGATATTATTATGCTAGACTTACATTTGTTGTTAAATGGTTATTTTTTTATCAATTTATCTATATTAGCATGCTTCACTTGATCTTATTTGAGTGTGTACATTGGCATCCAGCTCTTTGATTGCTTCATCTACCCATTAAGGGGCCATCCTAATTCCACATTTGAGACATACATCAAAATACATACCCACTGGAGTCATCCTTTTCATGACTACACCATCCATGTTATGTCATTCCTACACCACACACTCTAGTTATCATACTAATGTACATAATTTATTATCTTACATAGATTACTCTATCAATACTCACTAGTACCTATCATATGTGTATTTTTTAAAGATACCTAGTCTTGTATTAACATGTCTTGCAGAAATTCACATCTTACTTTGATTATTTAGATGCATGTGTAATTCAAATTTCTTAAATGCTTTATTTTCTTGCTTAGCATTAGCTTGATGTGATTGCATTTCTCAGTTCTTGTTTGTCTCTTGTATGTACCTTAGGATATTTGCCAATGTTATTTGCTTGTATTAATGTGTGTGCCTTAAGACATTTGCTAATATCCTTTGCCTTTACTCCTCTATGTGATTACGTATTTCATGCCAATTTACTTGTTTTAACTATATGTTTATCTAGAATTTGAGCATGCCTTATATGCTTGCTTTTTAATTTGAGTGACATGTGCCCATGTCCCTTATTTTATAGGCCCCTTGGCCACTCTTTTACACTTCTTGCTTCTTGCCTTATGTGATTTTTGTTTGATTTCTTTTGATTTTGTGCAATGCAATTATCCATATCATGTATTATTTGTGTTTTCTTGGATGCCATGATGGACATCATGCTCTATCCCTCCAAACAACAACTAACCAAAATTTAAATTCTAGTTCTATACATTACACATGCTCTTGCATTATTATATCTATCTAGGCATACCCATATTGATCTAATAATCTCCCATTACAACCCATTATTTATCCTAAGATATCTTTTTGATTATCATTGCTATATCATGTATGCATGTAACATAACACACTTATAAGGCTCTTTCTTCTAAGGGAAATAATTTTAGGGTCACCATTCCTAAACTCAGAAGAGGGGGAAATAAATAGGGGTTTTTTCATTGAGATTAGAGTTCCTATCAACCAAAAATTCTAGTTTCAAAACACTCAAAATAACAACTAGACATCAAACCAATTAGAATAGACCAAGCAGAGAATCAAAAATCTAAAATAATTATCAGGTTTATCTGAGGACAATAATGTTGAGACTAGACTACAATGTTGGTGTTGTTACTATCTATTTATAGTGCTCCTATCTAAATAATATTAAAATGATAATTTCCAAAAGTAGGTAGAAAGGTAAGTTTAGTTATAGTTTTTTAGCTACAATTTAGACTAGAGTCAGTAATTTTAGTATAGTTTTTCTTAGAGAATATAGATATATGGTGATTCATGCATGACATAATGGAACTAAATTATAGTTTTAGATAGTTTTAGATAGGGTATTTGGTAAAACTTTTAGATAAAAATCCATGTTTCAGATACCACTGATTAGGGGAATTATGCATGACACATTTATTTTCTCTTTTTTTTAGTTTAGTATTACCCAGGCATTCTCAGTAGTTGCATGCCTTACTCCTTCTACAGGTGGTTAACATCATTTTTCATTTGGATTTTATACAAGCCTAACTTCCAAGTTCTTGAGTGTCTTCCACATAAGCTAGATTCTCAATTTTGGAGTGTCTTTCATACAAGCCTAATCTCCATATTTCATAATGGCTAAGAGTGGCCTAGTTTCTAGCATACATTTGGATATCCATGCTAACATTGTTAGATGATAGTACATTCATGGGATTTAGAAGCCATCTCATATGAAACACATTTTATACTGATATTATTTTATAGCTTCACTTCATGGGAAAATGATGGAGCCAAAGGTCTAGGTAACCTTTGTATTATTGAGCCACCTATTCAGAGGGATTGGACATAGAGTCCAAACATCGATCAACACATGCAAGATCATGTAGCTTCACTTAGTAGGAGGTGATGGATATAAAAGGATAGCCTTTACATTCTTAAGCCACTATTGTGGAATTGAGCACTCAACTTCATTCATGATATTATTCTTGGTACAACATCACCCAATATTACTCAACATCAGTCAACATCAAAATAGGTTTTGTATTGGTCCACATACTAAGTGAGGTGTATTTATTCCTTTCTCTTCCTCTCTCTTTTATCTATATTTTTATGTTATTATTTTTAGATATATCATATCTAGTAAGAAATGATCTACTTTTTTTTCACTTATAGATTTACACTTCACACTATGATCTCTCTATGTACACCCAACATCACATAGTTTCATGGGCTTCACCTTTGTTGGTAAGTTTAGGTAGGCTTTATTTATTACCTTTATCCTAGTATTATACTTTGATATATCACTAAAATAAAAGGGGAAAATTTAGTCATATAAAATGCAAAAATTAGTAACTTGAGCATGGATAATGACACCCAACCCATAAGTCCCTCTTGCTTGCTCTCATTACCCTCCTAGGCATCTTTCAATTATTCCTAGTCATCTGTAGCCTTCCATACTTGACCCTAGCTGATCAATAACCCTCTTTTCATGACCGATCCATCTCCCCATGTCCCATTTTCCAAAAACAATTGTGCCACACTAGGACAGGAGCATCAATGCCACTATTATCTACTTTTAACGCTATTGTCTAAGCTCATTTTTGGTCCTAATGGTTAATTATTTCTAGTTTCCCATCCTTAGCCTTATTGCCCTAATGTGATAAAATTAAATCCATGACTAATAGATCCATATAAATCCCATTCAAATATAATTTTGAAAGGGTCAACAAATATCACAAAGCAAGCAAGAATACAAGTGAAACCACTTAAGCAATATTCCTTATTCTTTGCATAAAGCCATCTATTATATTCATAGGCACCTTTAAATGTCTATATCAGTCCCTAGTCATCTCAAGGATACCCAATTTAGCATTTCATTACATTCTCATATCATAATTAAACCAAGCACTTTCAAAGGGAGAACTGCATATGGATTGATCCCTCTTTAGAGTATTGGTATCTAGGCAAGATTACCACACATGGGGTGTAAATCATGTCTAATTCATATTACACACACTAACCCCTTTTCCATATTTTCTAAAGTTTTTTTCAAATAATTTGAAGGCTTAAAAATGAAGGAAATTAGATCTATAAGGAGCATTACTGATAGTGAAGCTTTGTAAATTCAGAGATAGTGTCAACAGACCTATCAAAAAAATTGAAAAAGCTCAGACTCTTAGGATAATAGCACCAAATAAGGACTAAAAAACCAATTCCACTCTTGTCAACTTTTGATGCTTCTATCTACTCAAAAAATGAAATCTAGAATCCTATTTGTAATATTGACCTAGGCCTACATAGTGAATATCAGATCATGTCTCAGTCAGATCAAGATAGTTTAATCTAAGTCTTATTTTCTCCCTCTTATTACTATTTTTATAAAATCTCTAATAAAAACTAAAATTCACAAATTAGTAGCTTATTTATTGCATATTGTTTACTAATTTATCAATCTAGGCCCTTTAACTAAATTAGGAATAAAACCCCAATATTCCCAAAATTATTAAAATAGAATTATAATCAAAATAAATTCAAAATATAATTAAAATACCAATAGTTAAATCACATAAAAAGGCATGATATTTTTTTGGTGCATCACCCATTCTAGTTGAATTCAAACTCCATAGTTATCCTCATGATAAAATTGAGGTATATTGGGGTTTGATAGGATATTATACTAAGGTAGAAGGTATCATTATATTATTTAATATTTCTACATTTATAATGTCACCTAATTTCTAACATAATAACTCAATTTCCATAGTAGGACGGAAACTCTATAAGGGGTCTTGTAGAGTAGGAACATGTTGTGGGAAGGTATTATCATTATTATTTTGATGCATATATCCTTGATGGGACTATATATATAACTCACTTGTTATACTAATTATGTGATTGTTAGGTGGATATATGTAGGTCCTTGATGTTAAGAGTTCATATCCTTTCGTACTAATTTTGAAAGTCTCATCTCCCATAAGGATTTATACATCACTTATGTGTCACCTTGAACCAATAATTTAATAATATATTCCTAAATATTTCCATGATGGATATCAATTTTTGAAGATAATGTCCTCTCTTATCCGACTTAATATTTTCCTTTTCACCTTTGATTATGACACCACTTGGATTTCTAATTTATGTGTTTCATTTTAAGACCTTGGGGAATTAAGCAAGCCTTCTTCATAGATGAACATAATATTTCATATCCAAACCATATTGGTCATCATATTTGTGTCTTCATATGGTTGTGATCCATTACATCATGGTTTGGAACAAACACTAATTTTGAGCATTCGTGCATTGGAGTCTTTTGATTATTTTTCACCATTGTCTTGTTTGATTATTATGGACTTAAATTATATCACCTAAGAAATTTTGTTTTCAATCATTTTATTATTTTTTAAGTTATATATAAGTTGAATTGACTTGTATTACATTTTTAGATGACATTTTATTTAAAATATTTTATGTATTTATTTATGTTTGTTATGATTTAAATTGAGTTATCTTACAATTTGAATGACATTTCTATACAATCAATTTTGTTTTTATCTATGTTTGATTACATGAATTTACTTATATTAAGTTTTGAATAAAATTTTTACGATAAATTATGTTTTTCATCATGTTTTATTTAATTTTACTTGACTTGACTTAACTTACATGGGATGTCATTTTATTTTTTTTATGTATCCTTGTTAGATTATCTTTTGTGTTTTTTTATATTAGATATTTGTTATATTGTTTACAATGTTTTACATTATTTATCACACTTTTAAGTTTGATTTAAATTCATTTTAATATTTATTTAGTCATTTTTACAAAATTTTCCCATGGCATGATACTAAAATATTAATGCATGCTAGAAATAAAATAACTCATACATCACAGTCACACACAGATAAAATCAATGAAACAAAAAATCTCTCTGTAAATAAATGGCTCACTTTTATACATCAATACATCCTAATAAATCATATATACATAAAAAATGTAAAATAATACATAGTAATATCTAGGATAGTGTTCACCATCATCCCCATTAGAGCAAGGTGACACATTCACAATATAAGCTCTAGATTGTGTAGGCTACAATATATATTGTAGTGTGTGATTTTGTAATTATAAAACCTAAATTGATATATGTATTCAAGTACCCTTGGTCTATATAAATTATACCTATCTAGTTGTGGCCATGTGAAAAACTCTCTCAATAGACAAAACTCACCATGTTGATGCCTCACCTCCTTCCATATCTATTGGAAAAACCACTTGTGCAACATATTTATCTCACCTTTGGATCTCCTTGGTAGCCTCTCCTACTAATAGAAACTAGTGATAATGTGATCTAGCCACTAATTCCACATATTTAATCATCCCTATGATGTTTTGATGAGGAAACAAAAGGTCAAAAATATCATGGTGGGTAGCCAAAAATATATTCATCCACCATGTTTCCTATGCTAATATCACATATACTAAACATAAAAAAAAATAATTAGATATCTCACATGTATAAAAAAATATGAAATATATCTATTAATAGTACTTAGCATGTTAATATATACCATTATGAATTTAAAGTGATATAATAAATTTAAAAAAAACTTAAAGATGGTAGTGAAATAATCATGGATTTCCAAGATACAATTTATAGCATCATTATGACTTAGTGAAAATACATGGCATATCCCTATGCGACCACTATATACTATTGATCACATTTTTGTACTTGTCTTTGTATGGTCCAACTACCTATTGGAGCTACATGTTAGTCTTATGTCTATACTTCTTCCCTCATACTATGTATCTAAACACCACCTCCGTCATCATCTCATCATGAATATCTAAAGAGGTCTCATTACAAACACTGTAGTAGGCAACCCTCATGCCCCCAATCATTTTTTTTCCTGTGCATGTTTCACCAAAAAGGTCGAGACAACCAAAGGTGACCCTAAGTGTGTTAAGAAAAACTAACATGGGAAACCATTGGAAGACTATGATTCTAACCACCACATATCGTGTCTAGTAATTAAATCTAGCCTCTATCATGTACTATGGTTGTCCATGATAGCCACACATCCATAGTAACTCTATACAACATCCATATAATTGAATAATACATGATGGTTCCTAGTGTAGGAATATACATGATCACTTTAAAAACATGGTCTTAGTCCCACCTCCTCACATATGAGAGTAATTCATATATAATATGAGTAAGTACCAAAGATATATACATCAGGAACCTCTAAAATATCTATTATGATTGGGCCCATAGTCTACTACCTTATAATTAAAATGTTGTAAATTTTATGTACCACTTACACACATATCATTTATCCCATGATAAAAATAGTACCTTGATATATCATCAATACACACACACACACACACACAATATATATATATATATATATATATATATATATATATATATATATATATATATATATATATATATATATATATATATATATATATATATATAAAATAAGATGGTCTCATTAGAGTTATGACATAACACATGTGTGTCCATAATCCTGATCAAGGACCTTTGGATATCCAAAAAAATTGATATATAAAATTAAAATAATCATATGATGAGATTACATTTCTGATACTTGTCTAATCCCATATCCCACTTATATATATATCATCTCTTTTCAACAATCTCTAGTGTGTTGAACATCATAAGTTTTCTCATTATAGGTACATCTAAAATTACATCCATTTGCTCCAAGGTGATATCCACCACTCATATAATTGTATTGGTGAGTTTCTCCCAATACCCTAGAAACATTGTGATTAAATTTGAGATCAGAGGAACCTAACCCATTTTCATAATACCTTTATGTCCTAGTGGAGGAATATATGATCAATCTAATGCAAATAATCTCTCTATTATTTTTGGTATCCATATCACCTCAATGCACCACCATAATATTTTTTGCCTCTAAAACATATAAAATAATAATCGCAATCATATTTAGATCCAATAATTCACATCCATGTTGTTGGGGGCACATCTTATGGAACCCCAAACTATCTAGTCATGTGCTCATACTAAAAGTGCTTGTACATTCCAACCCAATAGTCATGTATCTAAAAACTAACCCTCATATACTACAACTAAACTCCATACTCAACCCACCTAATAAATCCTCTATATGGACTCCATATAATGTCACTAGATACCAGTCTATCTAACACCTATCTATAATGATCCATCCTAAGAGATGGGATAGCTAATGTACTCATCCACCACTCCCCAAATGGTTGTAGAAGTGCCCACCTCTCCCTTGGTAATCCTATCATTTGCACAACTGCTATGTGCTCATAATCCCAATAATGTAGTAACATCATTGCACTCAATCCACCACTAAATTCCTCTTGTGTAAACCTATATAGATCCATGTATAGGTGGGAAATCATAGGCCTACCCCATGAGAACACAATTCCATATACCTCAACACTTCACATAATCCTATGCATTTTATATACAATAGACACTCCATTCCCATCCATAGCAATAAATGATGCTAACAACATAGATAACCACTTTTGCAAGCATGGAACACTTGACTTCATAATAACCAATAATAATACATCACTATCACTACCTCTATGATGTATACCTAAGGTCACACCAATAAAATACAAGGATGCATGATCAATATCATAAAAACCCATGTCATCCTATAATGTCACCCATTGACCACTAACTATTAAATGCAAAATGTGATACACATCCTCCAGTGTCATAGTAATCTCCCCTATATGAAGCCAAAAAGTACATGTATCTGCATTCCACCTCTCACATAAGGTAATAATTAGATGCCCATCTCACTACATAGTGCCTAGGTCACACACATGACCCAACCCTACCCTATCCATCACAGCTCTCAGATTAATAGACAATGGAAATAGCGTCAATATCTCCATCACTTGGCCCGCATAGAATTATCTCATCCACACCTCACCCTAAAAACACCAAAAACAACATTTATGTCAGTCCACAATGCCAAATCATGAGCTAAAAAAAACAACAAATAACCAAGAAACATCTCAAAAAATCAAGCCTTCAAGATAGTATCACTAGACAACAACAATTGAATATAGATAGCAGTGTTGGAACCTAAAAAATAGTGTTGGATGTAGGATAGGAATGCTAGAACTAGTCAAATTTTTCTTAGGGAATTTTAAATAGCTCAAAAACATTAAAAATAGGCTTTCAAAGAGGCAATATTCTTAAATTTTATCTACTTACCAAGGTAACATCACCACTAGCCTACACCTGGGCTACCAACTGATCAAACCAAGTCATAGTAGGTGCTCATCTCCTTGGCCTATGTTTCACTCTAGAGCTCAAAATCTTAAACTAGTCATTACAAAAATGAATCAACCATCAATCCAACTTCTTATATTACCCAACTTTCCCAATCAAAGAAAAATACCATTTTGCCTATAACTTGAACCTCATAATTCCATTTTTTAAACAATTTATTTCAATTGAATCATGACAATGATAACTTTGAAATGACATGATATTCTCTTTCTTACTACTTCATTTGCCTACTATAGTATGCACATCTCTATAATTCCTTTATATTTAGAAACATATCTTGATCATCACCAATCAAAACTTGTTCAAATTTCAAAAACTTAGTCTAATCAATCAAACAAATTATCAATCAATTCAAACTATACCAACCTTGTTTCTATCATTATGTCACTATTCATCACTTTTGACTTAACCTCTTCTATCACAAAACTTTGTCCCTCTCCCCAAAATGGGGGCATCATTAGTAGCATTCCTATTTATAAACCTATCTAACATGCCCATCAACTTTAATAAGTGGATACACCATCATTATTACACCTCCAATACTCATATTATTAGATTCAACTCAAATTGGTTGAGATATATAATGATTCAAACTATGTGGGTCACTCAACATTACTCAGGGCATTTAGGAGGATAAACCTTTAGTTTTAAAATACATAGACTATTCAAATGCAATGGTTTATGTTATATATATTCATGGTGACTTTGATATAGATTCAAACTCAAATGCTAGATTTGGGGGCATGTACATTACTACACATGTCACACATACAGCATGACATAGTTACATGACCAAATAATAGATTATAGGCATAATGTAGAGTGAAGTGTTTTGATCTCTAGTTTTGAAAATAGAGCATGGAACAATAGTTCATATCACATGTGCTTATTTAGATTAACAGATTATATAGATGCATCACTCACATACCAGATTTGGGGGTATGGCACATATGTTGATGTTCCTCATCATCCAAGATTATATAGATGTAAGGGCAAGACATGTCATTCTATTCTTACACATTAACTAGAGTTTTGTATTACACTTATTTGCAACCAAGTTATAAGAAAGTTATAATACACAACCATTTATAGTAATTATTCCATTACATTACCCAGACCCAGACTACACAAATTTGTGTGGGACAAAGGATAGACATTGGTTTTGGGCCTCTGATAATTTCTTAGTTCTAGTTCTAATATTTAGAGTGGGGGCATGATATATTTTGATCTTCATAGTATATATAATCTATACATATATTCTATATTACATGAGTTTATGTGGGATAGAGGATAGACATTGGTTGTGGGCCTTTGAACATTCCTCATTTTCATCCAGATTCAACATAGGGGGTAAGAATTGGCCTTCTCCATGTTACAAAGATTCAACTATCAGATTTAGTGTAAGGGGGATCCATTTTCAATATTATTTCTTTTTCCAAGCACTATTTGCCTCTCCATCCACTTCCTTGGCCAAGAAGTGAGTTGGACCCTTTACAACACATTTATCTCCATGCATGTAAGTTTAGGTATACATTTTCTTTTCTTTATTTTACTCTAGTAATTCATTTATTTGCATCACTAGAATAAAAGGGGGGAAAATATATACACCCTAAATTGGTTAAGTAACCACACATATCATGTCTTTCAACATTCCTTTCACAAGAGACTCTAATTGGAGAATATTAGCCTTGTCTACATTTAGACATGTCTTTTGTTTTACTTATCATGGTCTTGTTTCATGCATGAGTTACCTTTCTTTTGGTTCCTAATCATTTGTAGACATTCAAGAACTAATTATAGCTCAGCCAAACCCCATTTCTCATTCTTATTCCATCCCCCAAGTCTTGAGCCTATAGGATAGGAGTGCTAGGGTTGGACTATAGTGCTAGACCATAGGGTGTCTCATCTTCAACACTCCTATCCAACTATATTTTGAGTACAAATGATCAATTTATCTCACTTAATGAGTCTTAACCCCTTCTTAGCTTCATCCTTAATTTTTCTTGATGTTGACCAAATGTGAATTTTTCTCCCAAATTCAAAATAAATAATATCTTATATAAAGGACTACACAAAGAATTTTATATCTTGCACTTCCTACTTTGGCATAGTACATAATTAAAATCAGTTAATAACAACATTCTTCATCACACATAGATTTGCATGTTTGATCAAGGATAGACCTAGGTGAAAGTTCATTCTTATATCTACCATGTGCATTGATTATGCACATTACCTAAGGGAGAAATACATTTGATTTGAAACCCTAGTTTGAGGTTTAATGTAGGCAATAATTAGGATATCTAGGGTTCTAGATTGTGTGATAATACTTCCCCTAACCTAATTTTTCCCCCTTTTGATTTTGATGTTTTTTTTTTCATGTATGTAGATAGATATAGGTTTGGATATTAAATCATCTCTATAAGGATATCCATTGATAGTCAAAATCTAAAATTTCATAGGCAAACTAATATAGGCATAGTGATAAAAACATAGAAAGTTTAGGTTTTTATGACCAATTTAGATAATAAAGATATGAAATGGACTATAGGACTAGACCCCAAGACTTCTTTTTTTGTGATCCTATCATTTCATTGAACAAAAGATAGATTTATGTTTCAGACATCTTCTCCACCTTGCACAATAGTTTTTAGCTTTTGCAATAGTCATCTCAGCATAGTTTTCTAGATAATTTATTTCCTTCTCATATGTAATTAATTTGAAAAACTATATATTTTACCATATTAAATTATATTTTTCTACCCATTATATACCCTTTATTGTTTATCAAATAAACACTAGTTTCCCAAAAATAATAAAACAACATACATGATCATTCTTCCCCTATTTGATAGAGGACTGATTGATTGCTAGTCTCTTACAAGACTCATAAGTTAGTAGTATCTTTCCTCTTGTACATACTTTATATTACCTTGATCTTTATATATAATTTAATTTTCATGATTACTTGTACATATCTTACATTTATAAAATGCAAAAATAATATAATCTGTTCAAAATACAAAAAACTCAAATATTTCTTAGAAAACATAGTTTTTTTAATGCATTTCCATGTTTACATTCCTTATATTTTTTTAGTTACTACATATGTTATATATGATAGTCTAGCTAATTTTATCATAAAAATATGATTTTATTATTCTCTTTCAGTGTTCACAAATTACTACATGACTCAATTACTATACAAAGATATAGATTTTCTACCATCTACCCATCAAGGGAATATACATAGATTCTGAATTGATACATTCACCCATTGGGGGCATCATACCACATAGATTCTAGTTTTATAGGTTACATATTTTTATACTTTATACCACATATTTATCATTGCTTATATCTTGATATTGACCATCCTATACTACTCATTTTTTTGACTAATACTATAGACTCATTTATGTACATCTTTACTCTTATAAAAATTTATAACACATGTTCATGCATACTTTCATTTCTAGATTTCCTAGTTTAGATTGATCATGTCTCTTTACTTCTACATATATTTAAGTGTATTTGAATATTCCATTATTGTATGGATCTAATCTAATTAATTTCATTGTGTGTATGATTTGGACATGTGCCCATGTACTTATGTGTGAATTATTGATTATGTATGCAAACATTTGAACATGTCCTTCCATGTGGATCTAATCCAACCTTTCTTGATCTATACATATTTGGAAATTTGAGAATGTCCTTGTATGTTTATTATTTATTAGACTTAGTGACATATGATAATGTCCTTTATATTGTGTCCCCTTGGCATAATTTCCATGCCTCATTTGTTTGGATGTATTCTTTCATGTATGTGTCATGGCCATGACACTTGTATCTTTCTTGTTTCTCTCACATTCAAGTTTAGATGCCATGAGGGATCTCATGAATCTCCCATTCCTCCTTTAGTGCCTTGATGGAAATTATAACCCATCCCCCTAGGTAGTTTACACATATTATATCCATATTTATTATTCATACACTAGCTTACATTATTATATCTATACTGACAGCCTCATGAATGTTAGATCTAAAATACATCATACATTACCAATTTATGATCAAATTATCTTAAATTTTTATGTTATGTATACACATTATATTTTTTTATTATGAAAATATCATATATTCTCAAGCTAACATATAGGTGCATAGCTTTTCTTCTGAGGATAATTAATACATAAGTTCAATAGCTCCCTTCAAAATAAGGGGTATTCATAGACGTTTTTCATAGAGATCAAGATGTAGACATAGATTACATATCAAAAAATCAATAAAACATATTAAAAACAAAGCATACACAAATAAATTATAGTTTGGCATATGAAAAGAATATAAGGACACTAGAACAACCTAGTGAACAGTAGCCTAGTGAATTACAATCTAACAGGCTATGCTAATATCTAGTAGCTTCAAAAATAGTAAATTTTATATTTTATAAGAAGTTATGATAGTTATAATATAGGTTTATATAGTATCCATCATAGATTATTAGATATGATCATTTTATGCCTAGTTTACTTAGATTGAGGTTATGATCACTTCCATTTTAGTTTTAGATATGCTCAGATACGGATTACTTTAACTCAGTCTAGAATCCATATGCACAAATATTAGAATTAGGGGTATGTGCATGGAAAATTTGTTTCCACATGAATAGTTTTGACATAAATACTCTTATATGGAAGGACAAACTACATGTCATTTTATATGTTGTTAATCCAAACATCATTTACACTATTTTTGCACTAGATTTATGCCTTATTTTATTTTTAGTGTTTGGAATTACCAAGTTGTCCCTAAGATATATAATTAAGTTATCAAGATGACCTTATTATTATTTTCATTTTAGTTTTTAAAAGTGGCCCCAAAGCCATCCTATATAGTTTACGTTACATCACACAACTTTAGTTACATTACATAGTTTCATCTATAAATGCATATACTACATATGGGTAGGTAATGATGGAAGCATAGCCTATTTGATTTCTTAGTCCACCTACATAGGAGAGTTGGACAATCCATTAGTCTAATATAAGCTATTCACAATTTATGATCCACCAAGTAGGGGTGGGAAATGATGGATTCAAGGCTAACTTGAGTTATTGATCCACCCATATCAGATGAATGAGAAATCTATAAACTTATTCCAAGTTATTCATCATTTTATCACTAGATACACACACAAGATGCCACCAATTTCTTACATTGGTTCACCACCCCGTGAGGTGTATTCATTCCTTCCTATTTATATTATCTCTTTACTTAGTTTTGTCTTTACTTTTTATATTTCTTATGTAGGGATTGATTCAATCATGTTTCATTTATATGACATGTAATGGAACATGCTTCACATAATCAGACCTAGATTCAAGGGCTTTATCTATTAGGGAAGTCTAGATATGCTTTTTCTTCCCTTTATCATAGTCATTTAACTTTTATTCATTTCTATAAAAAAATGGGTGGAATGTAGTCACATAAAATGTCACTTGAGTGAAATGAGTGTTATTTTAGACCACCCTACACCTAGCTTAGAATTAGACCTATCTTAGGGCATCTTTATATAATTATCTATATTTTATGTGGTTTTAACCCATCCCTATACATTCAAAAAGTAGTCCTAACCTTCCCTTAGGCATACAGGCCCTTAGTATCATAATTTATACCACCTACACACTAGTGTTACCCTTTGAAGACTAGCACACTATGATAATGACCAAGAGACTATGCTAGTGTACCTTTATTATTTTTAACCCCAATGGACATATTTAAAGTTCTCAAGGCACCTTAGAGTTAGCTTAGACTCAAATCACATCCTAATAAACACTAGATTAGTATATATACATAAATTTTATCCCCTTACCCACTATATTAAAATCATATGCAAATACTCATGAAAAAAATTCATAAAAACTTGTGAAAATTAAGGTCATTAGTATTTATTCTACCTACACTAGTGTCCAAAGGGGCACACTAGTGGAAATTTATTATTTGTAACCCCAACAGACATATTTATAGTTCTCAAGTCACCTTATGGTCAACCTAGAGTCAAATCACATCTTGACAAGTACCAAATCAGTATATATACACCACTTTTATCCCCTTACCCACTATATGGATATTAGATGCAAATACTCATGTATAAACTTAGAGAAAGTTTTACAAATCAAGTTCATTAATCACTATTCTACACTATTTCTATAGACATCCATCTACAATATTCCTAAGCTCAAATTACATGCTTATTATAGTCTTTCTACACTCTTTTTTGATATTTCAATTAATTAATATGATCAAAGAAATGAGTCATAAATGGAGCTAGGTAGTCTTTCATTCTTTTAATACAAATGGTATATTATATAATATTGTGGGTGTCACACTTTATATTTTTAATAATAAATATTTTATACCATTTTTGGACACACTTGTTATTTTCAACAGTCACCTTAGACAATATCTCTTATTGAATATTTATGTAGAGACGTGAAATTCATTCTTAATAATCATTAAGGTCTATCATCCTAGTGTTAAGTTCATTATCTAACCAAGTTGAGCATAAATAAGGCTATATTTTATCCTCTCATTTAATATACAATTAAATTTTAGTGATTATAAAATTTGAGTCCATGCTATAAATTCTTGACAAGATAAAATAGACAAGAGTTCAACTTGTAAAATGAGTTTAATATTGTAAAAGGTATAAACACCATGATAGACATTAGAAAATAAATTTAAAATTAGTTTAAAACAATTATTTGATATTTGAACATTTTATGGATGTTGGTTTTGAATGTAAAGTGATGGTGGTATCTCCAATATCACCCCTTCATTAGGTCAACCTGATAATCCTCACATTCAATGTTATAAGTGAATGGGAAGTTGAGAAACTTACGTGAGAAGCTACAAAGGTTTTATTTTTAATACTTTTATTTTTTGGGTTTTTTTGTATGAGATTATAAAATTATAAAAATATTTGAAAAATTCTTTAAGAAATTTGAGAGCATGATTTGATTCAATATGTTTCTTTCAAAATATTTCTTGGTATGTCAACAAGGTTTATTTAGTTTATTGATAGAGATAAAGTATTTTGCATTTTTTAATCATTAAATGTTATTTTTTGTAAGATTATTTTAATTTTACCTTTAAGGTACTGATGATTTTGTTTATTCATTGTGTGAATAATATATTGTTAATGGGTCTTTTGATATGATGTTTTTCCAAAAAGTTAGTGAAGTGTAAAACTAAATCCTTCTTATTTCTTCCTTGATATAGTTTAAAACTAAATTTTATTTTATTATCATACTATTTTTGATTTAAGTAATTTAATTTCATAACTATCATGCAATGAATTTTTTATTTTACTTTATAGTTGAGTATCTACTCCTTTTTGAAACCCTGGTATAAGAGTTTTTCACCATTATTGAAATATGTTTAAAACAATTTTGAGAACTTTTGTGTAATATGGATAATTACCTATTTACAATAATATTATTTTAATATTGATTTTGTGTGATAAAATAATGGTCGGGTATCTTAATTTTGGTTTTCTATTGCATTATTTTGACAAAAAAAACTATTATGAAGTTTTCTTTCATGTAAAGTGATGTTATCATCAAGTTTAGATTTTGAAATCTTCATGATATTGCTAGATGATCTATTTCATTTTGAGTTGTTTGTTTCATCTTGTTATTTATAATATCATGCCCTAAATATATTATAAATTATTTTTTAATATAAAAACATTAATATTTGATCATTTAAACTAGATATATTTTTTATCATGAAATAAATATCTGAATATCACAACTATAAATGTGTTTGAAGCTTCATATTGAATCACTTCATTTGTTGTGAGATATGTGTTATTGTGGGTTGTTTAAATGAGGAATGAATGCAATATTATAAGGTGCGAAAATAATAAACACATAAAATTTTTATCTTTAGGGAAAAAAATTATTTTAAACACAATTTTGCTATGATAATTATGTTTATCCTTCTCTGACAATCCTAATGAAATAAAGTATAGTTTTGTTAAAGAATAGTCAGTGTGAAGGCATTTATAACTCTATTGTTTTTTTATAATAATAATAATAATAATAATAATAATAATAATAATAATAATAATAATAAAACTAATAATAATAGTAATAATAATAATAATAATAATAATAATAATTATTATTATTATTATTATTACTATTAAATTATTATTATTATTATTATTATTATTGTTGTTGTTGTTGTTTTTGTTGTTGTTGTTGTTGTTGTTTTTGTTATTGTTGTTGTTTTTATTGATCAACTTGGTTTTCTATAAAATATGTTTTAAGTGTTTTGGGTAAGGTATGTTGAGCTTGTTTTCATACAATATATAGTGAAATGTATGCTTAATAAAAATTATATTAGTTTGAAATGTCACTAAAATATTTTTAAGATAAATTAATGTTTATATATTAGTACAAAGGTTTATAAAATGGGAATTTATAAATCTAACATAGTTGGTTGGTTACTAAGAGGAACAATGTTTAGTTGTATTTCAATATAATCATGAAATTCATTGTATTTTTAAAGTTGTTCAATATGAATTGCTATAGTGAGTTGATTTATATATCCTCTATTTTTCTCAATAATTGTGTCCTAATTGGTGAATGGAAAATGTGGGAAAACATTGGACATTAATGTAGTGTGAGTTGTATTATACTTTATATAGTCTTATATTGACATCATTCTTGAAAACTTGTGTTTTTATTTGGAGTGGAAGACTTGTTAAGACTGTTAGATGAGATGCTATATATTTTAAGGTTGAGTGATGGTTTTAATCTCTATCATGAATACCCTAAAAAAATTATTCCTCTAATTTTTTAATGAGTTGATGATAATATAATTATAAAAAATTTGTTGAGACATAAAAAGTCATATATTTATTAAACCCATAGTTAGTTAAATGTATTTAAATATTAATTCTAAATTTTATCCATATTCAAAGTATAATTTATAGATCAAGTAGGGGTTCTCATAATTTGGGAATAAATAATATATGAGGTATACATTGGAAACAAGCTAAGAAACTTTTGACAAAACTCAATGCACATTGTGGAGAACTCTTTAGGGGTCAAAGGACCATTAGAAAATTTATGATAGGTTTAAGATATGAAATAAGGTTATCTCTCCACTTTAGTGTTAAAGATAATTTTCTTTGGAATAGATTTGGTGCAACACCTCATGGTAATTTTTTCACACTCTAACATGTAAATATGAAGTGCACACATTTGGAGAGATCCATTTGGTAATGTTTCTCCTTCATGTGTGGTTATTTGAGTGGTTATTTACACGTACAAATTTGTGATTTTTTGGCCACTAGAGAGGTTACTCAACCTAAAGATTAGTTTTTAAATCTAAATAAAGGGACCCTACTTGATGTTCCAAATACTTCTAACATGTTTGTTATAATTTTTCCTTTTCTAGTCATAAACAAGTAAAAATCCATTCCATCTCATAATTTATTACCAATGGAATTAATAAGATCATATTGGATATGAATGATGAATCTAATGAGTTTTTGTGGATCAAGATGCTGATTCCTCCTTTGGAGTACACTAAATATGAAATATATAAGGTTATCTTGGTGGTAATTTTGGTCTCTTTAGATCAGGTTGATATGAGTTAGTTATAATTGTACTTGGTTAAATTTCATATTGACTCCAATTTAATACCTATACATTCATAGAACTAATTTTGGTTTTAGTTTTGATGACATTGGTATGTAGGATACTTTTGATAAGTTAATATTTATTTTGATTTCTTGACTACAAGTGACTAGCTGATTATTTTTTCTCAATTCATGCCATTGGAAACAATGAAAATGTTGAATTCATAGAACCTAAATTCATTATTCTCATTTCATGAATTTAAATAAAATAATTTTTTTCTTTGTATCATGGAATTTTTCTATTGCAAATAGTGGTGGTCTTATGTTGCATTTTAGGTTTGCATGGTATATCTATTGACAGAAATGATAAAATTTGATTATTTTAATTTTGAATGCATGGATGAAAATACACTAATGTTGAATGATGAATTATTTTATAGTCAAAATAAAATGGAAATTTTATTGACTATATTATGAAATGGATGTGGACATGTTTATTTTGAAATGAAATGTAAAGAGAATGATATGATTTTTTAATTATGATTTTATTTCAATCTTTTTGTAAATAGCTTGACTCTATATATTTGCATTTTTTAAATGGAATAAATATTTCAATATAAAAAAACAAGGATTGTATTGCATTTGATTGATTATGTTATTGGACCCCACCCATGAGTCAATTTTATTATTATTAGTTGATTATATTTTATTTAAATACCCAAATCATTTTATAGCTCACTTTTATAAAAAAACATTTTTACATTAAAAACTCAATGACTTAAAATAAAGTAAATTTTTTATTTATTTAAATTCAATATTTAAATTTTAATTATAACTTTAAGTTACAACCAACTTATTTTGAATGATTTTAAATGACTTGGAGGACACATTATTTCAATATAAATTATACAAGTATAATGAGATCTATAGGAATTCAATTTTTGTTTATATATTATATAGGATATATAAGTTACATTTATATTTTCAAAGAGACTAAATAACACATTATATTATGGTGAAGTACACTACTTGATACAATTAGGTATATCTAGTTTCTAATTTTGTTGTACATTAAAAATGTCACTCATTTTTTAGGACAACATATAAGCTATTTTGGTCTTGTTAGACCAAAATATCTCTTCCTATTTCAAAAAATTGTTTTAAGCTTTCAAAATTGGGAATTATTCAAGATTTTTCAGTCAAAGGACTAATGGTTCAATAGGTTCAAAGGCTTCTATAGGCAGGTTCAATAAAAAGAATAAGTTTCTGACACTTAGTCATTTTCAAGACTAGTTCAAGTTTCAAAATGTTCAATGGGTTCAAAGTTAAATGGGTTCAACGAGGCTTATTTCAAAGAATCTTGGTTCAAGTGGTCAATAGAAATAAGGGAATGAACCATTAAACTATTGAACCAAAGTTGGTTCAATTGGTCAGTTCAAGAGACAAGTTCAAAGGAGTGCCCCAAGTGCCAAAGACACAAGTGCCCTTGCAGAGGGAATTTCTATGGCAAAAGTGAATAAGGAAGGAAACAAACAAACTAAAACAAAAACCTGATAGAACTCAGTGGATACTGCCATGTGTCCTCTATAAGTTAAGTGGAATACACCAAGTGGCATCATCCACATAAATATAAAATGAGTCCCACATGGTTCTATAGTGTTTCCAAAATGCAACAGAAGTCACCAAGTGTCATCTTCCATAGGACACTCAAAAGGTGTCCAAAGCTTCTACAAGTTCAATGGAAGCTATCACGTGTCCTCGCCTATTTTACAGTGGATGCTGCCACATGTCACAATTTGAGATTCACATAAAATTGACTAAGGCAAATTTTCAAGGGATAAACAACCCTTTCGGAGGACACTCAGAAGCTAAAGTGAACTATTGTAAAAACTTGAAAGACTAATTTGGAGCTCAAATAGCCCTTGTAGAGGGAAGAAAGGGGGCAAATGGACCAATTCAAAGGCTAAAAAAGCAAAGGGATTTCCTTTGAAAAAGTTCCCCCAGCAAAAGTGACAAAGAGACAATTCCTTCAGACAAATTGTTTGAAAGAATTATTTCAAAAATTTTCCTCTAAAAGAAAAGTCTGAAGAAACAGAAAACTCGTTATGCTACCATGTGTCATCTGTTAAGACATAGTATCAAATTAGTGGAACATGACACGTGTCTCTCATCAAATGTAGTGGAAGTTACCAAGTGTCATCTTTTGTAAGGTTCTCAAAAGACAAGAGGAATCAACCACCTTTTCCATTATAACTCCATGGAGAGCGACAAGTGTCTGCACCCGTAATTTTGAGTTTCTAATAGGTTTCAAAGCCTCTATTAATAAGTGTCTCTCAGAGTCCTGTGGAAGTTGCCACGTTTCTTCACCTATTTTGTAGTGGAATGTGCCACGCATCAATTGTTAAAGACCAGCAGGAAGCGACTAAGGAATAGAGCATCAAATTGAATCGAGGACCTAATTCAAATAACCAAAAAAGGAGGAATGATAAGGAACGACAAAAAACATTTGTGCATCAGATATATTTCTAGAAGTAGGCCGCCAAGTAGACGTTGAAGGATGAAAACATTGAATGGCATGACCCATTTCTCTACATTGAGAAAAGCAAATGGGTAAATGCCCCTAAATTCTAGCATGTCTTCTTAACAAAATTTGATTCAACATGATGTGTTACTATTCTCAAGTCCTTCTTGAAGAGCCTATATAAGGAACTCTCTTTTATTGTTTTAAAGGATCTCTCTCTCTAATTATCAAAAATAAAAACTTTGCCTAAATTGAAAGGCATTACTAAGACTTTGAGCTCAGATTGTTGATCATATTTTGTTAGTGGAATAAGAAAGCAAGTGACTTTTCAGACTTTGTGTTGTGATATCTTTATTGTTGGGCAAACTGTTCTTATGTCTTTTTACTTAATATATTTTCTTTTCCTTTAATTCAACAAGAAGAATTAGTGAAAGTAGTCAGGAAGGTGTCTTGAAGTCAACTATGGAGAGACTTTGTGCCCCCATAATTGCCTTTAGTGTGTTTTCTTTTTGTTTCTGTGTAAAAGACCTTGGAATGACTTTGTGCCCTCATTGTCTTTCATATCTCACTCTTGGGAAATTCAGGTGGAGACTTCATGCTACATCTCAATTTTGCTAATTACTATGTCCTTGGTTACATTTTACAATTACTACCAGGAAGATTCTTTTGGTTTGCTAAATGGTACTTCTAAAAGAAGAGGAGTAATTTCTATCATTATCCCTAAGATTTCTCCTTTTATTTTCATGCATCACCTCTGAAAAAAGAGAGATGGATGGTTTATCTTACCCTTGAGTATTATTTTCTATATATATATATAACATATCTATACGAAACCTCCCCTTGATGAGAGGAGAGATTAGTACCCTTTTGATGTGGTAAACCTACACATTTGGATGACCAATCTTCCTACTTTGGATGATCAGACCTATTTTGTTTATCAGTATGTTGAGCGACAAAATATTCAACCAATAGTTTTTGGTGACTCCGCTGGGGATATAGCTATGTGCATTCTGAAACCTCAAGTTTTAGATGGAATCAGTCTCTACTATTATCCATTATAGACTCCATTCCATTCATGTGTCTTACCCATTATTATTATAACCTTACCATTCACCTCCACACCAGCTAGGAAAGAACATGCAGTTTAAAGCCTCAAGCTTCAAACTAAAGCAAGTTCAATTCTTTTCCATTTTTGTTTCACAATCTGGTAGATTCAAGGTATACATGAAGCCAAAGGGCTAAAGGTATTATTGACCTTTTATTCAAGTGGGTACAATGAAGTAATTTTGATCCATTTCCTTCACCATCTCACCTCCAACGAACCAAGATCTTTCCTCCTGCTAAAGTCAGGTCTCCATTACCAAACAAAGTATCCACTTCTACTGTTGATAAATCTTTACCAATAATTACCCCTCTGAGATTTGTTATTCCTCCTTTTAATAGTCATATAATGGCAGCTCAAGGCCCCTGGGGTAATTATTTTGGTCCTCTCAATCTTACTCCACCTCTACATGAGTTCCCACGTAGTTTAAGGAAGAATTTCACCAAATTTTATGGTGATGGGAAAGTTCATCCTGATGAACACATTGCATCCTTCAGCATAGCCAGTGGCATAATTAGAGTAGAATTTGAAGATGTAGCAGTCAGGATATTTGTAGAAACATTACAAGGTGCTATTATAAATTGGTTTTATCATCTACATGCTCAGTCAGTAAATGATTGGAATACCCTCAAAGCTAAGTTTGAATCTAGATTCAAACTTGCAAAAGATGCACATGCCCTTCTGGCTCAACTCACATAGATGAAAAAATAGCCTCATGAACCAATGAGGGACTTCATAGCCAAGTTTGACAAATTAAGGAATAGAATTCTTGTAATTGCTCGACCTATAGCTGAGAATCTCAAATTCTTCTTCATTAATTCTTAGTTACCTGAAGTAAGTTTTCTTTTGAGATATACTAGTCAAATAGATCTTGCTTTAGATCAAAATTTGGCCACTGAGGTAGAAGATTATCTCATCTTAGTAAGGAAGACAAGAAGAGATCTAAATAAAAATAGACCCTCATCATCTTTTGAATATTCATCTACAAGTACCACTGATCCAATGGTGCAAAAGTTAGCAAATGAGTTACTTGCTCTCAAAAAGTAAATGGTGCAAGGAATGTCTTCTACTCCTTCATATATAGATATGCCAAGAAGGACATTTCCAAATTAGTCATATCAAGGCAATGTTGCCAGGAATCAAGGGAAATCAAATCATCTTCCTCCCCCACAAGGGAAACTTGCCCTTGAAGCTCCTCCAACCAATTTATCAATGGGATATCTTGAAGTAGAATCATATTTCTCTTTCCAACCTGAATTGAATCAATAAAATGACGCTAATATCCTTGTAGAAAATCAAGAAGAACCAGTTGGTGACTCCCACATTAGTTTCCTAAACTACCAAGATGAACCCAGAAGCAAAGGAAAAGCTTTTGATGGATCATACACAGTGTTTACTAGGTCTAAGAACCAATCAGTTCAACAAGTTGATAAAGAGAAGACAGAGGAGCAACCTCAACCAGTAATTACAATTGTTAAGCATGGAACCACTCTACCCTTCTAGTCAAAGGATTTGGTAATCACCCAAAAGTTAAGTACATCAATTTCACCTTCACCTTCTACTTCAATTTCATAGACCATCCCTCCCCCCATCCCTCCTAAAATCTAGAAGGTTGAAATGCCTCCCTCTATTTTTAGTCCAATTCAGCCATTTGACATAATTGATCATGTCAAAAAGACCCAAATACAAATGTCTGAATTTGAATATTTGCAGTCCAATCCTGATCAATTGAATAAGTTGGTCCAATGTGTCAAGAACCAAACCATACCTATAGGACAAGAAGCTAAAAAGGTAACTCCTAATTCCTGAAAGAACATGCCCATTCCAAATAATCTTATCATTACTCCTCTAGCTGCTCCTACAAAAATAGAACCTTTCTATGTTTCCTTATTATTAAATGGTCATAAGCTAAGTAATTGTATTATAGACTCAGATGCATCTGACAATATCATGCCTACTAAATTAGCTAAATATCTTAATATCACATTAACCAAGACATTTGGAAGATGTTTCTCCATGGAGAACAAGCAAGTGTCATTGCTAGGACAAATCAAGGATGCCCAATTTGCATTTGCAGCCTTTCTAGACAAAAGAATCAAGATGATAGTTCTAGTGGCTGATTTTCTAGCATCCTATGGCATTTTGCTTGGATGAAATTTTTATAAGGACATGGGAGGAGAACTAAGCATGGATATGTCTGAGGCAAGGATCCCTATCAAAGGCATAATGAAGAGATTTCTCCCTAAAAAGGAGGAAAAATATGTGGTCACCCAAACATCAGCCCCTGAAGCTCAAATTCTTTTTTAATCCTTAGGTATGGGTAACTACTTTCTATTTACAAACAAATTTCATGAAGCATCTGATAAAATTCTTGAAAGTGTCAACCCAAAAATTAGTTCAAATAGAATAGCAGAAGAACTAGTAGGTTGCAATACAAATGAAGGACCTTCCCTCTCTAATGAAGAAAAGTCTAAAGAAAAATTAGTGTTTGATGAAGTATGGACTCTAGAATTTGATGGCAGCTTCTCTTCTACCGGTTTGAGAGATGGGATTGTGTTGTTATCTCCTCAAGGAGATATGTTTCCTTCATCTTACAAATTATAAATTAGCAACACCAACAATATAGGTGAATATAAATCTATGTTGCTTAGATTGAAGGCTGCTCAAGAAAAAGGCATCAAGTTTCTTCATGCCAAAGGGGATGCTAAACTAGTGGTTTTTTAGGTGACAAACTTATACCAAACCAAGAATGAAAGATTACACCACTATCGCAACCTAGTTTGGGACCAAATTAAAAGCTTTGATGCTTTCAACATTTCTGCCATACCCAGGGAATCTAATGACAGAGGTGATGCAGTTACTATTTCAGAAACTCTCTTAGTTCCTCACTCAGATTTCAAAGAAGATAGGTATACTATTGAGCTAGTCTATAGACCAAGTGTTCATAACAATGATGATCATTAGAAATTATTCAATGATGATCATTAAATCATTGCCTTCCTAGAATGAAAAGACAATTTTGAACAACTACATTTTGAAGGCAGTGAACCTCAAAAGTATGAATTAGCCTCTGAATCTTATTTAGATATAAATGAAGAATTCTTACAGCTAAAAGGAAATCAAATTCCCAAAGGCCTAGTTTCTCTTGAGAAATCATTTGACAAGCATGATAGATTCATCAAACAATAGCAAATAGATTCAAGTTTCTCTCAGAGATTCAATCAAGTAAATCTTTCTAAAGAAAATCCCAAGATGGTTAACATCGGTAAGTGTTGCACCCTTAAAGAAAGAATCAAGTTCACCACTTTACTCTATCAATACATGGATGTCTTAGCATATTCTTATGATGACCTAAAGTCTCTCAGACCTAATGAAATCTGCCATGACATTCCTCTCAAGGTTGACTCAATGCCCTATAAGCAAAAATCTAGATATTACAATCTAAAAATATCAAGTACTACTCTATTTGAGATATAAAAAATGTTAAATGCTAGAATCATCTTCCCAATCCATCATTCCACATAGATTGCAGACATAGTGCCTATAAGGAAGAAGACTAGTGAAATTCACATTTGTGTAGATTTTAGGAATCTAAATCAGTCATCTTTGAAAGATAATTGCCCTTTTCCAATCATGGATCAAGTGCTTCAAATAGTGATAGGTTCAGAGATGTTATCAATGCTAGATGGCTTCTTAGGATATAATCAAGTTGAAGTTGGTGAACAAACCAACACAAGACTGCATTCACCACACCTTGTGGTACATTTTCATATAGAAGAATGAATTTTGGCTGGATAAATGTTGGTGCCACCTTTCAGAGAGCAATGGACCTAGACTTTAAATATGAGATGGTTAAATTCATAGTGGTATACCTTGATGACTTAACCATCTTTTCAAAGCATCATTCTAATCATGTACGCCACTTGCAACAAGTGCTAGAGCGCTGCTACTAGAATGGTGTTTCCTTGAACCCTAAGAAGTTTGTTTTTGGAGTAATGGAGGGGAAACTCCTCAAACACATTGTGTCTAAAGAAGGCATAAAGATTGAATCAGATAGATTCAAGTCTATTCAAGAGCTTAATTTGCCTACAAGTAAAAATGTTGTTCACTCTTTCTTTAGAAAGGTGAATTTCTTACAGAGGTTCATCCCTAAATTTGATAAGAAGAATAGACACATTATGAACATGATGAAAGGGAAGACCACATTTAGCTATACTAAAGAAGGCAAGTCAGCATTTTAGGATATCAAGACTGCCATTGCTGAAGCCCCTACCTTGGTTTGTCTAGATTACAACAAAGATTTCATCATATATAGCTATGCTTCTAAACATACACTTTCAACCATTCTTGTTCAACAGGACAAGGAAGGTATGGAATATCCTATTTATTTCATGAGTTACCCTCTAAAAACATATGAGATGAAGTATTCAAACATAGAGAAGCATGCTTATGTAGTGGTGAAAGTAGTCAAACATTTCTGCTTCTATATCCTAAATTCACACACTACTGACTTAGTTCTTGACACTACAGTCGAGTCCATATTAACATAGCAAGAGTTTGGGACAAAAAGAGGCAATTAGATTACAAATATCCAATACTTTTATCTAGACATCAAGCCAACAAAGTTGGTAAGGGGAAAAGGCCTATGCTAATTAATTGCTGACAATGAGCCAGAAGATACACAACATGTAGAAGCTAAAGTGGAAGACACACCAACAGTCCTATTTGTCTCCACTACCAATGAGTGGTATTCAGGTATTGTTCATTTCATTATGGTGAATGTCCTGCTCATTTTTCTTATAAAAAAAGGAGGACTATCAAGTTGAAAGCTACCAATTTTGTTCTTTAGAACAACGGCCTGTACAAGAGAAGCATAGATGGAGTATTCCTTCACTATGTAGACAAAGAGAAACAAAGCGAACTTTTAAAATCTTTCCACAATCTAGCTTGTGGAGGACATTTTTCTACTCTTGTGACTACTCACAAGATTTTGTGAGCCAGGTATTATTGGCCAACTCTTTTCCAATATGCATATAAGTGGGTGAGAAAATGTGAACTTTGCCAACAATTTATTGGAAGACCCAATTTAGCTGCCCTGCCTCGCAAGCCAGTGATCATAGAAGGACCTTTCCAACAATGGGGGATTGATTTTATTGGGACTATAAACCCATCTTCAAGTGCTAGACATGATTATATTATTACAACAACTGACTATTTCACTAAGTGGGTAAAAGAAATCCCAACTAAACATGCTACTTTATAAGTTGTATGCAATTTTCTCAAGGAGAATATCATTTCCAAGTTTGGAGTTCCAACCAAAATTGTTACTGACAATGTAGCTTTTTTCACCTCCCAAGAGATTACACAATTCTATTTCCATTAGGGAATTACACTCTCCCATTCTTTTGATTAGTTTCCACAAGGGAATGGACAAGTTGAATCAAGTAATAAGACCCTGGTAACTATCATCAAGAAGCTAGCAGATGACAATCAAAGGACATGGGATAAATTATTTTTTGAAGCTCTATGGGTAGACATAATCACACCAAAGAGGGAAATTGGTATGTCTCCTTTTCAACTTCTTTATGGTATCAATGCTGAGATACCAATCACCTTAGAATTGTCAGCCTTGAAATTGGCAAAGGCAACTGAAGATTAGACATATGAAATCTATCTTGATAAGAGAATCATGTGCCTGACTGAGATAAATGAATAGAGGACCATGGTGGTGGACCGAATTTCTGCTCATCAAAGTCTAGTAAAGAATCTCTTTGACCAGAAGGCCATAAATCATGATTTTCAAATTGGGGATCAAGTCCTATTATCAGACAAAAGGAGAGAACCAAAAGGGATGCATGGAAAGTTTGACTCCCTTTGGAGAGGCCCATTTATAATTCATCAACACAATGGTGAAAATAATTTTTTGTTGAAATATCAAGATGGCACACTCTTTTCTCTCCCTCATAGTGGGCAACATCTAAAACACTTCAACTCTTGAAGTCTAAAATCATTTCATCTATACATATGTATATTTATATAGTTTTTATTTCTATTTTGTTTTTTTTATTTCCATTTTTGATCCCTTTCATTTTTTGGTAACATGACTCTATATCCCAATGGTACACATGAAGACACTAGAGATTTTGGATTCTACTCCCTTCAATTCTTTTTTACAATTGATAGAAGCTCTCCAACTGGAGCCAGTTGTTGTACCCAAAAAATGTCACTCATTTTTAGGACAACATATAAGCTATTTTGGTCTTGTTAGACAAAAATATCTTTTACCATTTCATAAAATTATTCTAAGATTTCAAAATTGGGAATTATTCAAGATTTTTTAGTCAAAGGACTAATGGTTCAACAGGTGCAAAGGCTTCTATAGGCAGGTTCAATCAAAAGAACAAGTTTTTGACACTTAGTCATTTTCAAGACTAGTTCAAGGTTCAAAAGGTTAAATGAGTTCAAGGTTCAATGGGTTCAACGAGGCTTATTTCAAAGAATCTTGGTTCAAGTGGTCAATAGAAATAAGGGAATGAACCATTGAACCATTGAACCAAAGTTGGTTTAATTGGTCAGTTCAAGCGACAAGTTCAAAGGAGTTCCCCAAGTGCCAAAGACACAAGTGCCCTTGCAGAGGGAATTTCTATGGCAAAAGTGACTAAGGAAGGAAACAAATAGACCAAAATAAAAACCTGATAGAAATCATTAGATACTACCATGTGTCCTCTATAATTTAAGTGGAATACCCCAAGTAGCATCATTTGCATGAATCTAAAATGAGTCCCACATGGTTCTATAGTGTTTCCAAAATGCAGCAGAAGCTGCCAAGTGTCATCTTCCACAAGACACTCAAAAGGCATCCATAGCTTCTAAAAGTTCAATGGATGCTATCACGTGTCCTCACCCTATTTTATAGTGGATGTTACCATGTGTCATAATTTTAGATTCACATAAAATTGACTAAGGCAAATTTCCAAGCGACAAACAACCCTTTTGGAGGACACTCAAAAGCCGAAGTGAACCATTGAAAAAACTTGAAAGACCAATTTGGAGCTCAAACAGCCCTTATAGAGGGTAGAAAGGGGGGAAATGGACCAATTTAAAGGCCAAAAGAGTAAAGGGATTTCATTTAGAAAAAGTCCCCTGGAAAAAGTCACAAAGAGACAATTCCTTCAGATAAATTGTTTGAAAGAATTCTTTTAGACTTTTTCCTCTAAAATAAAAGTCCAAAGAAATAGAAAACTTGCTATGCTACCATGTGTCATCTATTGAGACACAATATCAAAGAAGTGAAATATGACATGTTTCTCTCATCAAATGTAGTGGAAGCTGCCAAGTGTCATCTTTTGTAGGGTTCTCAAAAGACAAGTGAAAGCAACCACCTTTTCCATTATAACTCTGTGGAGAGTGACAAGTGTCTACACCCACAATTTTGAGTTTCTAATAGGTTTCAAAGCCTCTATTAATAATCATCTCTCAGAGTCTCATGGAAGTTACCACGTGTCTTCACCTATTTTTCAATGAAATGTGTCACGCATCAATTGCTAAAGACCAACAGGAAGTGACTACAGAATAAAGCATCAAATATAATCAAGGACTTGATTCAAATAACTAAAAAAGGAGGAATGATGAGGAACAACCAAAACATTTGCGTATCAAATATATTTCTAGAAGCAGACCACCAGGTGGACATTAAAGGATGTAAACATTCAATGGTGTGACCCATTTCTCTACATTGGGAAAAGAAAATGGGTAAATGCCCCTAAATTCTAGCATGTCTTCTTAACAAAATTTGATTCAACATGATGTGTTACTATTCTTGAGTCCTTTTTGAAGAGACTATATAAGGAACTCTCTTTTATTGTTTTAAAGGATTTCTCTCTGATTATTAGAAACAAAAACTCTGCCTAAATTGAAAGGCATTACTGAGACTTTGAGCTCAGATTGTTGATCATATTTTATTATTGGAATAATAAAGCAAGTGACTTTTTAGACTTTGTGCTGTGATATCCTTATTGTTGGGGAAACTCTTCTTATGTCTTTTTCCTTAATATATTTTCTATTCCTTTAATTCAACAAGTAAAATTAGTGAAAGTAGTCAGGAAGGTGTCCTAAAGTCAACTGTGGAGAGACTTTATGCCCCCATAATTGCCTTTAGTGTGTTTTCTTTTTGTTTTTGTGTAAAAGACATTGGGACGACTTTGTGCCCTCATTGTCTTTCATATCTCACCCTTGGGAAATTCAGGTGGAGACTTTGTGCTACATCACAGTTTTGCTAATTACTATGTCCTTGGTTACATTTTGCAATTACTACCAAGAAGATTCTTTTGGTTTGCTGAATAGTACTTTTGAAAGAAGAGGAGTACTTTCTGTCATTATCCCTAAGATTTCTCCTTTGATTTTCATCCATCATATCTAAAAAAAGAGAGATGGATGGTTTATCTTACCCTTGAATATTATTTTGTATATATATATATATATATATATATATATATATATATATATATATATATATATCATATCTAGAGGGAACCTCCCCTTGATGAGAGGAGAGATTAGTTACATTTTGATGTGGTAAACCTACACATTTGGATGACCAATCTTCCTACTTTGGATGATCAGACATATTTTATTTATTTGTACGTTGATCGACAAAATATTCAACCAACATATTTAACATATTTGTTGATTCCACAACAATCTTATTTATATGCTTCAAATACATTATCATACTTTGGTTAATATTGAATAACATTTCATGACTATGCTTACATGGATATTTTAGTAGAATTTGGAATTAATTGGGATACTAAGTCTAATTAAGAAAAAAATGAATAATTTTTTATAAGATGTTAGAAATGACTTGTAACCAACATAATGAAAGTAGAGAACTAAAATTGACTAACCTCAAATGAATGAAATAAACTAACTATGAAAAGCATAAAGAATATAATAAGATGTATTAAATATATACCTATTAGGTCAAATATTTGTGACTAAAAATGGCTATAAATGATCAACTTCGACCTTATTATGCACATGGAATTGAAAGACTAACTATCACTATTCTATGTTAGAATTGACTAGAAACCATCAAGATCAATTATTATTATTGATACTTGTGGTTCACTATTGAAGTGTATAGTAAAATTAAAATTTTATGGTATAGTTACTTGTTGGTGATTATAATATTATTTTATGTAGAATTTGTATCTTTTGTTATTCGTGGATGACCTAAAAATGACCTATTCAAGTTTGAAACTCCAATAAGTCTTATGATTGCTAAAAACATGAAAAAATAATGGGGGTGTAATGGGTTTATATGAACCCAAATAACCCCATTCTTATTAATCACTACCTATGTATCTAATATTGTAATTATGGCAATCAATCTCGTGTATTTCTCCCATATAGAGTGCTTAGTGTGATATTGCTACCTTTTTTCATGTATGCATCTAGAGATGGCTTGGATATTTGATAATGTTTTTATTGAATTAGATATAATATAACAATGAATTGGATAAGGGATGATTAAAATGAATAAATTAAAATTTAAACAAATAATAGGTAAGTTTAATTCAATATGCAATAGTATTTGCCCAAATAGTGAAATTGATAAAAAAAAAAAAAAACATGTAGTATAATAAATGGCTTATATGTGAATTTATGACAATAAAAATGGGTGAATATAATGATACCTATATAAAATTTTTTTACTAACCCTGATGGAGGGTTAAAATTAAAAAATAGTCATTAATAGTATAAGGGGAAAGATTGACCCATAAAGGTTGAGATTAATTGATAATCTCAACCTATTCAGGTCAATTCTAACTTGGGAGTGATAATGTTTAATAATAATAATTTAAAATATAATTACATATCCTTATATATTTATTTAAATTTAGATAATTTATTTCGGTGTAAAATAACAAGCTATAGGGGATGGAACCATGAAATTACTTAAGATAGAGTGAGGAGGTAAAATTTGATCAATTTGAGTACTCAAGTAAATTAAAGTAAATGTTATCCAAAAATAAATTTATTGATTATCTATTGTATCATTAATTTTCACCCTTGGAGAGGGTTTTTCAGGCACTCTCCAATTGAGATACATAATGGGAATAACCCTAGGTTGTGGGTCACATATGATGGGTTTTAACCTCTAGAAAAGGTTGACTTCCTTCTGATGGATCACCTAAACTAGTGCTATTATAGGGAAAAAGGTTAGAAATGGTGAAAATGGCTCCAAATAAGGAAAAAAGTTTATGCACCAAATAAAAATGGGAAAATAACATAAGATTGAACCCACACTAGATCTGTAGAAGATAATGCTAGCTCACACAACCTCAAAATCAAGATAATTACATAAGTATTTCATATACTAGGTCCAGGAAACATTGGATGCAAACAAAGAAGAGTTATAAGAGTTCTAAACCTACAAACAACTTGAAAACATCTAGAAAGAGGTCATAAAGGAGGACAATGGATATGGAAGAATCTCCTTCAAAAGGCCATCATGCAAAACTCAAAAAACATAGATCCAAGGTAAAAGATAGGTAAATAAATTATTTTTTGCATCAAGAGGTAGTTCTTACAAATGATTAATAGAGTTTAGCCTAATCAAGAGAAGAATATTTTTCAATATCTCAAATATTCACCTGATACTCCCAAAACTGAGCATCTTTTTAAAATGGGAAAGAATGGGTGATATAAAGAAAAGGGGAATAGAGAAGAGAGGGGACACATTTAAATAGAACAATAAATGATTTTACACATTCAAAAAATACTCCATCACCTTTTAATCCAACTAGGACTGATCCTTCATTGATAAATTATTCTACATTTACTCCAATTAGTCTTCAAGTTTTTCTCATTAGCTGAGAAATATGGACTAGAAGATAAGAATTTGTTCTGTAGATGATGAGTCATGATCCTTTCAAGGAATAAAAATCCTTAAGATATGAAACCATATTGAATGATCTAATATACTCTCTAATCCCTAAATCTGCTCCTTGAACCTCTATACCACCTTCCACTTGGCTTGCTTATGAGGAAAAATGCCTCACATATTTGATCCTTATAGATGTATCTCCATGTCTAATTTAGGTGGTGGTAAGTACCTAATTTGTCAAAGATATATCCATGTTGATAAATGAGACATTTTCCCATGACTATATATCTGCCCCTACTCCATCTGAGCATATGTCTTTACTATAGATTGAAAATCAATCTAATTTATTTGTTTTCCTATAGTCATTATATCAATAATGACCTCTAGGCTGATTGATCTCATTTCAATAGATAGAATTCCATCTTTGATCTCTATTAGGTCTAAGAAGACCTATTTTGCCTTTGAACCCTAAGGTAGCTGAGATTTCATAATTGCACTTATATTATTAAAAGAGAAATGATCATATCTATAAAACAATTCTAAAACCTTAAAATATGGGCCCCATAAGTTCTAGATATTCAAAACAGAGGTTGACACTATGATTTAATGGTTAAGGAGATTCATCATTAATCATCTTAACTGTATGACTACATATTATGCTTAGTGGATGATCGACTGAGA